>OX442359.1:16098422-16445922 GCA_949357725.1 Hyperoplus immaculatus | reverse complement strand
ATGAGTCTATTTTATATAGCACCCTTTACAGAAATATAAATCTGGTTGTGCATGATATATAAATTGTTTGGGTGAATGTAGATGGACAGATTTTCTGTTATGTCCTTCAGCACTGAGCCCCTACTCTGTACAGACACTATCACACTCACACAAATACATTTCGCTCAGAGAGAGCACAGATTCAGACATTATTTCAGCTTCACTGCTACACAAACAGGCTTGCAGGAGCCTGGGGGCTGTTCACCATTGGTGTGCGTACAGTGCGTATACACAAACACACATAGGCACGCACACATTCACCCAGGCACACATGTGCGTCACACCCCCTGCAGGAAAGGAGGCATGTAGAAGTGTCTTCCGGATGCCAGTACATATGTGTGGCTTTGTCCTTTATTTGTGTACCATAAAGAGGCCAACAGTTGAGTCAACGTGTACATGTATACGGTATCTTGTAGCGGTTCTCTTAGCGCTAAAGGTTAGCGGCCATTTTAAAATTAAATCACTCTTTGCTTTGCTTCTCCTCTCGTTTGCACAACAAAACTTGTCTCAAATTGTGTGTCTCCAGTGCGTGCTGATCGCCGTGATTCTCGTCAGTTTTAAATTGGTCCGTTACCAGTTGCCCTGAAGCTACGAGGTCAGGGTTTTTTAAGCATTTGAGACAAATTCAAGAGTGGATGGAGGGTTCTGCTGCATCTCCGGATAACTTTCTGTTTTGCTCCAAAGGTAAAACAAAGGGAGCGCTGCTTTATTAATGTGCACATCTACATTCACAGATGGAAAGAGAGTAAGTGTGAATGCACACACAGAAGTTCATTAGCTCATGCTCTTGCATGACTGCGTCCGTGTCCCTTGACTCATTGCATTTCGGCGGCTTGTTAAAGTGACTGTTGTTTTGAAGGGACGAAAGCCTGTGGCAAGTTGTCTCTCTTCTTCTTCTTCTTCTTCTTCTTCTTCTTCTTCTTCTCTCCTTTTGTCAATTATCTGGTACTAGCTGATTATAAGATAGCCCCCTCCCCTACGCGCATTCTCACTCCTCATTAATCTACGTCCTTTGCAGAAAAACTTGTCAAACAAAACTACCATAGGTTAACATCCACTAACTATACACTTTTAGTGCTGATTAAAGAGGACCTATGATGCTTTTTGACTTTTATGACCTATAAACGTTGTTATGATGATTCATAGTCATGCTTAACCATACTAAATTATCAAATAATGACTTACATGCATTTCGACGTATTCCCTGCTGACCGTCTGGGGTGTCTGTGCCAAGCACTAAACACTATTCTAGCCAGTCGAGAAGTCACGTGTTCAAAGCGGTCTACCCTGTCATAATTCGTGACGTCGCATAAAACTTTGTGACTTCACCACGCGGATGTTTCCATGTATGGTAATGCTGTCACTTCCCTGTTCGCGTCTGCCTCGCGCCCTTATAGGTCCATGCTCGCGCTTCCCGCCACTGAAAGTGTTCCGGAAGGAAGGTAACCAATCACAACGGAGTGGGGTTTGCAGGAGGGGGGGAGGGTAGCGGAGATGGCCGAAGCACAGGCGGAGGGAGCCGAACCACACACACTCAAGTGTTGACAGGATGTGCTGGATCGCCAAAATAAGAGAAAGAGCTTCCCGAAAATCTACATAGTTTTTTGTGATGTGATTCGTGTCAGGTTGCTCTATAGCAGTGTAAAACAAGAAATTAAGACCAGAAAAGTAGTATAATAGGTCCTCTTTAAGGGCACTCTCACACTTGGCAAAGTTGCACCGTACTGTACCCAAGCACGATTGCCCCCTTCTCCCCTGCTGGCCTGTACTCACACTGCTTCTAAAGATCCGAACCTCGGCACGATTGCTTCTTGGCCTACGTCACCATGTTTATATTTGCTCGGGTTTGGGATTTGGAGCGTAGGCTACTTGTGTACGATTGTTTTTGAATATTTTCATCCGGCCAAATTTGCACCAAATATTCCACTTCCAAACATCAAATAATTTGTTTAAATGTCCATAGCGTGTGGACGTGCGCTTCTTGGCTCTTTTGCATCAGTTTGGCCTGAGTAAACATCTCCCAACTGTGCCGTGGCCGAGGAAGTGTTCCGTGCTTGAGTACGGAACGGCGCACTCACACTGGTAAAACAAACTAGACTTTAGGGGGCAAACGTACTTGGGCACGGTACAGATGGCCTAGTGTGAGTGTGTCTGAGGTGCTAGCCTGTCTGTAATCAAGTTATCCTTAATGTCGTAACATAAACAAACCATCCATAATGCAACACTCTCTGTAGAAACCAATGTTACTTTCATAAAGAGTATGTGATATACGTGTCTACTCCTCAGAATATAATACGACCCACACCACACCTTTGTAAAACTTCAAGAAATGTAATGACGCAGATGTTGTCTTATATCTGGGCCAATACATTGTCATAAACTTTAGCGTTTGATTCACTCCTCTTTGTATTCTGTTTGTGTTGCTCTCCGCTGATCCTGAGTTAGTATGATGTGTCAGCTGCTCCATTGTGTGTGTGGATTTTTTTACTGAGAAACTACTATAACATATTTATCTCCAATCCCTGCAAATCTTTTTCCATCCGAGTCTTTTTTTTCTTGATGTCCTGTTCCCCCACCCTTCCTTGGCACCTTCCCGTTTCATCCTTCATTCACACTTTCTGGTACTCACAACCTGACCTGAGCCCTTGGCTGTCTCCCCTTGCCCCCCGCTTCCTCCCTGCTTTTAACATGGAGTCATGAATTTATTATGAGAATCAAAATAGAGCAATGACTCTTTGTCCCCGTTGCGGCATGTCATTGGTCTTGAATGAATAATTCAGCCACTGTGATTGAAGTTAAGATCAGGGTAAAAAAGGGGAATTATTTTGGAGCAGCACCATTTGAACTATTTTCGAAAAGGCGGGCTGTCAGCGCCTTCCCTGCATCGCTCACTCATTCTTCCCTTTCTCTTCTTGCTCACTCTCAATCCTCCCACCATTTCATCCGCTATCACATGAAGATGGAACAGACTCTTCTCCGTCTTCTCTGTCCTTGGGGGGGGGCTGCATGCTAAGCAGACAGGACGGGATTGGCGTTGGATAAAATGGGCCTGGTTCTTTGCGTGCTTTTTCCTTGTTCCTATATCTGTGTGGTTGGGTTGTGTGCACATTTGTTGTGTTTTTACTTGGCCGTGTTTACAACGCGTTTGTTGACAGATTTGTGCATCTTCCAGCACCAATCCCGAAGGTTGTTTGTCATAACATAAGTGGTGACTATGGATGCTCTTTTGCAGATTTCTGCTGAAAAGCTTTGATGGCATAACATCAGAAAAAGACAGTTAATTTCCCCAGCTTTCTCCCTCAAAGACAACCATTGATCTTGATGCCGTCTCACTCTCTTTGACTCACATTTGATGTGTGCTTTTTTCAGATGTGGAATGACAGTTACTGAATGCCCCATAACGAATTCCAAAAGCTCTTGGTCTGCATTTTATGACACTCTACGAAGAGGAAAACACATGGGGACAGTCTAAAGTGCTTATCGCTTCACATCTGACGGCCTGTTAGATTTGCCAAATGTGCAGAGTCCGACCCCCAGCAGGAGGTTGTGATAACCCTGCGAGGGTGCCACATAGGCCATCGAGCGGTCACGTCCATACATGAGTCTCACATGGACAGAGACACAGACACACAGGCTCTGTGTGCACATAAGGTCAATCATGCGCCTGGATTCACGCTCACATAGATGCAGATGCACACTTGGATGATAATTCTCTGCCTCCTGGGGCATCATTGAAACTTTTCAGCCGTGACCTCGCTAAGAGGGAGAGAGGGAGCGAGATGAGCATTAGAGGGAGCGACAATGAGAGACGGAGAGAGAGTCCTTGAATTTTAACCAAATGCTCCCCGGAGAGGACTCCATCATCTCTGTGTGTCTCCAATGCTAGAGTCCCACAGCATCCTTTAGGAGCTCAAGGTCCTTGATTGCTCTGGAATTTTCCAGGCTCCCCTCCCATCATTCACTTTATAGCATGTGGTTTGGGAGAAAAATAGTTTTATGAAACTGTAGTAAAGGGATAACTTATCCAGTTTAAGCGCTCAATAATGACATTCCTCCAGTGGGAGCCTATTCTTCCAGAGCAGAGGGTGTACCAGAGGATAGTTTCACTATCTGTTATCAGTAATTTGACCAGGGCTCCAGATAGATCATCTCTATAGGTGTGTTTTAAAGGGAATTTGGCTCAATGTGGGTCTCATTTCTTAAATTTTTTGACCACCATAGACAGAAATCAAACATAATTATGGATGAGAGCCAACAAACACTGTCCTTTGAGATTTCAACAAAAAGAGCTTAACTTACGGTTGTTTTCCAAGACACACATATACTTGTGTGTGGAGATAGAAAGGTCATCCTTGACCTAAATACCTTGGTAGTTGACGTTTCATAAGTAACTGTTCTGAAAGTTATTTTGTTAAATGATTTTACAGTCCAGTCCACTCTTGACCTTGGAAAATGTTTTGAAAGTGGAAATTCCCTTAAGTGTCAAAAAGTGTGTGTGTGTGTGTGTGTGTGTGTGCGTGCATGCGTGCGTGCGTGCGTGCGTGCGTGCGTGCGTGTGTGTGCACATGTATGTGGGCACGGAAAGGCTAATAAAAGCTGTCACGGAGATCTGACTCTAGAGATAATGTGCTGTCAATCAACAAACAAGCCCCGACCCCTCCCCAAACCTGACAACCATCACCCAAATACATATTTTTTTTTTACTTACAGTATCTTGTCCTCTGTCGTGTTATCCCTTCAATTTCCTCTCTATATACAGTATCTCACAAAAGTGAGTACACCCCTCACATTTCTTCACATTTTTCTTTATATCTTTCCATGGGACAACACTGAATAAATGACACTTTAATACAATGTAAAGTAGTCAGTGTACAGCTTGTATAACAGTGTAAATTTACTGTCCCCTCAAAATAACTCGACACACAGCCATTAATGTCTAAACTGCTGGCAACAAAAGTGAGTACACCCCTTAGAAAAAATTTACAAATTGGGCCCAAAGTGTAAATATTTTGTGTGGCCACCATTATTTTCCAGCACTGCCTTAACCCTCTTGGGCATGTAGTTCACTAGAGCTTCACAGGTTGCAACTGGAACCCTCTTCCACCCATTTATGACAGCATCACAGAGCTGGTGGATATTAAAGACCTTGCGTTCCTCCACCTTCCATTTGAGGATGCCCCAAAGATGCTCAATAGGGTTTAGGTCTGGAGACATGCTTGGCCAGTCCATAACCTTTACCCTCAGCTTTTTTAGCATGCCACTGGTCGTCTTGGAGGTGTGTTTGGGGTCGTTATCATGTTGCAATACCACCCTGCGGCCCAGTTTACGAAGGTTGAGTGCACATGGTCAGCGTCGTACACAGAGGTTGGCTTTGGAAAATAGACGTATGAGTGCTGCCAGCATTGCTGAAGGGCTTGAAGGGGTGGGGGGTCAACCTGTCAGTGCTCAGACCATACGCCGCACTCTGCATCATACTGGTCTGCATGGCTGTCATCCCAGAAGGAAGCCTCTTCTAAAGATGATGCACAAGAAACCCCACAAACAGTTTGCTGAAGACAAACAGACTACGGACATGGATTACTGCAACCATGTCCTGTGGTCTGATGAGACCAAAATACATTTATTTGGTTCAGATGGTGTTAAGAGTGTGGAGCGGCAACCAGGTGAGGAGTACAAAGACAAGTGTGTCTTGCCTAGAGTCAAGCATGGTGGTTGGAGTGTCATGGTCTGGGGCTGCATGAGTGCTGCCAGCACTGGGGATCTACAGTTCATTGAATTCTAACATGTACTGTGACATACTGAAGCAGAGCATGATCCCCTCCCTTCATATACTGGGCCGCAGGGCAGTACTGCAACATGATAACGACCCCAAACACCCCTCCGAACGACCACTGGCTTGTTAAAGAAGCTGAGGGTAAAGGTTATGGACTGGCCAAGCATGTCTCCAGTCTTAAACCCTATTGAGCATATTTGGGGCATCCTAAAACGGGAGATGGAGGAGCGCAAGGACTCTAATATCCACCAGCTCCTTGATGTCGTCATGAATGGGTAGAAGAGGGTTCCAGTTGCAACCTGTGAAGCTCTAGTGAACTCCATGCCCAAGAGGGTTAAGGCAGTGCTAGAAAATAATGATGGCAAAACAAAATATTGACACTTTGGGCCCAATTTGGACATTTTTTCTTAGGGGTGTACTCACTTTTGTTGCCAGCAGTTTAGACATTAATGGCTGTGTGTCGACTTATTTTGAGGGGACAGTAAATTTACACTGTTATACAAGCTGTACACTGACTACTTGACATTGTATCAAAGTGTCATTTATTCAGTGTTGTCGCATGGAAAGATATAATGAAATATTTGAAGAAATGTTAGGGGTGTACTCACTTTTGTGAGATACTGTATATTTTTTCATCCTATGTGTTTTCTTTATCGTCATTGTTTTACCTTCGCCTCACTCCTCGAACATTCCTTATTTGTTCAACCGCTTTTTTATGACCTTTGCAGGAACTTTGTCCCTGGTGAATCCTTTCTTCATCCACCTCCACATCCTCCTCACAATGCTCTGTTTCTTTTCACTGCCTTGCTCTGCAGTGTTAACAAAGCTTTCACAACCATACGTGTGTAGACATATACAGTCGGTGTGCATCCTTGTGTCTGTGTATTTGTGTCAATGGGGGAGGGGGAGTTGTTTAGACTCCCCTGGGATCTCTCAATAGAAGAGAATCCAGTGGGATGATCATCACCATTTTCTTACCCACACAAAGCTGAAAAGCTTAAACACACACACACACACACACACACACACAGGCGTCCTATTGGTGTTGTACAACCACAAGCTCAACAGTTTTGTCAGTGCTCGGGGATTGTCGCCTTTTTCCCTGGTACAAAGGATTCGGCTCTCTCCTCCACATCCCCAGCTTTCTTTTATTCCTCATCCTCATCCTTGTCACTCTCCGTTTCTCTCCTCTCCCCACGTCATCCATTCCTGTTTTTTCCTCCCCGCTCTCACCTCTTTTTCCACCCCCTTCATCCCCACATCTGAAACGGCAGCGATGGCGCCCTATTGGTTGCAATGGCAGAACCAGAGAAACGGGCAGCCAATAAGCTTTGGGGCTAACAGGGTCACTATTATTCATGAAGCCGTGCAATTACATTGCCATCTCCATCCCTGCCATGTATTCATATGCAACGCTCTCGCCTGTATTTTTTACCTATACCGCACATCTCCACTGTACATTGAAATCGTATATTGTTTATTAACAACCGCTTTATTGAGGGCATAATGTCATCTTACATGCTGGAGGTTGATTTTAATGTCAAGTTGTTGCATTTTCCACTTTTCTCTTCTGCGTTTTTAGACAAGATGCAATCAAAAAACGGAATCAGAAAAATGTGTTGGAGCGCGATTAAACATGCATTTGCAGTCAGTTTATGCATTCAGGTCAATGCTATGTACACATTCATCCTAAATTCTCCACGTTCAAATCTGCTCTTCAAAAAACGGGGAAAGGTAAAGATGTCATACTCCTCCCCTCCCCCCTTCGTTCTCCCTCCAACTCATTCCTTTTTCTCGCTGTTTTCTTGTCACTCAGACAGTTATATATTTATACCAGTCAGTCAGGCAGGCAGGCTCTGTTCGGTTGAGCAAATCACACACCATTTTTGCTTCTCTATTTTCTTCAGTGGACAGATGTGGCCTTTTCACTCAAAAAAATAAATAAATTCCGCAGATATTTAAAATTCTACTTTTCAGAACTCAGACAATATTTTTTATGTGTTATCGAGCAACAGCGGGATTCCTGGTCCTCTCCTGTAGCATCTGACTGAGCGTCAGGTCTCATTTGCATCATTTGATTCCATCAGCTGTGGAATAGCTTTGACCTTCCTCCATCATTACTGACAGAGAGCGAGACAGAGTGTGCTCCCACCCTTAAATCCATTACACATCGTCTATGTCCATCATTTCTTCCCCCTGATACGCAAATCCGTCCACCGCTCACATATTATGCAGCTCTTCACTTCTATCTATTTAAAAGATCCCCTGTCAATTTATTTTCACGGCACTTCTCCCCGCGCTCGTTTTATTTGCAGCAGTATACACCGTATATTGAGGAGGCATCGACCGTTTTGGTTTTTAAATTCCCCCGCTTGGCATTCACCCATCTAACAAGCTGGAGAGTTAACTAACTTATTTTCTCTACGATACCAAAGGGATACTAAAATAAAACACTTCCCCACACCACCAAGCTTTGCAGGGTGAAAAAGGGGGGGCTGTTGCCTTTCAGGTTGAGATGTCTCCCGGGAAATGGTTTTTCTTCTGCAGCAATCGCCCCGGCTATCATCACAATCTGTGATATCCGTTTGGCGCTGAGAGGACGACATTATTTCACTTCCCAATGACCAGCCCTCGGGATTCAACCGGCCATCTTGTTATCTGGAAACTTAATAGCCTTTAGAAAAAGGAAATGACACAAGAAATGAACTCTCTTCATATCCTGTCTAGAACCCGGTGTTGCACCGAAAGCTGTGACCTGTCAGAATGTGTGACCCTAGAGGGCGCTGTTCTTATTTCTTAACTGATTTCAATAGACTGTAGGCATATAATAACCCAGTCTCACAGTGAAATGTTTTAATACTTACTGTATGTTGGTCCACAGCTGAAAACATAGTTTCACAAAAACAGCCCTGCAATTGAGAGATTATTAAGTTGTTTGCTTCCAATTTAAAATGATTGCGCAGTGGGAAATGTATAGCCTACACATTTCACTGTGATGGGTAACTAGGTTGGCTATTCACCTTTAAAAAAACAAAAAACAATCTGACCATTTCAGTGCCAATTTTGAGAAACTTCTACGATTTGTGCAATGGACCAACGTTTTTACATAGCCTATATTTCACTATGAGAGAATGGGTTAATCAATAAGAACAGCACCCGCTAAGGTCACACATTCTGACAGGTCACAGCTTTCGGTGCAACACCGGCAATCAGAAGTGCGATAACAGAGTATCCTGTTTTCACAAAGAAAGGAGAGTCTTTTTCTTCTTTGGCAACAATATGAGACCTCCGTTATCAGCACCAGCCACACAATCCGTCACTGACACGTTAGCAATTAGACGGATAAATGTTCCCTGAGCATTTTTGCAAACATGAGGAAAAACCATTAAAAAAAAAGCTCATGGCTGTGAACAAGTTTTTTTGGAAGCATGTGTGACATAATTAATGAGTCATTTCAATCCACGCCAGTAATAAGGCCACAGATTCCCAAAGGGCAAGACTATATCAAGGCTGTTCAGTCGCTTGTCATAGTTTGTGTCGCTCAAAATGATGGGTGTCGGAAAGTGTGAAAGTATTTTTTCACAAAGAATGGGGCCAAGTTTGATTAAATGGTTCTATCTCCCTGCCAGTCTGAACTGTGTCTCTGTAACATGTGCCCTTGCTAATAATGTAATAGTATCTGCACTTGCTGGTTAATTACAAGCCAGAATAAACAACTCCCACACACTAAATGCTTTTCCTCAATACACTTTGAAAAAGCCATGTAAACACAGGCTTATTCTCGTGCTCACGAAGGCACAAATGGTGCAGCTTTGTGTTGCTTCAGTTGTACATGTACCAGACTTAATGACTTGTAAGTCTACTCTAGCTATTCATCATTTCTGAAAAAAAAACATTATGGCGGCACATATAGCATGGTATCACATAGACCGATTCGCTTGCCATTTCACCACATCCCAGCTACTGTGTAGGGATCTGAACCGAGAAGAACAAGGTGAATTTGAGAAATCTCTCAGCGTGAGGAAATGGGCTGTGTAGAAGCTCCAACCTGCTCGCTAATGAGGCCTGGATAACAGGAACACCTTGTAGTGACAATGCCATAACTGCGGAATGCATTGCAGACAGATAAGGTTAAAATGTGTAGGCAAGGACAAGCTCTCAATTAGGGATACATTTAAGTGTGTATGTGCATGTCTCAGAGCTGCCTGTGACATAAGTGAATATATGTTTCGAGTTTGAACAGACCTAAATTTGGTGATAATGTGTAGGTGAGTTTTGTAAGGATGTAAACCATTCTGTTCCCCTTTTAGCCCTGGCATTTCACTAATGTCTGCCGACTAAGTCGAAATGACTGGAGATTTACGCTAACGCCTTAACCCCTGGACCTCCAGATCACATGACATAATTTACTGATATGATTGCGTGTGAGGGAGTCCACTTAACACCCCAACACAGACCATATGGTTGCAGGCTAGGTTACCTATCTTATAAGCTTGTTCATGGGCTGCCCTCTGTTGGTTGTTTATTACACTTTATGTATCTGCCTGTGTGTGTGTGTGTGTGTGTGTGTGTGTGTGTGTGTGTGTGTGTGTGTGTGTGTGTGTGTGTGTGTGTGTGTGTGTGTGTGTGTGTGTGTGTGTGTGTGTGTGTGTGTGTGTGTGTGTGTGAACATGCTGTGGGAGTGTTCTATTTCATGTGTCCGTGCTTTCAGTATGTGCAGCAGCCATGTGCTCAGGTCGTTTGAGCCAGGGTAAAGCAGGTCAAAAAACAGCTGTAATGTGATGAACAGATGTGAGAATCTACTGGCTACCTCCACTGACTTTGGTATGGGAAACCCTGGGTTTCAATTCCCGGTCAGGGCGGGTCAAGTCTAGTTAGTGTCCTTAGGCAAGACTCTTAATGTTACCTGCCTACTACTAGTTGTAAGTCGCTTTGGATAACAGTGTCTAACAGTCTGACATGTAATGTGATCATCGGAATGGCTACCGCTAATTAAACACACCAGGCCTTCGAGTGGAACTAAAGGATCCATGTTGATCAAGTGTGAGTGCTAAATGAAATGCTCTTTGTTTTCACAGTAGCTAACATAATGCTATTCTGACCCATTGTATACTAGAAAGAGATTTTAATTGGCAAATGAAAATTGTCTTTTGTGAATTTGAGCGTGGCAGTAGCTCAACAACTATCAGATGTACAATTTTTACAGATATCAATGATACCCAGGGGAAGAACCTTCATGACTTTGAATATCGTCTGTCTGAGCTTTCCTATAGAGGAAGTGAGGCTTCATGGGGTTCACATTTGTACATTTTGTAGGATATGTTATCATATGATAAATCACATTAAATTATAATTTAGGTGGCCCCCTTTAGCTCCATCATTAGGTCGAAATTTGAATCTGTTCCTTATGTTGTGTTAAGCAATGTAAGCATGATAACACGCTGATATAAGATGGTGAATGATTAGGTGGTAAAAGATACAGAATACCTGTTCAACATCAACTTTTAAGCATTTACTATCGAATCAAAAAGCTGTTAGAGTGGTTTGTAGCCTCTTAGTCTTTGTGAACCCTTTCAAGTTTGTATAAATACAGACCTTACTTTCTTGAATTGGTGATATATTCATTCACAAATTCAATTGAATTTAAAGTATCTGTGGAAATGTTTTTAGTGTGTACAAACATTTTGTCAAAATCATACATCCTTATTGGCATTACGGCTTGAATAAAATAAATAGTGCTGATGATAATATTATTGTGATGGTTTATGCAGACAGAACAACCATTTCAGCCATAACGTGTGATTTGTTTTTTACTTAATTTTTATATTCATGTTATCATGAGTGCACAGACAGATATTCATTAGCTACTTAGAAATCAAAAACTCTCAAATGATTTGGCGTGTGAGAAAAAATAAAATTCAAGCCTGGCAGGGCATTAAATATTTTTGAGAAGCCTATCCAATATTTCCCTGTAGGACATAATATTGGTTTAATTATTAACATTTGTACCTGTCTAAATGTGACTTTTTCTTCATGTATGTCAATTTGTGTTTGTTCTTTAAGGGCCAGTATAATGCAAGATTGTCACAGAAAGGCAACTGATGTGAGACAAACAGGGTTATAGATAATTTCCTAGGTGTTTGTTCTACTTTTGAAGAAGACAACAAACAGCGTTTGAAGTGATTCATTGGTGGCTGCAGTGCTTTATTTTTGTTTTTCCCTTTAATCCCACCATCCCTCTGTGTATATGTATCACAACTGTCAAACACAGGACTCTCCTCAGCTGTCAGGCTACACCCAAAAATAAAAAAATTTAAACAAACTCAGAGGGAGAAACAGCAATGAAAAGAGTGAGTGAGAGCGAGAGAGAGAGCGTGTGTGTATATGGCTATATGCAGCATTCCAGTTTAATCGATTGTGGGTTCACTGGGGATTTCACACAAAGGTTGAAATACCAGAGCTGTGAAAGCTGAGACACTGAAAAGTTATCTGGCTTAGTTTTGTGATTGGCAATACTTTTTACCAATCTTCATTTCTGACGACTGTCAGTTATTACTGTAATCTGACCGACTAGACAGGATCAGCTGCAGCAGAAGAGATGGTCTTCTGTTACAACCAAGTGGACGGGTAAGTGAGTCGTTGACAGAGTTTTCTCTCTGGTCTCGTTTGCAGAGAGCACAGGGAAAACAATTACGGCATGGAAAAACAACAACGGATGCACAAGATACCATTACTTCAGAGGATTGAAACATGCCCACACACACCAGACTCACATTTATGTTTGACATGGGTTTGATATTCTGGAATGCACATAGCATTGATGCTCATTATAACAGAGAGGAAAATAACAGAGCCAGTCTTGAGAGGAAACTATATCAAGCAACTGCAAGGAACAAAGTCACACACAAGACATCATGGATGTGAAGTAGATATATTAAATATTTTTCAATATGAACATCTAAGTGACACATTTACTGAAACATCCACCCACTATAGTACAATAGGAACTGTATAGGAAAGCTGAACATAATGTCGGCAGATCTTTTTTTAAGACAGGACAGGTATATATATACACACACACACATACCCTCAGATATGGATGAAACAACCTTTTGGGCTCATCTCCCTTCTAATCCATTTAGCATATACATCCATCATAGATCTTCAGTAGAAACATTGTATATTTTTCAATATGCACATTCTAAGTGACACATTTGATGTGACATCTACATATGATAGGAACTCTAACTTGTTTAACTTTGAGTCAGGGATGATGTAAAAATAAGTTGAATTAATAATAAATCATTCCAGGACATAATTTCCCTCTGGTTTTCCATCCTACTTTCATATCTTGGCCTTTATTTACTAGTGTTGGACAGGACAGGTAGAATATACTTAATGTAGTTCAGTGAATATTTATTAACTACAGAAATTGTCTCCATGTTTAATAGATAGCTGCCCGTGACTAATCGCTTTGATGAACTTCTGCTGCACAGAGTGAAACAGATACAGACCAAAGCGATCAGTGTCATGGAATTTGCCAGTCAGACTCCCTGCTGTGCTTGGCACAGCACTGAGGTCTCAGTGTTGGTTAAATTCAAAGTGAGAACTTGACACACACACACACACACACACACACACGCACACACACACACACACACACCCAAGCGCGTGCACTCACACATGGATGTAACGACCTTTTGGGCTCATCTCCCTTTCTAATCTACATAGCATCATCTATGTACCTCCTGACCGTACACAAAAACATACAACTCCTGTCTGATCCCACTGACATTTAAAGTATGTGTTTTTCAATAGTCTTTCCAACATTCAAATTAGTTTAGCATTATAAAAGTCAATTGTTTTAGGGATGCAATGTTTGTTGAAGTCATTTGAGGACTAGAAGATATTCCTAGCCCTATAATCAGCCAGCAGCACATACATTTTTTTATTGTTTGTCTCATGGGTTTTTTATCTTGGCTTCTTTAAGCCTTTGTTTGTTGTGCTGTTGTTCCTCTGTGGCTGTCAGGCGTTGATTTGATACAGTGTGTGCATCCTCCGCTGCTGTTCAGTTTCAACTGACTTTAATGCCGTTACAGAGCTTGGCTTACCTCGAGATTCTTTTTCCCGCTAACTAAACCTAAGCATTGGCCTCGAATATGACTTTGCCTTGCTTCTCAAGATGCAGACATAATGGAGCTCAGAGGAATCACAGAGGTCTGTGAAGTATTTTTGGGATCACCCAGTTAGAGGAGAGACAGTACAGTACAGGCTGCATGCCTCAGAAAGTGTCTCTCGATGTGTGCAACATCAACGTTTCCCTGTACGAGGAGACAGTCATCAGCAGAGGGGTGATGCTTCCCGAAAGGATGTTGAAGTGTGTGTGTGTGTGTGTGTGTGTGTGTGTGTGTGTGTGTGTGTGTGTGTGTGTGTGTGTGTGTGTGTGTGTGTGTGTGTGTGTGTGTGTGTGTGTGTGTGTGTGTGTGTGTGTTGTGTGTGTGTGTGCTATAAGCCTCTGGCTGTGCTGCAGACTGAAGTTGTCAGGGAGTAGATGACAGGATTAAGGACGACAGTGTGGATATGTTACCTTGCATCCTCAGCTCAGTTGCCAGTTTACTCAGTGTATATGCACGCAATGACTAAGGTGAAAGTGTGTTACCAGGGCCTTTCAAACTCCTCAAAGAATTACAATGACGAATGTTCCACAGGGCGACTTACTGGTAAAATAGTTAGTGAATAGACAAAATCCTCAAGCAACAGAAAATAGTCAATAAACCTTTGAGTAACTTGACACCAGGCTTTTATATGTGCCACATCTAACAGTGATGTCACAGGGTCCTGGAGGCAAGACAAGAAGTTAAACCACTTACGGTCAGCTAAAAATGAAAAGAATGTCAGTGTGTTAATTTGCTTTTATAGCGCAGCGATCACATCATAAGTCACACAGATACTCAGAGCACTAATTGCCTATCAGTAGCAAGGATTTACATGATGACGAAAACATATCATCTGCTAAATATTCCTCCATATGCAGCAGCTAGTTGCTAACTGTGTTGGCCTGCAGTTGCTGAGCAGGTAGGAAACAGGATTTTATTTGAGAGCTTTCCGGTTAATAATAGCTGCCTGCTATAGCTGAAAAATTAAAAATTAAAGAGGCAGAAAAACAACACAGAAGTTAACTTATTTACTTTACATTTTTGTTTAAATAAAACACATACAGTACAATTGGGTTGTCCAATGACATACAACTGCAGCAGTCAAGTCAGAGGTTTGTGTTTTTGGCTCTAATCAGCTAAAGGTCAGACCGGGCAGCTTGTCAGTCTCTATCAGTTCACACTCTTTGCCTCAGTGACTCAGAGACGGGAAGAGGAAGAGGATGCAGCAACTGTAGGATTGCATAGTACCGTCATGAGTATCGTCTCTCTCCTTGAATACTCAAAACAGCTTCAGTGCCAGCCCCCTGAACTGATCCTAGATTGAAAATTGTTCAGTTATTTTTTTAGATCATTGGGACCTGTGGTGTTTGGTCACACTGTCGTTGTAAGGACTCTCATGATGTTTGTACTCTTACTTCTTTCTGTATTGGTTGTGTCTCAGTCATTTATTTTTTATATGGGATCTTTGTGTTCCCACTCCAGGCGTTGTGCGCTTCATCGCTATGGGGCTTCTGCTCTGTGAGCATCCACGTAGGGCTTCTTTTGCTTTTTTTCCCGCCTAATTATGTTTTGATTAAATTTTTCTCTTGGTATTACAGATGGTGTGAGTTTGAGCAATGTGAATTGGTTTTGATACTTAATGAGAAGAGACACACATAACTTATCTTGACTGTTCAGACATACAAAATAAACTATGGCCAGACTGAACATTTCAAAGCTTTAATGAAATCATAAATGTCTGCTTTGAATAAATGTACCTCAGTTGTCTTCCCTCCTCACTCTTTACACTGCCTTTCTCTCCCTCCCTTAAAATGTAGCTGTATTACAGAGCTAAGACGTTCTTACTCCACACTTGATTTCGGCTTAAAATACAGTGACAGATTTGATGTCAGACTTGTAGCTACTTAGCAATGGAAAGTACAAGCTGTCAGCTTTCCTCCAAAACGTAAAAAATATTGTCAAGTTTGCAGCTCGGTTTGTATGCAACAATAAAATGCAAAAAGCTTTTTGTTACAACCTGCTGACTCTTCGACCTCACTGATAATAAATTGTGACTCTTTGGGAGGTTTTTATTGAGCGTGTGTGAGAGGAAAAGAGAGAGGGAGAGAGAAAGAGCAAGAGAAAGCAAAAGCTACAGCGAAAATTCAGAAAAGCTTAGGAGGGAGATCTTCTAGGGTAGAAGAGATCCACGCTCTGCTGGCCAAATATAAAAGCTTATAAAGGCTACCAGTCAACATGGATGACCTATTTAGAGTCAGACTCACTCCCACACAAACACACTTAATACACACCAGACAACGAACACAACCTTATTCTTACTCCATGGTTATTTTGGAAGAGTGTTTTTGGTAAACTGGTGTTTTTAATGAAACTGTCCCGACTGTATAAATCGGGTGAAACAAACCAGTGTTTGAGATATCTGGCCATAAGCATCAGTGTTGTGCCTTTGCAGTACTGATGATATTTGCATGATTTGACAGGGATGTTGCTTCCCAACATCTGCTCATTAAGTCAGTAGCTTTAAGTGAGTTATTTTTAGCTTCTGGTCTGGTCTGATGTTCTCCTTGTTTCTCCCAGGGGGAACTAGCCTTTTGCAGAATCTGCCCTCCTCACTGTCAGGGCAGTTGTGGGTCTTGCCACTGCTGCTGCCTTCACATCTGGCAAACATTAATTAAGTTTTTTACAGTGGGCTTTGGGAGTTCTAGTGTGATTTTAGGGGTGTTGGCTGTCCAGGTGCAGGAACAAGCTGCAATGCTGACCCAGTGTTTTTTAATCTAGAAGCAGAATATGGCTCTAGTCTAGAAAGACACAGGCTGCTGATAAAACCACCTGCTGCTCCAATAGCAGAAAAGCTTCCCTCAGTATTTAAAAAAAAAAAAAAAAAAAAGTGTGTTTATTCTACTGCACACTGGATGATGATGTATCTGTGTGTGTGTGGGGGTGGGGGTGTGCGCACGTGTGTGTGTGTTTGAAGGAACCCTGCCTGTCCTTGAGTTCAGTGAGGACCTTGTCTGCCTTCACGATGTCAGCTCGCTGATTCATGATGCGACTCTGCCACTGACCCTAAGGATGACTCTCGAGGGGTGTGTGGAGACATGCAGGTTGCATCCATCACACAGCTTAGGAGCTGGGAGATGTGCAACAACACACAGATAGACACTATAAACTACAATGTAGCAGGACTAAGGGCCAAATCTAAAGGATTGTGCTGCTTAAGCGTCCGCTCAACCTATGCAAATATGAGCAAACATTTTAACTGATGGTGCTAATCAGGGGATCACCAAAGTCCTTTAGATGGGGAACGCAGGTGCTAAATTAGTTTTAATTCATTCTAATCTGTTTACTATGTACAATACACTCGTGTGTGTTTGTCGGATCTCCCTGTTACTCTCTTGGGCTCTGTTCCAGGGACATGCTGAGGTTTGTTGCTCCCTTGTTGTGGTTATGGTGAGTTGTCGCAGGTTGACAGTGCGAGTCTAAGTTGCTTCTGAGAACTGGGTCACTTTGTACAGCTGTCTGCACAGCAGCCTCTCTGCGCCTGCATTGAAGTTGAACGCAAAATTGTGCAGATTTCAAGCAGACCCTTCAGATACGGGATCTGTATACAGATTTTTTTTTGCTAGGCCTGTCAACAATGGTGGGACTTATCCACCCTGAGGCTTCGTAGATCAGACACAGAGCCGGCCCGAGGCATAAGCGAACTAAGCGGCCGCTTAGGGCCCCCGACTGCCTGGGGGGCCCCCTAAAAAAAAAAAAAAAAAAAAAAAAATTTTTTTTTTTTTTTTTTTTAGTTTGTGTGTTTGATATTAACATCATATTATGCAAACGTGAGTTATCATACAAAAAGGAATAAAATGTTTTGGTCTAGATAATTAATAGCCTAAAAATGTAATAAGTTCATCTTGGAGGAAATCCGAAATTATCTGATCATGTCACGTTCACATCCATGCACAGTGTGTATTGAGTTTATTTAAAAACAATTGGAAATGGGGCTGTCCTCAGTTGCCCATGCACTGTGTATAGTCTATAGCCTATTTCAGCCTTGTCTGTGGAAAAAAAGATACAGTAGCTGGACAACAGAGTTCTTCTGCTTCGTTCCTCACACTGCATTTAAATGCATTCACTATATTACAGAGAAATATGTCCCGTAAAAGAAAAAGAGCTCCAAGCCCAACCCAGAGGACCCTCCATAATATTTTATTTTATATTAATATTTTTATGGAAAATCCATGTGTCCTTCTTCAGTAGCTTCTAATTCGTCTGACCCAGGGTCTCCAAATTATTTGTTCACACAAAATTTCTCAGATTTATCCTCTTAATTTTCCTCTCAAATTGCACCAGATTCATGCATTTCACTTTAAAAAGGTTAAAAAAATCTCACGGGGGGCCTACCCCCGGACCCCCCTAGGAGGTCTGAATCTTGGCTGTCTAATATTTTCGCACAGTTGCACAGTGGAGGCACTAGCGGAAAACACTGGGTGTGTTAATGATATTTAACAAAGATCTATAGTTTCAGCAGCGCTAACATTGGAGAGGGGCCCCCTAATCATATTTCGCTTAGGGCCCCCTGAAGGCTTGGGCCGGCTCTGATCAGACACAATCTCTAGGTTGGATTTTTACTGATGTTTGTGTATAGTTGATTGTGTGTGAAAATATGTGAGCGTTGTGCATGTGTGCAAAGAATTTATGTCTGCCATAGTTTAAATTTAGCTTCAATCCCATTTCATCCTGTTTGATCCCATTGATGCCAACGCTTTGAAACAGTCACATCTGATAAGACGTTGAAGGAGCTGTTTTCTAAATCCAACTTGCTAGAGAGAGACTTGAGGCTAAACACACAGCAAACAGAGGGAGAGACTGGCAACTTTTGAATCTTTTAACTGTGTGAGTTGCCCTCTGAACACTGCCCATTAAGCATAAAGAAATCCATATATTATTAATCTGTTTAGCTCTGCCTCCCTTCACTGAGTGCATTTTAACATGATACTCCCTGGTGATGTTGATATATCCTCTCATTTCCACTTCATCTGTAACAAACAACAACCAAGGGAATAGTAAAGGATTTTAAAATTTTGGGTTTCTTGAGAACATTTCAGGCATGAAGGCCAAAAAGTCTCCTGCTTCACCACTCTCGACTTAAAAAAATATTTTGATCTTGCTGCCCTTTTTGAAGAAGACAGTTTCTTCTTCAAAAATGCACAGTTAAAGGGATGGCCTTGTCGTCAACCCTTTTTTGATAAATTATTCCTTTAAGCATCATTTTCCTCAAGTAAAGTATTCATACCACTTACTGCTGAAGAGATGGACACTGAGAAGTGTTCCAGATCCAATACCTGTGCTCCTTGACTGTCTCTAAGTTGAAAACAGTGCGTGGGAGCGATGACAGATTGCATCAAGGAATGTTGAAGCACAAGTGATTCATCTCTTTCTTTCATCTTTGAGCAAGGAGGAGCAAAACGATTTTTAATTCATACCCAGCAAAACGCCTCATCCTACGCATACATGCATCAACAGTACATACCTGATCAAATACATAATATGACTTAGGTAACAGTGATTTGATCACCTCTTTCCCTGCAAATGTCATAGGCCTGCTGATGCAGCTTCCGGGCATAACGTGATTGTCTATGTGTTAATGCCTGGTGATGATAAATTCATTGTCAAAATGGAGCAGACGGTCTCAGTGCTGCAGTATGAGCTGAGGAGATACAACATGCATGAATTCAGCTGTAGCAAGACGCCCCCTCGCATGGTTCCCAGTGTCCCAGTTCTAAAACTGAAACCATGCATGAATTTTTAAAAAGACTAATGATCTTAAATGTCGCACATGGATCTGTGGTCCTCTAATGGTGACTCGTTAGATGTATTTTAGTGCTCTCATGATTTGTTTGAAATCTCCACAGCTTTCAGGACAATATTACTTAAACTGCAGGAAGAATAGATAATGTACAGCTATGTGGATGTCATTTTAACGAGCTTGAGAGATAATAGACGATAGGCTCCATCTTTTTTTCACATCCTCTTTCTCTCTTTCTGTACTATCATACAACTATCACATTTTTTCTCCAATCTCTCTTATCTTCTATCCTCCTCTTTGTCGTCTTGCAGGTGTATGGTGAACTGACCCTGCCTGCCACAGGCAAGGTGTCAGAGGACCAAGGCCATGGTAAGCTCTCTTAGCCCTGGTGGCCGTGCCTTAGTGCCCTGGCCGAAGGTTTGGCGATGGGTTGTGGTTGCCTCTCTGGTTGCCATAATAACCTTGACGCTGCCAGGAAGTACCCAGGCCTGTCCACCACGATGCGAGTGCTCGGCTCAGCTGAGGTCGGTGTCCTGTCAGCGGCGGAGG
Organism: Hyperoplus immaculatus; assembly: GCA_949357725.1. Taxonomy (NCBI): domain Eukaryota; kingdom Metazoa; phylum Chordata; class Actinopteri; order Uranoscopiformes; family Ammodytidae; genus Hyperoplus; species Hyperoplus immaculatus. The sequence continues at coordinate 16,425,608 of OX442359.1, read as the reverse complement.
CTCATCAACATACCAGAGGGCATCCCCACGGAGACAAGACTTCTTGACCTCAGCAAGAACCGCCTCCGATGGGTGCAAACAGGTGACCTGGCGCCATATCCACGGCTGGAAGAGGTGGACCTCAGTGAGAATCTCATCGCCACATTAGAGCCCAATGCCTTTGCCAGCCTTCCGAGTCTAAAAATTCTGAAGTTAAGGGGAAACCAACTGAAGTTAGTGCCCATGGGGGCCTTCGCCAAGATGGGCAATCTGACCAGCTTAGACCTGAGCGAGAACAAGATGGTGATTTTATTGGACTACACCTTCCAAGATTTGAGAAGTCTGAAACATTTGGAGGTGGGAGACAACGACCTGGTTTATATATCCCACAAGGTAAGCTCACTGCATATTTTTGTGACTGTAACTGTGTAACTAATTGGCAAATCGCTTTTTCTGATTCTGGGCTATATAAATAAAAAATGTACTTGACTTGACTAGAAGAACTAGAAGGAATAATTTTGAAAAATAGATAACAGAGGATACACATTTTCTTATTGATGGAAGTGAAATGTATTCTGTGGGTTTAAATAGACAGTTTGGTTGTCTATTTAACAACCCAGTATCACGGTAAGGCGTGTAATAGACGCGCCGGTCCACGCGTGTCCCTCACAACGCCTTGCCTGACCAGGGCGTGTGAGTTACACGCGGCCCCCCGCCCGTCCCAGTATCACGGTAAGGCGTGTAATAGACGCGCCGGTCCTCCCGTAGTCAAGATGGCCGCCGCGGTGTTCCGTCAATGTTCTATCTATATTCTAACCTCTCCCTGTCCCCTTGCCCTAACCCTAACCACTCACGCCAGGGTGTTTGTCTCCGGGGCTGCAGCTGGATAGTATTGAAATGCTGGGAGAACATCTCGCCCCCTGTTGGTGCTATTCCTCCGTTCATTTATACGGGCTGGGGGCCGCGTGTAACTCACACGCCCTGGTCAGGCAAGGCGTTGTGAGGGACACGCGTGGACCGGCGCGTCTATTTCACACCTCGGCGTGATTTAAACAGGGTTGATACCACTTTCTTGTCTACTTGCAAAATATGAACTAAATAAATAAATCTTAATTTAGATTTTGAAGGCCTTTATCTTCCTGATTCCCAGGCTTTCTCTGGGCTGCTGGGGCTGGAAGAACTCACAATAGAGCGCTGCAACCTGACATCCATCTCTGGCCAGACTCTGTCTTACCTCCGCAGTCTGGTCACGCTTCGACTACGCCACCTCAGCATCACTGCCCTGGAGGACCAAAACTTCCGCAAGCTCTCCAACCTGCGGGGTCTGGACATCGATCACTGGCCAGACCTGGAGTACATCTCCCCTCTTAGTTTCCAGGGCCTGGACCTCCGCTGGCTCTCCATCACCAACACCAACATCACATCTGTCCCATCCGCTTCCTTCAAGAACCTGGTGCACCTCACCCACCTCAACCTGTCCTACAATCCCATCAGCACACTAGAGCCCTGGGCTTTCAAGGACCTGCTGAGGCTGAAGGAGCTCATCATGGTAAGCACAGGGTTGACGACAGTGGAGCCCCATGCCTTTGGAGGCCTCCGACAGCTCCGGTTCCTCAACTTCTCCTCCAACGACCTGCAGACCTTGGAAGAGGGCTCCTTCCACTCTGTCAACAGTATGGAGACCCTCAGAGTGGACGGGAACCCCCTGATGTGTGACTGCCGTCTGTTGTGGATCCTGCAAAGACGCAAGACCCTCAACTTTGACGGCAGAGTGCCGGTGTGTGCGGGGCCGGTGGAGGTGCAAGGGGTCAGCCTCGGCGCCTTCACCGATTCTGCACTCTTCGATCACTTTACATGCCAGAAACCCAAGATACGCAACCGTAAGCTTCAGCAGGTAATGAAGATGATTACATTGAGGTTTCATACTTAACAAAACAGTTCATACATGCTCAAGGTTTGATTACTGAGGTTTCCTCTAGCACAAAAGTATTCTCTAATTAGGGATGCACATGGCTACTAATTTCTCCAATGTCTAAACGGAAATGTAATTCAGATTAGTTGACGACTCTATAAGCAAACACTGAGAAAACGAAGCACAATGTAAACAATAAGGTTATACTTTTAGAAGCATATCATACAAGTGTATGTCATGCTAGAGAGACAATAAAAACAAACACAATGGTCAGTTATTATTTTGACATTCAAGGTGGCTCGATTGACTAACATGAGTAACATTAAGTAACAGCAAAAAATTTAATTTCCGGTTGCTGTCACATTGCGGACAAAGACTGTATGATAGCAACACAGCTCCACGTACTGATAATAGATAACCAATCAACTAGTATTTCTGGTGCCGACGACTAGTGAGGCACCAAAGCAGACATTTAAACGTTAACCGTCTGGTCATGTGCATCCCTATCTGTAATACTACAATATTTTGTTTTGTGTATATTCTGCAGATTTTGTCTTTTCCCCCATTAATTAGTCAATGCACTTTCCTTTCCTCCACCTCCCTTAGGTGGTCGCTCGTGAGGGCCAGCCAGTGAACTTTCTGTGTCGAGCTGAAGGAGAACCTGCACCTGCTATCATCTGGATTTCCCCACAGCGCAGGCGTATCACAGCTAAGAATTCAGGGCGCATTACTGTTCTCCCGAGTGGCACCCTGGAGATCCGCTATGCCCAGCTCACTGACAGCGGAACATACATCTGCATCGCCAGTAACGCCGGAGGCAACGACACCTACTTTGCCACACTCACAGTGCGTGGTCAGCCGCTGGATGCCTCCTCTGCCTTCTTTCTCAACCGCTCACAGTACAGCGGTGACTTCTACAACGACACAAACATGAACAGCACGCGCGTTTTTCTCAAGTTCACCCTGGACCTGACCACCATCCTGGTCTCGACGGCAATGGGTTGCATCACCTTCCTTGGGGTGGTCCTCTTCTGTTTCCTGTTGTTGTTTGTGTGGAGCCGGGGTCGCGGGCAACGCAAGAACAACTTCACAGTGGAGTACTCTTTCAGGAAATCTGAACCCGCGACCGGCGGCGCCGCGGGAGGAGCCAGGAAGTTCAACATGAAAATGATATGAAATAACGCAGCCAGGGGTCCTTTGGGGGAGGCATGAGCACGTCCCAAAAAAACATGTTTGACACATGCAAACACACACAGCCACTGACTCGCAAAGAAGCACAATTTTAAGTTCCAGTCTATTGCTCTATTTTAAAATACAGTGCCCACATCTAAACTGGAGCCATGACTAGATTCGATTTGATTGGTGAATGAAGACAAAATTACCCTGATCTCTCTTCCACTCAGTAGTTATTTTCCGCTAGCGGTGAAAAGCATGTTTGAAGGATGCTGTTACAAACCACTGTATTGATAGATATTAAAGAGTTACATGTCGTCTATGAGTTAAGAATTTTTTGAGATACGTTGGCATGCTTTCAGAGCTTTTGGAATTATAATGAGAAAATGAAAAAAATTAAATATTTTAAATTTCCCTTCACTGTATTCTGTGCAGTCAGGGATTTTTTAAAGAAATGTAATGCAGTGCGACCTGGCTACCGTCGCTTTATAGAATTTGTAGTTATCTCCTCTAAAATCTGCCTTGTTAAGAATCATGCATGTAGAAACCCAGTTTTGAGAGTTAAGTTGTAAGGTCATACTACTGAATAAAACTAATGGTTTGAAAAACAGTTTGAATACGTTTCTCTAACATGTACCAGCCACCTTTATCTATTCTGACCACGGCTGAACATTGAGGAGGGTTCTTTAAGCTCAACTTAATTAACATTATCATGTGTCATTTGTTTTAGTGAGCTAAAGCAAGAGATGTAGAATATGATCTATGAAAATATCTGATGAGAAGGAAAAGATTTGAAACAGTCACATAAATGACAAATGGACGAATGAAACCACGATTTGACCTTTTATTTCTTTGTGAGATTTGCGACAACGATAGCTGTGTGAGTTTGGGACGAGCACACTGGGCCGAGAGCCGCTGTGGCTGCCCGTGGCCCGGAGGGTTTGGTTAGGAAGTCAAGCCCCCCAGACACGGGCCGCCACAGTAACCATAGAAACCAACTCAGGAGAGATGGGGAAAGGGGGAACGGGCTGGTGGCCACAGGAGAGCTGCTGGGTAGAAGTAGGGGGGGGAGTCAATGTGACCTCTTCTTCCTCTATAGATCACAAGCTCCATCCATGCCCTTTGAATCAACAGTAGAGGGGCCACGTGCCAGCCTCCACCCTCCACCCCTGTCCTCTGCTGTGTTGGTGGACACCTGACCTTCCCAGCGCTGCCAGGGGGAGCAGCCTGGAGAGTTGGGTCATACTCAGAGGCAGACAGAGGACACACAGTAACACTGTACGGATATACGCATAAGCCCACATACACACACACGCACACACACACACACACACACACACACACACACACACACACACACACACACACACACACACACACACACACACACACACACACACACACATAATCATCCTACCAGTGACAAACGCAGATAGCAACACATTTATAGCACCTTTTCTCAGGAAAAGGGAGATAACTACCCGACAGAGTGAGCCTAACCACTTCTGTTACTCTGCTCAAATGAAACATTCCAGCAATACTGTATACGTGAAGCCATGAAGCCAAAAGTTATTTTCTAAGAGAGAACTGATGTAAATTTGTGACTAAAGCAACAAAGCCATAGTATTTGTAGGTTGTTCTTTTTATACAGTAGTGTGTGTGTGTGTGTGTGTGTGTGTGTGTGTGTGTGTGTGTGTGTGTGTGTGTGTGTGTGTGTGTGTGTGTGTGTGTGTGTGTGTGTGTGTGTGTGTGTGTGTGTGTGCGCATGATACAGTTATATAATAATTATTATTATTGTTACTGCTGTCTTACAAGCTGTCATGGTGAACACAAGACTGTCTGCTGTAACTGGGTTTGCATAAAGTTGCACCCAATAAAACACATGCACAAACACACACACACACACACACACACACACATACAGAGGGAGAGGTTGTAAAACCACATAAGTGTTATTTGGATTGCTAGGAACAACAATCGTAGTTGCACATGAAGGAGCATACAAATTGAGGACAGCAATCCCGGTGTAGCGCTGACTGATCTCTCTCTGTCTCTGAGACGGTAGGTGTGCATATGTCTTTGCCCCCCTATCCCAGTGCATCCCCCCTACTTACCTCCACCCCCACCACACACCCCCACTGGGTCCTCTTTTGGGAGGGGTCCCTGGCTGGAGACCGAGGATTTAAATGTAAATGAAGTCGTGTAAACCCTACCCACGCCATGTGAATCGTATAGTGGAGAGTAGTACTGTGTTTTTCAAAAAGAAAAAGAAGAAAAAAACTTTCCTTGCGCTGTTGATTATTGTTTGTAATCTAATTTAATTTCCTTAGTTGTTATTATCTGTGACCTTTTGGCTCTTAACCCTTTAATGTTTCCTGTCCTCTGTGTGTGCCTGTTCTGTTCTCAACACCTGATGGCGGTCCCATACACTGGACTAGACAGTGGGTGTGCTCGTTCTCATGTCAGTGTGCATATATCAGCTGGCAGCCAGCAGTAAAATATATTGATTTAGATTATTACATCATTTTACTACTGGATAGTTTTACCTTGATGGTTTAAACTTAAGTTCAGTCAGGAATACTTTAGTCAAAATAGAAGTTTATTTCAATTAGCAGAATACTTTGCAGTAATTATATTTGGCGGTATGGTTCTGATCTGGGATCTCCACACCCTCCACGCGCACACGTGGAAAGCTTTAAGGCAGAGAGAGCCATCCCTCTGTCCTCCATGAGCAACATGGCATTCCGAAGGTGTGGAGAGCTGCAGCATGGACCCCCTAGGGTGCAGAACAGAACAAGCGTCAATGGCAATAGAAATTACATTGATAGACAAATACAGTAACAAGGAGGTGGTGGGGTGGAGGTGGGTTGCAAAAGCTTGCAGAGGAAGCAGCACCAGTAAGCGGGCTAGAGTATCTTAAATGAGGCGCCACTTTGAGTGGATGGCCAATGGGGTGCTGGGGGTGGAAGCTGGCTGTCAGCTGACGTGCAGAGTTTGACAGCCGGCTTGACTCCGTACCCTGCCTGAACTAACGCTACTCTCCATTTTATTTATTTATTCGTAGTAAAGAGTAATAAAAAATATGTTTAAAAATAATGTAAACTGGGAATATTTTACTTGACATTTGTAACAGGTGACTAGTCTTTACGGCCTGTTAGACATTTCCTGAGTTTTAATTGTGCAACCCAGGTACAGTATCTCACAAAAGTGAGTACACCCCTAACATTTCTTCAAATATTTCATTATATCTTTCCATGCGACAACACTGAATAAATGACACTTTGATACAATGTCAAGTAGTCAGTGTACAGCTTGTATAACAGTGTAAATTTACTGTCCCCTCAAAATAACTCGATACACAGCCATTAATGTCTAAACTGCTGGCAACAAAAGTGAGTACACCCCTAAGAAAAAATGTCCAAATTGGGCCCAAAGTGTCAATATTTTGTTTTGCCATCATCATTTTCCAGCACTGCCTTAACCCTCTTGGGCATGGTGTTCACTAGAGCTTCACAGGTTGCAACTGGAACCCTCTTCTACCCATTCATGACGACATCAAGGAGCTGGTGGATATTAGAGTCCTTGCGCTCCTCCATCTCCCATTTTAGGATGCCCCAAAGATGCTCAATAGGGTTTAAGACTGGAGACATGCTTGACCAGTCCATAACCTTTACCCTCAGCTTCTTTAGCAAGCCAGTGGTCGTTCGGAGGGGTGTTTGGGGTCGTTATCATGTTGCAGTACTGCCCTGCGGCCCAGTTTATGAAGGGAGGGGATCATGCTCTGCTTCAGTATGTCACAGTACATGTTAGAATTCAATGAACTGTAGATCCCCAGTGCTGGCAGCACTCATGCAGCCCCAGACCATGACACTCCAACCACCATGCTTGACTCTAGGCAAGACACACTTGTCTTTGTACTCCTCCCCTGGTTGCCGATCCACACTCTTAACACCATCTGAACCAAATAAATGTATTTTGGTCTCATCAGACCACAGGACATGGTTGCAGTAATCCATGTCCGTAGTCTGTTTGTCTTCAGCAAACTTTTTGTGGGGTTTCTTGTGCATCATCTTTAGAATAGGCTTCCTTCTGGGATGACAGCCATGCAGACCAGTATGATGCAGAGTGCGGCGTATGGTCTGAGCACTGACAGGTTGACCCCCCACCCCTTCAAGCCCTTCAGCAATGCTGGCAGCACTCATACGTCTATTTTCCAAAGGCAACCTCTGTGTACGACGCTGACCATGTGCACTCAACCTTCGTAAACCGGGCCGCAGGGTGGTATTGCAACATGATAACGACCCCAAACACACCTCCAAGACGACCAGTGGCTTGCTAAAAAAGCTGAGGGTAAAGGTTATGGCCTGGCCAAGCATGTCTCCAGACCTAAACCCTATTGAGCATCTTTGGGGCATCCTCAAACGGAAGGTGGAGGAGCGCAATGTCTTTAATATCCACCAGCTCTGTGATGCTGTCATAAATGGGTGGAAGAAGGTTCCAGTTGCAACCTGTGAAGCTCTAGTGAACTACATGCCCAAGAGGGTTAAGGCAGTGCTGGAAAATAATGGTGGCCACACAAAATATTTACACTTTGGGCCCAATTTGTAAATTTTTTCTAAGGGGTGTACTCACTTTTGTTGCCAGCAGTTTAGACATTAATGGCTGTGTGTCGAGTTATTTTGAGGGGACAGTAAATTTACACTGTTATACAAGCTGTACACTGACTACTTTACATTGTATCAAAGTGTCATTTATTCAGTGTTGTCCCATGGAAAGATATAAAGAAAAATGTGAAGAAATGTGAGGGGTGTACTCACTTTTGTGAGATACTGTAAGTAAAACTAGTAGTTCATAAGAAAGGACTTTACATACAAACTTGTTGTTAAGCAGTTTCACTAGTAAAAAGTCAGAAAAGTAGGAAAGACTGCAAATATAAACAATATAAACAAAATATAATAGGAAAGAATATCAGATGTAAGATCAATCCCAGATGTACATAATAATAGAAATGTAACAGTTTAACAGTAAGTGTCATTAAATCAAATATGTGAAATATTTGGTGCAAATCCAAAATATACAAAATGCCAAAAAGCCAACAGTAAATAGGAAGAATCATAAACTAAAATGAAGAGAGGTTGCAAGAACACATTGTTTAATTTGAAGGGTTCCTTAAATGTGAACCACGGATTTAAAGCACACCTCCAACCTACCCCTCATAAAAGATATCTTCTCAAAGCTATTCCAAAAATATTCCTGCAAACTCCATTTTTAGTCCCTCGATGAATGATGAAACCACTGCCTCTGTGTCAGGATGAATAACTGAACAGCTTTTAAAGATTCATGGGCCCCAATGAGAATAGATGAACAAATTGGCCCCGGTTTCCGAAGCCACTATTTCACAGTGTCAGCGGCCATTTTTTCGTGTTGAGAACAGGACGTTGTTGCCATCACGGATGTCTCTTCTCCTTGAGCCGACCCTTCTCTGTTTCCATTCCTTCCTGTTTTTTATCAGTGGAAACTAGGTTTAGAAGACAGTGTGAGAATGTCTTTAGTGATTGTCGATGTTGTTACTTGTTCAAACATCGATCACAAATGTAAGCGTAGACGAGGGTGTGTTTTTGTTTTATTATCTTCTTCTCCCCCTCCCCGTTCCCCGTCTTCTCTGACCCTCGTTGTCCCTGTTCACAGTATTAGGCTGGAATATGGTTGTGTGGTAGTAGACACGTGTTGTGTGTGGTCAGTGAGTCAGTGTTGTCGTGTGATGATTTGTTGCTCCTGGTGATGCCATCGAACACCGAGCAGCGAACGGATGAGTAGAGACAAAAGATGAAAGGGGTGACCCAGGTTCCCTAAAAACAAATAAATAACAAAAAAAATAACATTGGTTCCCATTTCACGCCTTACTCATTCCTGATGAACCATATCTGGAACTTTGGACCCATGGACTGTAGGCTACTGTATGTATTTTTCACAGATATCTTGTCACACCTGAACTAACAAATGTAGAAAGATGGCGGAGAATGCTCTCATACCTTGACTTTATGCCTATCACTTTTTGCCAACTGTGGCAATTTTGACAAGAAATAGCATTTAAGCAGTCCATTCACTTCAAACTGACAATATCATGTTGGTCAGGTTTGTAAATACACGCACTACACACAAATCACAAGTCCCTAGAAGTTGGAGGAATTCCTTTTGCTTCAAGCCAAAAGCTCTTTGAAAGAATCCTTTAGCAATATGACATTTTAATTGATAGACCGGACACTTTGCCAAATCATTGTTCAGCAGCTATTTTTTTTTAAAAAGGTGCCAGTACACATTGTTTTTCAACCAGGCTGTAGACCCACGCTGGGTAGTTTGTTGATACCAGAGTGGAGCTGAGCTTGATTCATCTCCTCTGCTGAGATGCTTAAAGATGCAGTGTGTAATATGACATCATCAAGAAAGTTCTACAAAGTTCTAGAATGCAACACTCCCTGGGTAACCCCACCCCTTTCGAATAATAACAGAAGCTACAGTGGCCTTCAAAGACAAAAACCATTCTAAATTTTAAACAATGCACCTAATGACATTCCAACTATGACACTTTCAAGATGGCGGCACTAGGCCTTGGTCCAAAATATGCAGAAATATGGACATATATGAGACCCTTTCTTAGGGGAAAAAAAAATTTAAAAATGTTTTTCAGCTATTATGCACTAAATTAAATGTACTAATGGATATTATAATTACTTTCAACAAAATCTGCTAGGAAATGAAACCCAAAATTCTACACACTGCAGGTTTAAGAAAGTAGGCTGAGAGAACCCCACCCCCCCACACCCCACTCCCTCCTTCAGTTTGTCCTTGCCTGGGGTGGGTACACTGTAGTCTAGACGCCCCATTTACAACAGCAACAGCAGCAGCAGCAGCGACCTCACTTTAAGGATCCCGTTCACTGGGGATCTCTTCAAAGACACAAACCAAAATAAGACCAAACCAAGACACCAATATTCATTCAAATTTATTTTGTTTTTGTAACAAAATCTGTTCTAGTCTCTATTCTCTAGTCACTATTTGGACAAGAAAAAGCCCTTTCTACTAGTCTTACCTTTAAAGCTGCATTTCTACAGCTTTGGTTTCCTGGCATTTCTGACTCTATATTAGCTCTAAATGAATCCATCTCCTACTCCAGATTGTACAGCTGCTGTTGTGATTGGATTAGACTCGAGTTAAATTATCTGAGCTAAGAGGAGCAGTAATGGGATGTCGGAGAAGACAGTTCAGCTGATTGGGTGATTACTTATTAGGCTTATTAGTGCAATTTCCCTTACACACTTTCCGAGAAGCGTGTATGTGTGTAGTCATTTGACATCTTAACATATGTAATGATTGAAATAGCCTATTACTTACTGTGCTTTCCTCTCATTTGACAAAAAGATTGTGATGAATATTGTTCAATGTCATTTGGCATAATTGGAAATATTGCAGAGCATTGCTGAAGGATTGTTTGACGCACCTTGGACAGGCAACCATTTCATCTTAACCTTGACCAGACAATTGCAAGGGACCCCCCCCCTTCTATATGACAATACTGACCCCACATGGTCAAAGTGAGTAACAGTAACAAATGGGACCATACCGCTGATGCTGATGTGGTGGGGGGGGGGGGATTAACAGCTCTGCGTATCATACAGTAAAACACTGTGGAGAGCAAATTGACTGTTAGCTTCATAAGCCAGTGCTTCACTGATTTTTCGTATAGCCATAGTGTCTGTATCAGTCTGTGGATTGGTCAGATACTTTCTGATGCCCCTCCAGTCTCACCACTATCACAACAAACAATAAGAAACATGATCAAATGTCACAGCCTCCTTCTTTCTCTGTATATGACCGAGAGCTGATCTGCAAACGATCGACTCCTCTCTAGAGAAAAAAATATTATTTTCTTGTGGTCTTAGCAGGTTTAATCTATGCATGCCTTTTGTATACAATGGTTGGTCGTGCCAAAGTCTCAAGTACACTCGTACTGAGGGCTATGGGTGCCATAGGTGCTGGCCATGGGACTGGTTGAAAAAAACGTACAATAAAAGCAAAGAGACTATTAAAGTGTTTGTTTTTGGTTTTTTGGCACAAACCGAAGACAGGGGCAAATAATCACCTGTGTCCTATACATTCCCCAGTATTTAAATGCAGCACGCATTTAACAAAGGAAACATTTCTTTACTTGGGTTAATTGTACTTTTACACATATCTATCCACAAACATAGGATCGGCCCAGATGTACAAGCTGTAGATAAAATAATTGATATTCCAAGCAGGATGGTGGGACTGATCAATGCTGTATGGGGAAAGGATTGTTAATGGCATACTTTCATTGATCTATCTTGAACCCTGTCACTCTCCCACAATCCCTCTGGAGTAGGAGGAGGCATGGAGAGCTCTTTACAGACCTGGTTGGCACTCATTCCTAGGTTTCCACATTACCTTTTGAGATGATTTCCCTTTTCCTCCTTTACGAACGAGATGGTGCCAGATTTGGACTTTTGTTTTTTTCTATTTGCCAGGTCTGTGCTGTGCTGAGGTACCGCTCTCTTACCTCTCCCACTCTTCAGAGGAAGCTGTCATATAGCTCTGTATTTGTTGGAGCCCTCTAATAGCCTTTATAATATAGAAGTTTACCTCTCCGATTTGGCTGGGGTAAACTCATTCTCTCCTCTCTCTTTCTCTCTCTCTCTCTTTGTTCCCTCTGTCTCTTCTCTCTGTCTCTCCGTCAACCTTGGCATCGACCTCGTTAAACATTTAAAAAAAAAATGTATAACCGATCACTCTTATTTTTCTTGCACTAATTTATCGTTGTTACTGACTCCTGAAACCTAGGAATGGGTGCTGGGTGCTCCAATTAAATGCAGAGCTAACATAAAGACAACTTCTCCATATTGTCAGATTGAATGATCCATCTTGTAAAGCAAATGACTGGCTCATAAAAGGGACTGTTATACAGTAATAACCATATTTGGACATGGCCTGTCTGAATTATAATAATTATATTTTGCACCATGGCTTGTGGTTCCTTGGATGTGAAGAAACAGAAACTGTACATACTAGATCTATTAGCCATATCATGTCATCTAATCTGTAGACCTCCTTGCCATGTCTGACAGAGGAAAATGACTGTTGAACTGTAAATAGTGTAGGTATAGTAATATAGGATTTAACTGCTGCTTCTTTCTCCAGGGATCGCCAATGTTTTGCTCAGTCCCATGGCTGTTTGGTCTCGGAGGAAAGGATGAGACAAAAATGTACTTGTCTATAAAACATATGAGTTCTTTTTTATTTCAAATGTATGTTTTATATACTGTCTGTCTTGTAAATGAACTCCTTTTCGTCATAAAAGCATGATGTGACTATGTAAAAAGTGTCCTGTGTCTTCTGGTTCCCTTTTCACATCACTTGATGATGGGCTAACGTCTAGTAAACAATGAAACACTCACACACTATGCTTCACGGCAGGGTCAGTATGACTGCTGCACACGCTGTTGAAAAACCATCATCAATCATTTGCAGCTACAATAACCTCAATGTAGAGTGCAAGTATGATAATCTACACACAATATGTAAAGCTGATATGATCTATATTTCTATATTGACAAATGACTATTGAACATTTGACTCCTTGTAAGACAAAGGGGTCACTAGTTTTTAAACCTACAGAGAATTATTAGACAACTCTGTGGTTGTCCTCGTAACATCTTGCACTTGATCGTTTAGTTTTTCTTAACACAGTGAAGCATTTAGCAGCGAAAAAAGCTAAATATTCCTCTGAGGAGTCAGTGGAGACCAAAACCAAAGCCTAAAGAGAGTGACTAATGAAATTATATTAGCAAGGGGGCCAGACATTTATGCCATGTGTCAGTTCTATACCAACATACTACTGATTCTAAGCAGGTTGTGAGAATGTTCTCACACTAGAAAAGAGACACAATTAAGAATACGGAGAGCACACAATGTGCCTGTTAAATACAATCAATGTTTGAGTTTTCTGTTGGAGAACACTATTCTCCCTCAATGCACAAGGGAAATAGAGCAGCAGTTCACTTCATGAAAACATTTCAGATAAATTGTGAAGTTGAAACAGTTCAAATATCATGGAGAAAAGAACAAATTTGTATTTAATCTGACGAAATGCGTATGTTCCGTTTTATCGGCTGAACCTTTTTATTCACATCCAACATATGCATTGCATCAAATAATTTCTTGTAAGTATTAATTGGTAAATTACTATCGAAAATCATATGGAATATAACAATATATCAAATATGTTGATACTTGTGAACGCATGCCCTCAAGTGGGTATTTATATATTGGACAATTTTTTTTTAGGTCGTTAAGGTATTTTCAAATTAGATTTATTTTTTATGTGATATTCAATATTGAATGAATTCATCATTATTTGATTCATAGCATCGGTAAAAAGTGTTTTAAACACCATTTACAGTGAGTTAAAATATGAAAATGAATAATGATTTTAAAAAACATGTGGAGACCTTTGTGGAATCCCAGTGTTCAGCATGTGTCCACATACTTTTATTTAACACCACCAGATGGCAACAGAGCACCAGCATACCAACCATATCACAGAAACCCAAAAAATGAAAAGCCAGTCTGCCAATAGCTTGTTTCTTTATTTTGTTTTAGTCAAAACACACAATTTACCCAATACTGGTATTCACTTGGTGTCATTTTTGTTTCCAGCTATTACTTGAGTCTCCCTCCACAGGCTGAAGGCAGAGTGACCTGACTGACAGACTCACTGTGGAGATGAAGATCAGAAGAAAGGCTGTTCAAATGATGACTGTGTGTGTGTGTGTGTGTGTGTGTGTGTGTGTGTGTGTGTGTGTGTGTGTGTGTGTGTGTGTGTGTGTGTGTGTGTGTGTGTGTGTGTTACGTGTGTGTGTGCAGGCATTTGATCAACATCTTCGATTGTATGTCCACTTAACAAGTCAAATCCCCCAACCCACCTCCATTGTATAGCCTGGGGAGGGTCCTGGTGCCTTAGCCCCCACAGTAAAGGTCACTCTGCAGAGGTTAAAGGTGACCACACACACATACACTGATTTCTCAGAGAGCCATCCTTCCTCCTTCCCTCCAATCTCTCCTGTCAAGTCATTTCTTTCTGCCCTCCTCCATCTCTCTCTCTCTCTCTCTCTCTCTCTCTCTCCCTCCTTTTTCTTTTTTTTCCATCTCTGCTCTATTTGAAATTGATTGTCTTCTACCATCACAAAGACACTTGGTTCTGATTGATTGATTGGAAAGTGAAGAGGGAGAGAACATAGACACTGGGGCTTCCAGAGCTTTGGGGTTTATCTGAAGCAACGAAAAAAAATCTAATTACGCCATTTTGATGTACTGCAAGAAAACGTATTTCTACTCGCATGACTGTCTGTTTGTATATGCTTCAGCCGGCTCCTACAGCAGACACACACCCAGGCCGATCGAAATTTGTTTAAAAACTGAGAAGCTGAAATACAGGAACGGAACAAAGAAAAAGACTCACACAGTCACACACACACCTGTGTGATGAAACAAAGGAAAGATACAGATACATACATGGTAGTGTGGAGATAAAGGGAAAGCATTACAACAGGAGGAAACAGACAGGGATGACACTGATACACGTACAATTACACAGATTCTATACAGAGACACAAATGGCACATTTAAAAGAAACGCAATAAAGAATTGTAAAGGTTACTTGGAAACCAAAAAAACACTTGTCATTTTCCCTGTTTCTTCCCCTCTTCTCCACCAGTAGAGGTACAGTTCATCCTGCAGTTTATATACACTTATATAGTATCCATGCATAAAAGAATAGCTCATACCAACCCTAATGTGAGGTGCTTTGGTTCGTTCACTTTTTTTAAATATGGGAATCACTTTAACACACAAAAGCAGACAATCTTCAAAAACACAAAATAAGTTAAAGGGTGATCAGAAATTAGTGTCATGATGTGTCATTTTTACCTTTGTCTTAATTTTCAACTCCCCTACTCATATATCAAACTTATATTATATCCTTTCCTGTCTCCTAATCCTTTGGTTTCTTACACCACCTTTTAGCAGTTATGTTAACTCCAAAAAAGGACAACGTGCAAAACTTCTTAAAAGAAATCAACCAAATCAAAAGATGACAAGCCATAAGACGGCTTATAGCTACTTCACACCCTTCCAACAAAATAAATAAATAACACAAAAATAACAGAATAAAAAACAAGAACAATCATTTTGCTGTGACTTTAATGTCACTCTCATTGCTAAACATTGTCATTATTGTTTCACTACATTAACCTTTACAATAAAGATTTGAGGTATATCAAGATGAGTTGTCTACACATGCCTGCCTCATTGTGGTGCTACCCTGGACCGAGGGACCAGCGAAGAGGGTTTGGAAGGTCAGGGGGTCACGCGGGTCTTATCGGAGATGAGGGGTCTCATCGTGTCTCTACAGATTGGTTTGTTAAACAAGTCAAGTTTGGATGCAAGCCAATGAGGGAGCAGGAGCGGAGGGCTTTGTAAACAGTCAGATACACACACACACCTACACTCATTACAAATTACACAAAAATATCTCTGGTGGGAGTGTTTGTGCATGTGTGTATCCTGGAGAGGACTCAGTCTCACCAGCGCGTAAAAACATGCAAAATAAAAAATGGCGGCGGTAAACAATCTTTTTGCCTCGTTGTGTGAAAAAAGTGCTTTCGAACATAAGTGGCTTTTTCTATGTCATGAGGAACCCACCTGTGTTGCTCCCCCTTCACCCAGGGTGTGCGCCCCTTCGCTTTAAACACGGTGTGTGTGTGTGTGTGTGTGTGTGTGTGTGTGTGTGTGTGTGTGTGTGTGTGTGTGTGTGTGTGTGTGTGTGTGTGTGTGTGTGCACTCACAAGCAAGTGCACATGTGTGTTTGCATGTGCGTTGTGTTTGCGTGTCCCAGGTCCAGTGTGAACACGGCAGGTTCTGAGTATCTTTGGTATTGATGGCTGTGTCACAGTCCACTCTATTATGTGAGGTAGCCACACACACTTCTATCTCTGCTCTGGATCTTCAAACATCTGCACAGGAAGGAAACCCTCTGGATAGTGCACTACGTAATGACCAGAACTCAAACTATGGAGGAATGTCACTTAAATGTTTCCTTCCAGTTGAGAGCTGGGCCTCCCCCTGCTGCTGCACCCTTAGTCCTCCTGTTTGCGTCTCCTGCTCTAATATGATTATCTCCCGCTAGAAGATGCTACACAACAAGTGGCTTTGCCCACAAAATATTTTTTTTTCAAAAAGACACAAAGAAATGAAACGGTTTTCATGGTAACCAAAAAACACCATCAGCAGAGGAATGCAGTGACAGTCCATTTCAAAGGGCTCAAAGTTTTGAGAACAAGAAAGAGATCCATCTATTCCGTCACACATATTCACAAATATGCACAGTTCGTCACTTGTGGTACGCTTTCCTTGTCTGTGCATAGGGTCAGACTACAACATGTTGATTCATCTTTTTTTTTCTTTTTTTTTCAACTTTAAGTTTTTACATTTTGTCAACAAGGTGCTTCTTTACATATCAGCACAACATAGCACACTAGTCAAGTGTCTATGGTACTATTATTACCCGCATCAATAGTTAAGGAGGGGGGGAATGGAAAGAAAGACACAACAGGAATGAGTAGCAATAGGGCAGATAAATAGAGAATAGATAAGACAGAGGAAAATATTGAAATTAAAGATTATTTACAGTCATTTTCCTTGTGTTTTAACTTCGATCACATTAGTGTTTTTTTTCTGAGGTATGGAACAGGCAAACGTGCCCGTGTAGTGCTCGCATTTGGATGGTTTGTAATGACACTGGCCAGACACAGCGGGGCGCATGGGAGTCGGAGCGGGCTGCACCTGTTCTCTGATTATCATAAAGAGGCAAACATCATTGGCACTCAGGATCGTATATTGTGACATTTGACCTCCGCGTTTGGCCACTAGAACAGAGCAGACCCTTCTCCTCCATCCCTCCCTCCCTCCCTTACACCCTCCCTCACCATACACAACACTTTTTAATGTGTCCTGCCCCTTTTGATTGTTCTCCTTTTGTAACCTGAAAATAACCTCTCTAGTGGCTATGCTGTCTATGGCCATGTCGCCACACGATGAGACCTAAGAAACGAACATTCAAATGTGTATCAAAGGGTTCGAGAATAAAATAACGTTTGTGTCATTTTAGTCTCAGTTTGTTTTGTGTTCGTAGGGCTACACTTATGCTTATGCTTGAGTACTGGTATCTTTATCCTAATAAAGGTCTGCAGTGCAGGCTACACTGTGGTGATGGAAGGCCTGCTGGAGATGTGAGCTGGGACTGCACACTCAAATCAGGTTGGGATGTGGTTTATTACAGACAGCAGGTGGCGCTTTTACTCTGACATGGAGCGGGCTTGAATCACTGCAGAGGAATTACACCCAGCACAGTGTGGACATTATGCACAAGCGCAACACACTCACTAAAGCGGTGATGCAGAGACACAAGGAGGTGGGGTGTGTGTGTGTTTGTGTGTGTGTGTGTGTGTGTGTGTGTGTGTGTGTGTGTGTGTGTGTGTGTGTGTGTGTGTGTGTGTGTGTGTGTGTGTGTGTGTGTGTGTGTGTGTGTGTGTGTGTGTGTGTGTGTGTGTGTGTGTGTGGTTAGAGGGTCAAAGGACCTGCCCGGGAGCGTTTCGCCAACACAAACGCACCTCTCAATCAGCCTCAGTGACTGTTACTGAAACGTGGAGTGGTTAATTACGGCCCAGCACACACACCCGCTGTCTGATTTCTGGCTGATTTGCGAAGACCAACGTGTGATTGCTCGAGGTTTGTCTTGTCTTACAGCTATTGGCTCCCTGTCATGAGAGATTCTTTGGTGTGTTTACATCCTGACATCAGGCAAACCAGCAGACGCCCCCCTCCAGCAGAATCATCCCTTTTTCCAAGGCTTAGACACAGACCCACAGTGTGGTTTAGTCAGTGTACATGGATTTTGTTTGGTTTTTCTAGTGGATTATCTTCAAGCCATGTGTGATTGTTTGAGGGTCTCTTAAAGCTAATGAATCTTTGGTTTGAAGAGTCACAATTTTGAGAAAAAAAAAAATTTCTATCCCAAAAAGAGTAACATTCAGATTAAAAGAAAAATACATAATTGAGCGACATCGGATTCGTCTGCACAAGTCATCAGCACTTTGAGCAGATGAATCAGATGTGGTGGTTTGACGCTACACACCCTGTAGCTCTGCATGATTGGAGTCAGAGCCCGATGCTTTAGTGACAAACATCCCATCCTCTGTGAATCTGTTCAGCTATCTTGCCTGCCACCCTCAGGCCTTGGAGTAAGTGGTTGCGGAGGAGGTACCGGGTTGGAACGGAGAGGCATTGTTGTTGTTGTTGTTGTTGTTGTTGTTGTGGTTCCCATGAGGAGTGTGCAGGTGGCTGTGACCTTGCACCCTGTGACTGTGCTCCTCTGCAGTGTCCCAGCGGTCGGTAGAGCGGCGGCGTGAGTTCATGAAGAAGTTGGAGACGGTGGAGAGCTCCAGGCCCAGCTGCTGGGAGATGGTGATCTGCATCTCCTTGGAGGGCCGGCGGTTCTCTCTGAAGATGGCTACCAGGGTGCGACGCTGCAGGTCGGTGAAGACCAGTCGCTGTTTCTTTGGCACCTGGTTACGCTCTCGCCCTCGGTCCTCCTCCTTACGTTTACATGCTGGAGAGAGCAAAGGGGGAGAGCACAGAACAAAGGAGAGACGTTTTAACACCCTCCTCAAAATACCCTTTTGTGAATGCATTAGTACAGAATTGGGTTTGAACTAACAGGAAATGGAAGATAAGGGTAGGAGGTCTCAGATACTTAAACGTGAAGTTAGCAATGCTGGAGAACGCTTGTTGTCAAAATCACTTTTTGTCAAAGTCAGTGATTATCTCCTGATGTTCTGCTCCCTGTCCATAATGTGTGTGGGCTGAAAAGAAATCTGGTGTTAATACACAGCCTAGGCTCTGTAAACTGATATGTAAACAAAGGTTATGTAAATAAAAGGGGGCCCACCGTAGCTAGCAACTTGCCAGTGTACAGAGCCTAGGCTGTGCATTAACACTGGATTTTTATTTTCAGCACACACACATTACGGACACGTAGCAGATAATCGAGAGGAGATATTCACTGATTCCGAAAGTAAGTCCAGAATCGCTGACTCCAAGGGAAATAGAAATGCATTTAAGACAGATGACTAAAATCGCTGAAGATCAGAAATGGACCAGTGCAGGAGTTTGTGTGAGAGCATGGATGTTTTATTGTCATGAGAGTTATAATATTTCAGCAGTGTTTAACTTATTGTAAAACATTTAAATGTATGTCTCGACTGCATGATGGAGCTGGAAAGGAAAACATTTGGAGTTGAAACCAAGAAATTACAAGGTAACATGTCCATGTAACATGCAACAGGAAGCCATGCAAGCTATTCAAACATTTAAAATGGAATTGTGAAAAAGAAAGAACTGAAAGTAAGTTGACACTAGTGAAGGAAAAAGTCATAATGGCAGATATCTGTTTCACAGTGCCACTTTCAAAAGATGTTGACTAAAGATAAATCCTTACGAAACCAGCGCTTTCCAAGCAGAGTACCAGACCACCCTTGGGATCCTTTAATAGCCATTAAAGTGGCATTTGCAAGTTTCAGCTTTTAAAATAAATTGCATATACCCTATATTCTATTATTCCTATTTGCCAAAAATGTTTTGATGTATTTTCAGGCAGCCTATGTTTGATCATTTCATTGTGGTATGAAAATCTACCTAAGGAGACAGCTGACAGTTGTCTTCATTTATTTTCTGCTCTAGCCTCCTTGTAAAACACTGTTTTGAAAAACAGCTTCTGTTGGTGTGTTCAAGAGCACTCCAAGATTTTAGACTCTGATGTTATACGGATTTACAAGAAAATGTACAATATGATCTGATATGCTTGTTTATTTTTCCTATATAGCCTGTGAGTGTGAATCACTGCCGCACAAACAACACAAACTAGGCTCTACAATTACTTTTAAATGGTTCCTGCAGAACACAATAACAGTTCATTGGGATGGATTATCTATTTAAGCAGGTTTCAGGTTTTGACTTTCAAGGTGCAGTGAAATGAGCTGAAACCAGTAGCTATCTGAAGGATAGGAAATCAATCTAAAAAGTTACAAAGGGCTTGGGAAATGGTCATCGGTAATGAAAAGTGGGTTGTACAGTTTGTGGATAATTGGCTACAACCTGTGAAACCACCACTGTGGCCTTTAACTTAAGGATACTAGTGGCTAAATGTGGGATGAAGACAAGTTTGGTTGTTATTATTCTGTCTTAAACATTGAGTTTTCCTTTTAGTCTCCTGGTTAAAAGATTCTACATTTATTTTGTAAAACAAAAAGGGGGGCTATTGTGGCCAAATAGTTTACACCGGTTTGTTGTTGAAACTGGAGGAGCGTGATGTGAAATGCTGACAAAGAAGCGGTCTGCCGTGCCTGGCTGCATCGTCAGTATAGGCTCTCGCTGTGGAGACTGAAGGGAGTCTGTTCTGTTCTGCTGCCCTAAAAAGCTGCAATGATCGATTTTCCGCGGTTTTCTCCCGAACACGTGGTCCAGTAATCAGGGCTCCCTTCCCCACCCGATCGATCCCCATCGATCTGCGAGACCGAGGTGTGTGTGTGTGTGTGTGTGTGTGTGTGCGCGCGCGTGCGTGTGGTTGGCGCGCGCGTGTGTCGTGGGCGCGTGTACACGCTGCCTCGCATGGGGGTGTGCAGCTCGTGAGCGCGCTTTGTGACAGACAGATGGAGAAGAAATTGTTTATCTGTGGAAGAACAAAGGAGATGTGGCGGAGGAAGCAATTGGCCGCCTTCTAGTTTGTGAGCAGTGGAGGACAAGGGAATGTATGTAGGCCTACTATGTCATCGTGATTTAAACATGTATATATAGCCTAATAATAACACTCAAAATAAAGTGTGCATCTGAACAGAAAATAAACTAAGTTAGGAATTATATTTATCTGAGTGTAGATCACGTGCTCGTGGGAGGATAATGAAGGGTAGGGTGAGAAGAGGTGGGAGAGAGGCTGCAGTGTGGAGTTGGTATATGCAAATGATTGATAACTTTACAGCAGGTTTAGACAACAGCAGTAAACAGATTTGACTGTGGGGGGAGGGGTGGGGAAAATCAATATGAATGTGCACATGTGTATGCATGCCCGTGTGTGTGTGTGTGTGTGTGTGTGTGTGTGTGTGTGTGTGTGTGTGTGTGTGTGTGTGTGTGTGTGTGTGTGTGTGTGTGTGTGTGTGTGTGTGTGTGTGTGTGTGTGTGTGTGTGTGTTTGGTTTGCCATTGTCCATGCTTTGTTATTGCAAGCAAAGCATAATTAATAAACCAGACATTTTGTCCCTCAGCAGAGTCTATGTTGAATGTTGTGTCCGCTGTAGCCTAGCCTACACATCGAGCCTCCACAGACAGACATCCCTCCAAGCCTTCTTCTCTACTTCAACTGTTTTCCCCTCTTGTTGTTTTCCTCAATTGTTTTAATTTGCCCTCAGATTGATAGCCCCCTATTGATTGATCCGCACTTCAGAACCATTTCATGGAACGTTTATTCAATTGGTTCAGGTCCAGCCATGCCAGAATCTCCTCGCGGCTCCCTAAGTGCTGTCTCAAACCAAACTCAATACTCTCTAATGTAATGACTAAATGCTAGTGCTAATATAGTGATAATTTAATATGTAATGCCTGTTTTCGAACAACTTGTGCTACCGGCCATTTTACAATGCCAACACCACTCTGGTTCTCCTCCATCAGCTCCGAGAGCCAGCCGAGTCAACGCCGTCCTGTAGCCCAAGCGAGTGAAACCGAGCAGTAACACACAGCGCAGGGGCCTGCTCTAGTCAATGCATATTTCAGATAATCGATATGAGACTCCTGCCTGCACACACACCGCCCTATCCACAGCAATGAATAAGACCGCAGGGAATGTAAAGAGAGGGAGCTGTTTGTTAAAGCCACCTCTCATGAGATGGGAGCCTCGCCGTTCTAGGGCTATCTTTAGTTGCCTCATTACCAAACGGGGATTTTCTGAAGAGACAATTGCGCTCGGCAGTCTCAAGTGGCACTCGCTCGCGTTGTCTTTTCGTCGGCTGCGTCCCGGTGTCAACGATGCTAAAGCTATCAGTAAAGTGCCACTTTGCTTAATCTCAACCTCTGCCTGATCCGCAGATTAACTCGGTGGCTGTGCAGCATTTTAAATTGCGCACAACTCGAGGCTCCTTTAATAAGAGCCGCACATAAGTGTCCGCTCTTTCTACTTCCCCTTGCGCCTGAGGCCTATAGCCTACGTTAAGTCACAATATGAGACTTTCTAGGCCTATAGTGAATAGCATGAATTTTAGTGTTAGGAGTAGGCTAGGTGGATGGTGGTTGACTTCTCTTTGCTACAGTAGGCAACATGAGATAGAAATCTATAAGAGTCTATTGAACAACTTCTTTAAAGCTCCCCTCCAGGTGTGTTTAAATAGCCTATAGGCCCTACTTAAAATAATTTGTTAGTAATAATAATCGGAAAGGTTTAAAAAATAATAATCAAAATATTCCAGTCTCAAAAAAAATACTTTTACCCCTTTCCATTTGGAGTGTTAGAAATACAGAAGTTAGCCTATTAAATGTTAGGCCTACAAAATAATCACAACGTCCTGAAAAGTCAATTCTAACTTTTGTGCCCATTTGAACAAAGAAAAACTTTCAGCAAATGAAAGAGGGAAAGTGTCCAACTATAGTATTTACGTGCACTGTTCTGCAAAGCGACGCTCAAACATCCAAATTAAATTAATTCACAAGAAGTAGGCAGTAGGCTATGACAAGTTTTAGAATGAAGGCGCGTGGACTTTAAAATGTCCTCATTCGACAGCCAGTCATCACAAACACAATACATCCGAGATTAACGGTGTTACAGGCTGCATGAACACACTGAAAATGATCAATTGGATTTGGTCTGAAGACTCTACAAGTTTCGCAATGTTGACTGTGCTGGCGGAGAATTGAGATAGGCCGACTCAGGTGGCAGCGCTGTCCTCAAAGGTATCACAGTGTGCGATTCCACAGATGAAAGCCCATAAGGGTAAATGAGTCACACTTAAAAGGCCACCTATCAATATCCTGTTGTGGTCAAACTGAAAAGGCTCTATAATCCTCAAAAGGCAGAGAACCACCGATATATCATTAACAATCCATTATTCTGTTGTGGTTTCCCTATAGATCTCCAAACTAACTTAGAGACTAATTTATTCTATATCATGTATATCCTGTGTGTGTGTGTGTGTGTGTGTGTGTGTGTGTGTGTGTGTGTGTGTGTGTGTGTGTGTGTGTGTGTGTGTGTGTGTGTGTGTGTGTGCGTGTGTTTGTTTGTTTGTTTGTCTGTGTGATGGAATGTGAGTGTGTGCGTGTGTGCAGATGGGGCATGAGGGGCAGACGGTGAACTAACCGCACCGTGCTGCTGCTAGTCGACGCCTGGATGGACGGATGAGATCGAGCTTTGTGTCCGGTGAGACGGGCCCTCTCCCGCCCTGGACGGACTACTGCAGGGCGAGAAACAGTTTGGCGTCAATCACTCTCTGTCACACCTCTCAGATGTACGGTTATTGATTATATTGATCATGTTATAGGCCTATGCATTGCTTGGAAGAGAGAAAAAAGGGAGGGGGGGTGGTCCGCCAGAATAGCCATCAGCATCACCATCAACTGACTAACAAACACACACAGCAGCGGTGGAACTAAACCTCCAGTAAAAAAAATATTTAGTTAGTTCGGGATGGGATTATTTGAAAGCGTTCGTTTAATCGTCGGTGTGAAGCCCTTGTTTTTAATTTTGCTCTAGCAAAATTGTCTCCTGCTGTATTTCCTCTAAAACAACTTAAAATAGAATGGCGTATTCAACTCAAGACAGCAGAATAATTTGCTGTTGCGAAAGTAAACAGAATGAAAGGAAGTTCTCCGTGCGAATAAAGGCATATAATAAACATTTATGAAGGCTTATTTTTATTTCAGAATAGGCCCTATACAAAACCATTTTATATTAGTGTTGAGGACTAATGTATAGGCCTACTGTATATCGGATATAAAACATTTAAATAGTGTTTTGGTTCAGGATAAAGTGTCTAAGTGATCCTCGAACACAGCCTTTTTAAATTATTAAGCAATTTTTGGTTTTGTGTGTGTGTGTGTTTTCGTGTGCCTGAAGTGCTAAGCACAAGCGACACTTTTTTGCTATAATTCTATTACCGGAAAATTACGTAGCCTATTTAAGCTTTTGATAAGAGAACCTGACCAGTATAAGGTCATTTTAAACCATGTATCTATTTATTTATTTAAATAGTTACATTGGCTTCTGGAGTGACATGTTATTTCCCTTTGTTTAAACAAACTATGCCGGCGATTTTAATAAAACTTAATTGGAAATTATGTGACTGACTGAGGCCTGATAAGCTCTCTAAAATGAGGCTCTGCTAAAATATAGTCTACCTCTTAACAACTCTCTCTCTCTCTCTCTTTCTCTCTCTCGCTCTCTCTCTCTCTCTCTCACACACACACACACACACACACACACACACACACACACACAGCTACAGTAAGTTTCAGTGTGATATATTTCCCCCTATGGACAATGCAGTTGAAGAGTTGTAATTTAATCCTGACTAATCTAACTTTAAAGGTTTTATGTGCACCCTTAACACCAGTCGGCTGCTCTGTGAGATCAGGAGGCCTTTTCCCATCTGACATGAGGCAATTAATGAACCTTTACCAAAGCAAAGTGAGGCTGTGCTCCAAATAACAAATTACTGTAAGAGCTTGGATTAAGAGATGCATCAGATCAACATTATTGACTGCCTGTTTACATGTTTATGCTAATATTTATCATGAGACCTCAAGGCAATTTATACTCAATAGACAAAGTGGAGGGATGTTATCCCTTTATGTACCGCCTCTTTGCAAACATCCATTTTTGATTTTTTTTTGTGCAAATTTGGTTGAGTTAAAAAAAATTAGCTTGGTTACAATGGTTGCAGGTATCTGATTAAATCATGGGGTTGATTTTACAATTTGAATTAAGTTATATAATAGGCTGGTCTATTGTAAACCCTTTATTTTCCTAGGTCAGGACACTTTCTACCAAGTGTCAAAATATTTCCCACACATGTAGCATAGAGGCTGTGCAAAATGAGTTCTGCATGTTACAGAGAAAGATGACCAGAGAGATGAAATGAAATCAGGGTGGAAAATGCGAAGGATCTGCTTTGCTGATGCTGGTTCAGAGCCAGAAGAGAAAGAAGGGGGAGGAAGGCGGAATGCAGGGAGGGAGGGAAGGAGAGAGGGAGAGAGTGCCGAGGAGAGCAGAAGAGAGGAAATCAATACCGATTCAGAGTGAGTCAGATAAGCCTGAACAATGTATAGTGCAGACACACTCTATAACCCAGTCACACACGCATGTGCATGTGGAAGCACTCACACACACATGCACACACACTCGCTCTGGGTGAAATGTGCTTGCAGGCCTCCATAAAGGCGCATTACAAACCCCATAAAGCATTGCAACATTTAAAATCAAATGACATCACAACCTTGGATTGCTTTGAGGATTCGCTGACATGAGCAGAAAGCCCTCATTACTACAACTCGATGGGCAGCTGGATGCTCAGACGCTCTTTGTCTAAGGTGCTCTTAATCGCCACCCTTCATATGTTTCTGTTCAAATGTTAGCCTTTTCTATTAGCCTGATTTCACTATATACTCACTGATGTCTCATTTGTTCCAATACTTTATATAGGATCCTTTTCCAGGCTCAGGAATATTTTCTGAGCCCATCTTTCAGCAGTCCGCACCATCCTTGTTGGTGTCAGATCTGCACTGTTGATGTTTCACAGGATGTTTGAGGTGTAAACAGCGTTTTTCGAAAACCACTTACACACTCCCCGCCGTGGTGTTTAGGCAGCGAGGCTGGTGTGTGGTCCTCAGCTGTTAACCACAGATTTGGCTTTGCTTACCTAGAAGATTCTGCTACATGCTCTAACAGCAGCACTCTGCTTTTCTCGTTCTTCCCCTCTCCCCTCCGTCTCCCTTATACTTATCAATTATTAAGGTCGGTATTGATCCTTTCACTAGCCTGCCTCAATCTGGCTGTTCACACAAAGCCCAAACCTGGCTGCCCTCACTCAATCAATGGCATCTCCCAGCTCTTTTTCCACATGTCAGTTTTGCTGTTGCACTTACAGGCCAGGGGGGTCGACTGAATTTTATTCTCGCAACATCCCAATTTGGCCCATTTGGATTTTTCAGAAAATGTGAGGAAACAGCAGACTGATATTAATCTTTCATGGCAAGGGAAAGTTTGGCATTAAAAGACCGGTCTGGTAAGAAAGCAGAGAGAGTGGGAAATGGCTGTGTGCGCCATCCATATTCATCCTCTCCTTGTCCTTCAGACAATGAGTTTTTTGTTGTTGTTATGTTTTGTTCCGTGGCGCCATGCACTCTCCCAAAGCCAAACAACCTGCCTGCCTGTTGCCAGGTTAACCAGTGAACGATTAGTGATATTATTGTCATATGCTTCAGAGAGAGAGAGAGAGAGAGAGAGAGAGAGAGAGAAAGAAAAATAGAGAAGGAAAGTGCAGGGAGTGGGAGAGAAGGGGGTTGGGAAGGGGAAACAGCCTTATTGATCTTCTATGTGCAAAGCTAGGCAAACACTGAAAGGACAGAGCTACACTATTAATGACACTCACAGCCTCAGCTACTAATCCTCTTCTATCTATTTATCTATCTATCTATCTATCTATCTATCTATCTATCTATCTATCTATCTATCTATCTATCTATCTATCTATCTACAGTGACTATAAATATACACGTTATAAGTAAATTGTGTTTTTTTCTATTGATCAGTTTAACAAAACACATAAAGCCCCTCTGATTCAATGTTTTGAAACCTAAAACCTTGCTAGTGATTACCTTTTATAAGCACTCAATCTATTCAATCTGCTGGTTGGTTTGCAAGAAATACACTGTGGGGATTATGCTCATTCTTACGTAGATTGCAATATCCATCTGAAAATACAAGGATTTCGGGGGTGATTGGGATGCATTTTATTGTAAAACATTGATGAGGAATGGTTTGGGAAACCTAATTATCTGAGTTATAGGCTACAAACCAGCTATTTGACACATCAGAAGTCCCAGTGTAGGGAAACATTTCCATTGCTTTTATGCCCTGTGCTTGTCAGTATCAATGAAAACAGTATGTATCCTCTATATGTCCCAGTCTATACTGGTCCCTTTTACCAATCCCCATTCCAGGTGCAATCAATATTTCATCAGAACAGTTCATGCAGCTAAAGCCTGCCTTGAAATAGATCCGGGGATCATATGTAGGCCAGGTTGGAGGTCGATTTTCAATAGTTTTATCTGTGTTTTTTAAAGTTTTAAAATTCTGTAATTGTAAGACTGGTATCCTGAGTGGGGTGACAGTGGGACTATGATCAGTGTTTAAAATAGTTTTTCAATCCAATGAAAAGTCACATTTCGCTTGTCTGACAGCCCCGTGGAGAAAAAGCCTGTCCTGCACATCAGCGATCACACCTGTCCGTGTTCTACATTTAGAGCTTTTTACTACAGAGTATTAAATGCAAAGCCGGAGAGACCGTGTGGTTATTGCGTCTTTCAGCTCCGACACGAGCATCGATCCGCGTGCCACATTTAAAAGGGAGAGTGGGAACTGGCGTATTGATCAAGCTGCCCGGGGTCACCCAGCTTCTCCCGCGCAACTAGTTGGCCCGGTAGCCCCACCGCCACCGCTGTGTGTGTGTTTATAGCCGGACACCGAGAGAGGCTGAAAGGGAAAGAAGGCGTCGAGGGAGGACAACTATTTCGAAGTTTATTGTGAATCAATGGGGATTTACTGTGTGCCGATCAAAAAATATAGACCTACAAATTCACTCTACAACAGCCCGCGTAAACGCAAGTGTACACGCCCAAAGCAGTCATAACATATGTGCCTTTGCTGGTCCTATCAATATATTTCTTACGGTTTAAGGAAATAAAGATAGAGTTAGTTTTAGTGATGAAGCCGCCGTGCCTCTGCGCACATTGTTTTAGCCACTGGAACTGTCCGCGGTGCTGAATCTTTTAGGCCTGCGCTTAGTTTAGCGTGCCTGTTAATTATTTGGAAATATCGGTGGGTGGTGACCGGTATGTTGCTTCAGACTGATCATGAATGTTTTGAATGAAATAATAACACTGAAAGTACAGTATCTTACCAGCCAGCCGCAGAGCAGACATCCGTTGAAACTCGGGTTCCTGCAGCCACTTCCACATCCTCCTGAAGGTCTCCCGGCCTGACTTGAGCTTACTCCAGGGTTTGGGGTTCCGTAGCAGGTCTGAGAGAGTTCCCTGCGACCGGCTCAAGATCCTCTGGGCGAATATGGCCTGCGGAATGGAGTAGCGCTTTAATTCGGCCGTTATCCGCTGAGCCACTTCCTTTGTGTTGATTTCCTCTGCCTGGATGCCTGAACCCGCTACTCCCTGCCCTCCTCCGTGGCCGTGCCTCTCCCGGTCCCCCAGCATTACCGCGCCGTTCGCCTGGGAGTGGAGGTGACTGTGCGGGTGGTGGTGCATGCCGTTAAGGTTGGAGATCATACCGTGGCCATGGCCCCCTAAACTTCTGGCTAGGTGCTCCTGGTCACTTCTGGACAGCATGGAGGCGTGGGACTCAAACCCCGACACCGGAGAGAGCATCTTGGCGTCGGTGGAGAGGTGTGCGCTTGGACCGTAAGCTGAGAGCGGCTGCTGGGAGTTGTGCAAGGAGCCCAGCCCACTGGACAGCGGGGAGAGCGAGCCGTGACCCATGCTGGACATCTCTTTGGGGTAGTGACTATATAGATTGCCCATGGAGGCGAGTCCCCGGTGGTCGTCCCGCATCAGCGTGAAGCTGCCGCTGACGTTCCCAGCGGAGAGTCGCTGATGGGCGGCAGCGTGGTGGTGTGAGTGCGGGTGGTGAAACTTATCCGACACGGTGGATATTGGAGGTAGATGCTGCAGAGGAGTCAAGGTGGTGTACGTGTTGCTAAGGCTCATCCCAGTCTCGCACATGCTGATGGACGGGTGCAGGTGTCCGGACAACGCGGACGGGTCTGTCCTGTAGTCTCCGCCGGAGCCCTCCAGGAGCGAGGCCATGCCGGAGACCATTGCTGACCGCGCGCCGGGACCGTGCGAGACCAGATTTCGAGTGGAGCTGGGGGATGGCGATGGGCGCGCGTGCGGAGAGCTCATGAGGTCCCCCGCCTGGGAGTGCGAGGAGACGCTGTGAAGATTCTCCATGGTGAGCTCCATAGCTGAAACGATATATTTTCCCCTGTCCCTCCCTCCCCACCCTCTTCCCCTGTCTCTCCCTCTCGCTCCTGACTTTCTCTCACGCTCTATCAGGGAAGAGCGCTCTCACTTACCCCCATATACCCTCTAGCCCTCCTGGAGCGATAAAATGACCAAACCGTTTGAATGCCAATCCATTGATTAAGATTATCCGATCAATCCAGTCAGATATATACGTTCTGATGTTCCGATGAAGGCACAGGACCGAGCGTCTCCGCGGCGCCGTGGCGCTTTATGTATTCATGTGGATGGGAGCTCTCCACGGCTATATCTCATCTCTGGTCCAACAGTGCTTCCACTAAGAGCAGGCTAAGTCGCGTGTCAGAGGGATGGGTGCGCGCCTCCATGTATTTAAAATGTGGGGCGGGTACGCGCAGAGTTCCTTTTCACTGACAAGAAAACGCGGCTGGTGAAAACCCAAAGTCTCACAGCGGATATCTCATAGTTTATAATGATCCTGAATACAATTACGATTTGAAAAGATTTAAATAGCCTATGTTATATGCCTTGCCCTATTTAGTGTGACGTTTAGCCTTTTAGGGCGTGTGCATGCTTGTAGGCTTAGCTCGCGTGTAGCCTACCTCCACGCATGATGCATGTGTCAGACAGGTGATGGCCTGACGTGGAATATGTGTAAAAAAACAAAAAAAACAGCCGGTATCTGTTTTAGGACACAGGAGTTCTTTACAGATAAACTTTGTTTTCCCACGGACTGTATGGTTTTGCATTTATGCGCTTAGTGATAAACCTGATCGAAATATTGATTGACAGAGATTAATGACGCGGAGCAGGCCGGTGAGGGGGGTTGGGGGGGGGGGGGGTGACGGAGGTCACAAAGTAAGTTAGGATCCCAACGCTGCAGAGCAACGCGAGAACAGCTCACTGGTTCGGTTTGGGCGAAGTTCACTAAGTACGCAGATAACATTTGATGGTCTCCAAACTAAATATAGGCTAATATTTTGTAGGCCTATACTAGCCTATTTTTTTAGACCCATAATATTTGATAATCCAAATAGAAGTGGACTGCGTCCAAACGCCAAGGGATCAGTTTTGAATGAAATATAATTTATAAAATCGTGGAGGAAAATAACTAAACATCTATTTTTGACCTGTGAGGTATTTATGTCATTTGTGGAATTATAGCCTATTAATTTAACCATTTGTATACTAGCAACAACAAGAACATTATAATAAAAAATAATAATACTTATAATAGCTAATAATAATAATAAAATAACTTAATATAGCCTAATGGAGGGCTGTTAAATATTACGCTGTGCATCAAACATTAGTTTTTATTCATACATGCAGACAGCCAGGTGTTCAGTGGGTTACCTCGGACATACAGAAATAAACAGTCTTACTTGAACAGCAGATTGGCACCGGGCTAGGTGTCGGTGATTAATGCGCTTCTTCAACCACGGCCAATATGCAGATGCTTCCCGGTTTATGACTGTTCCTGTGTGTGTGTGTGTGTGTGTGTGTGTGTGTGTGTGTGTGTGTGTGTGTGTGTGTGTGTGTGTGTGTGTGTGTGTGTGTGTGTGTGTGTGTGTGTGTGTGTGTGTGTGAAGAAAACAATATGTTTTCGCACTCTGCCTTTTCATTTTTTTTTTAAATGTTATAGTTTTATATTGGTATTGGCTTATAGTTTGCTGCAGAGGACAAATTATAATTTGCCAATCGAAAAGAAAAGCCTATGGGCCCATTTTGATTTATTTCATTGATATTATCAAGTTTGGTCATTTAACATCGAAATAACATAACATTCCCAAATATAGTCTCCTTTTAATTCAACCTAACAGAGTTTTTCGAAAGTAGGCTATAAGAAAGACATTTTTAACGGGGCAAAAGAGGCGGCTTTACAACTTTAATTAACGTAAACTGGGCCTATAAACAAATTAGGCTAATGTTTCCTTGCTATATGATGTTGAACCTATAAAATACTTTATAGGAATTTTTTAATTATATTTTCGATTTTTTCGAAAAAGGAACCCTATATAGAAATTGTATTTTTGGCGTTTATACAACTGAAGTCTTCTCATTTTTAGGAATTGAAGAACACACTCAGACTCTCGATCGCCTGTTGTTTTTGCTCTCTAAGGGCTACAGGCCTCCTGTCAACCCTTAACTATCCGAAAAGATAAAGACCGAGCAGAAGATTAGGCTACTGACAATCGCATTTTTTTTACTTTTATTTTCCAGATTTTATTAACACTTTTAGACCTATTTTTAAAAGCACGAGGGGTTACCAATAACTTAAACAGGTAGAGGCTATAATGTAGGCTACAGTACACCGGGGTCCAAAGCCTATTTACTCTTATTTCTGGAAATCATAAAGCTCCATGGTTAAGCTGTTTCCCTTAAAGATCAGAAATTGATCGCCACGTTCGATATATTGATCATCGATCCCTTCAATCTCTCATGGCGCTGTTTGCTAAACACAGAGGCATTTGTGTGAGATCGTTTCATTGGTCAGGGGTTTGACCTGTAGCGTGAATGACTGGCACCAGGAAAATGTATAAGCCTAGATTTTAAAAGAAGAAAAAAGTAATGTCAGCGGTGTTGTTTATTAGGCCTAACTATTGAGCTGAGGGCCAATTAAAAACAGACATTTCCTCCTCCATTCATTCAGGTTATTAGTATCAATGTCGGCCTGTGATTTAGATTCTAACATTTCGACGATCAGAAGAAAACAAAACATTCTGCCGATTCCTTTTTTTTCAAAAAGGATATTAAGAAATATCTTCTCCATTCTATTGTATTAAAATATATTTTATGTGATTTTTATTTTAGTTTTCACACATTTCTGTGCACTTATAAAGCCTAATATGGGCCAATTATTAGCATTATCATATTAAATGTATTTTGATAAACGCACGTGCTACACTTTTTAGTCGAGCTAGATTTTAGTGTTAAAGCATGAAAAGTGCGTGCAATGCTCTTATGTTAGGCTTAAAGAATGACGAAGCGTTTGTGTGTGTGTGTGTGTGTGTGTGTGTGTGTGTGTGTGTGTGTGTGTGTGTGTGTGTGTGTGTGTGTGTGTGTTAGTGTTATTTTTAACATAATATAGTCCCCTTGTCAGCCAAATCCAGGAGTTCATCTAAAAATGATGAGCTGTGGCGAAAAGTTTAAAAGTAAATGGCCAACTGAACAGCCCAGATGTTTACACGTGGTCGTACAAAATAGTGAAGTGCATTGAATGTATCTTTAGAGGACAATGCAGCTTATTTCTGTAGAAGCACTAAATACCATATCTACTGTCTCACTAAACAAACTCATTGCATAATTTACACAAAAAAAAATTATAATATTGATTAAAAAAATTATTTCTGTGTGATTACTGAGTAAAAGAGGGTATTGTGTTAACAACAAATCTGAGCTACATGGTGACAGGAAAAAGAAAAGAAAGATTACATTTACAGTGTTAAGACAAAGCGAAAATTGTCGAGCCTACGGAAAAAAATTGTCACACAATTTTGGTAAATCAGAAAAGTAATAAGTAATATTTATGTTTTGCTCAATTATTATTATTTGTTTGCAATCAGGTCTTTTTCATCTACAGAGATGTATTTCATGGGATTAGAAAGCAGAGTGATTTTTTTCTTTAGTCATGTCTTATTGCTATTCATTTCATTTTTATTTAAAAAATAAAGAAAAGTCTTAAATATTGGATACACTTACAGCTTTGTCAGTCAGTTTGAGTTCATCTTCAGGTTTTTAGGTACATAATGAAGTTTAAAAGCATCTGCAGTTCAGCATTTTGAAGTGTCTCACTGTCTTTAAAGCATGAGATTAAGATAATTCCACCAATGAGGGAATCGTTTTAAGGCAAGCATTTTAATCCTAAATCTTACATATAAAACCAGACTTGCAGATTACTTTCTTACAAATTTATAATGTAGCATCTGTAGTTTTGTAGTTTTGTATAAAAAAATTTTTTTTCAATTTAGTCTGGATCTCTACTCCATCTGTATGCTGCTGTATTAATTTCAGGGCTAATTTGTTAGTTTGTTTTAGTTGTAGGAGTATATACCTAAAAAATGTAAACCTACAAGAAAAATACCATTTGGTAGATTCAGTTGGATTAAATAATACAAATCTAATGAGCTGGGGAAAAAAATAAAAAAGGAAAGGAAAGGAAAGATATTTAACAAATCTAATTGATTGTGAAATAATACAAAGTAAAAAAAATGTTTTACGTCCTCAACAGTGTCTATGATTATGACAGACGAAAAAGCAACAGAAGACATTAATGGTACGGTATATCTATTAAATGTGTTGGTACATTTTGGCTTCTTTGACATTTTTTTTCATTACCAAACTAAGTCATTCAATTGTTTTGACATGTTATGGTATGGTTAACATCTGAAAGAAATGACATTGATTACTGTAAAAACAATTCGACAACTTAATCCAATACTGGAGAAACCAGGGGAGGATATTCTTGTCATTGATCTCCGACTGCTGTGGAATATTTCCAGTCAAGAAAATGTAGGCACAGATTACAGTAACAATAGGATCATCACTTCATCATGTTTTTTAACATTACACAATATAGTTAAAAAGGTGAGGTTTCCATTAATCATATCTCTTTATCAACTGAAAATGCATCCAGCATCCATATCCTCCCAGGCACTGGTTGCTAAGTAACAGAAGGAGAGATGTATTGAGACAGAATAGTCAATCAATTCTCCTGCAAGGTATGTGTGTTTGGTTTTGCCAAAGTATCGCACACCCATATTGTTTCTGCAGTTGAGTGTGTGCCTGTACAGTAAATAAGGGGAAAATAGGCCTGTATGCATTTGATAAAAGCTATGAAGTAAATTAAAGTATATGAAATATTTCTTTATCTTTAGTTGATTACATTTTCCTCAAAAGTAGATTATGACATCAATTGAGCACAAATTCCAGGATTTCAGTTTCCCCGCACTTGTCACTTTAACTGCTTGACATTTAGAAATTCATCATCTTCAACCAATTTATATCCAAAAGGTCAGAAATCACCTCACTAGTCCTCAAGGGATTATCTGCTTTTTTCATCACATAAGGGGAAAACTCTTATCTTCACAATGCAGAGGCAAAGAAACAGATTGCCAAAGTCAGCTGGACAACTGGAAGACCTCATGCTGCCCGTATACCTAAAAGGGACGCATTGGACATCATTCACTTGGCCCCCGG
Source organism: Hyperoplus immaculatus (assembly GCA_949357725.1). Taxonomy (NCBI): domain Eukaryota; kingdom Metazoa; phylum Chordata; class Actinopteri; order Uranoscopiformes; family Ammodytidae; genus Hyperoplus; species Hyperoplus immaculatus. The sequence continues at coordinate 16,390,910 of OX442359.1, read as the reverse complement.
GTCGAAAACCGCTCCAAAACAAACCCTGACCCATCCAGACTTTGTTCATCTGGAGCAAAAAAACAACAGATTCCTGCTCTGAGTGCAAATGTATTTAAAGTGAGTATGTGTGTCGTGCCTGGTAAGGTCACAGATGTGGAAATGACAGAAACAAGATATCATGACAAGCCGCTCTTCTTCTGTTCCTACATGAAAATATCCTCAATGCTTAAAAAAAGGACTAGGCCTATAACCAAAATGCAAAAAGGAGCGATAAGAAAACTTGCACAGGATTACTTCCAACCACCTTCTCTGTGTCTGCTTCTCTCAGGTCTCCTAAAGCAGGAGGCAGAGGAATATGCTGGTTTCATACACTCCCATCGATTTTGCCCTCGAACAAAAGACAGACGGAGAGCGGGGGAGGCAGGGAGAGAGGGGAGAAGAGGAGGATAAAATGAGAGATAGATGAAGAGCACTTGCCACAATGCTAAAACATTTTCTTGTTCTATCTAACGCTCAGCCACATGGATTTGGATTCTGTTTGGTCATTATTGGCATCTGGGGGGAAGAAAGGGAGATGCAAGGATGAGCGTTTAACGTTAGGATCTTTTAGAGGTTGTGTGTGTGTATATACAGTATGTGTGTGTGTGTGTGTGTGTGCGTGCGTGCGTGCGTGTGTATGTGCGCGTGTGTGTGTTTGTTTGTTTGTGATCACATCAGAGGGGGAAAACACTAATCAGGCTGTCTTTGAGTTCCAAATGCGGAAAAAGGCGCCGTTTACTCTGCGAAATGAGTGTGACACAAAGCAACAGAGCGAGAGATGGAAACGTAGAGCAACAAGGAAGGATAGAGATAGAGGGTGGAGGGTGAAGAGAGAAAGAAAACGAGAGAAGGGGTTGAGTTGGGCTGGTGTTAAGGTGATTAGTCTGGTGGGTTGGCGATAGAGAGAGTTGATCAATAACCTATCGATCTCCCATTGCGAGTGTCAGGGGGGTAGTGGGAAAGAGAGGGAGGGTAAGAGAAAGGATAGGGAGGGAGTCGGTCCTGGCTTGACTTTTAAAAATCCTTTACTCTGCAGATGACAAATAACCCATTAGATTGCAGGAGAGCTGGAAAATCTGGAAACCCTTCCTGCTGCACACTCACGCACATACAGCCCCATTGCGTTTTGTGAATGTTGCAAATATTTCTCACTTTTCGAATAAGCGCGATACAGGCGATTTTGCAACCACGGTAGCGTGCAAAGTAAAAATCATTTCTGTAAGTATTGTGGAGGAACTATTGAGCTCATTGCAGTGAAGTTCCTTAGCAGACCATTACTTCGAAGAAATCCTCCAGGCTGAAATATTCACTGAAGCAAGTCTAACTCGATACTTGCCCCGAAGCCTTTTTAAAATGTTCTACAATAAGTCTGTTAGGAGCAGGTAATACGATTGAATGCAGACAGGAGCAAGAGAGAAACAAAGGCACCTTTAACTGCATACAATTTGGTGTGAATCTTTGGGAAAACAAATGTGTTCCAATCGGGAACGCGTGTGTCATCGACCAAAAACTGTCTGTTTGTAGCATTAACGATATAACATCTTGCAAAAATAATGAGATGATGACAAACACAGATATTAACCACCCAGTCCCTCGGGCCTCCTACAAGAACTGCAGTTATTAGGAGCCTGAAAAATGAAAACCGATAGAGAAAACAGCTCACACGGCGGGATAATTGTGTCAGAGGGAGGTGACACTGTGTGCACATATTTGTGTGCAAGTAAAAATGTGACACAAGGAAAGAGGTCATGGTGTTACAAGGTCCGTAGGTCCCAGGTGGTTTCTGGAGCATGCAGTGTGTGGAGAGGGTCAGAGTTGAAAAAAATCCACAGAACCCCAAAGGATGGACATCAGGGCAATAATACATGAGAGCATGGTAATTGAACAAGCCATCATTTTTATTGTCAGCTTCCTTATATCGGAAGTATTTTACTGCAGCAGGTGGGGTGAACACATCTATAGTGGAGTCAGGGTTCAGTGCAGGTGCCTGATGCGTCTGCATGGAAATATAGTGAATCACAGCCTGTGCTCCGCTTCCTCTTCGCAGAGGCTTAGAGATTTGATGGCAAAGGATGATGGATTCTCCTCACATTGCGGGGCTAAGCGCTCTAACAGCCATTATCATTACGGATCCTGCTGACTTCAGGGCTCATTTGGACAAATGGGGAGGGCTGTTAGATATTCGAGGGAGGCCTGTGTAGAAGAATGGTTAATGGGCGAAACACAGCCTCTCTATCCAGGCCTTTTTTTCTCCGCCACGCTCGCCTTCATCCTGCTACCATTTCCTCACGTCTCCTCTAGCTTCTCCTCCACCCAGCCCTCTCCTTCTTACGTCCTTGTCTCCCGCATGCCACCACTCCTCCCCCTCTATGCCTCAGTCTACCTGCTAAGAGAGCCCATCCCTCCCCACCCCCAGTGTCTCCGCTGCCACGCAGTCTCTCAAATTCATGTCGAGATATTGACGAGGGATGGGCCTGGAAGGCATAGATCACTGGGAGGGAGAGGAGAAGTGGGCTGTGATGAGGCCAGGCCAAACGGATAGAGGGTTTTCCCTATCATCCAACCTATCTGTTGCTGTTCAGTGAATTATCCACCAACTTCACAAAGTTGTCACCAAAATCTAAACTAAATCCTCCTGTTCAGTTGATGTACTTGCTCTGGTGGAGGCAAGATGGAGAGAATGAATGATATTTTCATCCCTGTTGTGTCATACCTTAACTAAGAATGAACAGCCACATAAATACTGGACTTTACCCTATGTAAACTGGATAGGTGCTGCTAACAATGTGCAAAGGGCCAGTTGGTCAATACGCCAGTTACACAGATGAGGGTACGGAGAGGGCAAATGATCAGCCAATCAGTGAAGTGCTTTTACTGTCTTCCAGCAAGAGCTGACCCCCTGACCCCGGTTTGAAGACCCTCGGGACAAAGGTCACTTCTCCAGGGATCATAGGGCATTGCCATGCGCTGACCAGAAAGCCGTTGCCAAGGTAACAGCATGGTGGAAAGATGGCAAGGTGTGGCGGTCAGGAGGCGAGGGGTCAACGTGGATGTACTGAGCAGAGATGCGAAGTGATGTAACTCGACTTGTTTAAGTTGCATTCAGAAGCAGCCGGGAAGAATGTTTTATATGAGGTGATGTCATGTTCTAGTTGCAGTAACCACCCCAACATGATTTAAAGCAAAGGCTTCAGAAAAAGGCAAATAATTGCAGCCCATTCATCAAAAGCACTTTACTCGTTTGATGCCAGTATTCTAGATGGTTACATTTAACACACACACACACACACACACACACACACACACACACACACACACACACACACACACACACACACACACACACACACACACACACACACACACACACACACACACAAACACACACAGAACACAAAAACTCCTCTTTGATAAATATAAAGCAGTCAAATGTTTGTAGCCTAAAGTAGGGTTTTGATTTAGGTGATTTCTTTTCATTGGAATTCATGAATAAACTTAAATTTAAATAATGATCTTGTTGAAAACAAATACATTACAATCCTCTACACAACTCTAAGTTAAATGGATAGTAATTTATATGTGGGGTTGTATGATGTATGCATTGTTAGTCTGTTAGTTACCTTATGGAGACGGCGTTCAGCGCAGTTACTATAAGGAGTTTGGGGGAGATGTCCCTGTAGTAGAAGGCAGCCTTGTACTGTTGAAGAGAGGGACAGCAGAAAAAAAATGCTTACCTGAAAAATAACTATACATTCAATTGTACGCTAAATGTAGGAGACACGCTGCACAGCACAGGCAGTCTGACTTTTTTTTTTTGCACTTTTTTGCACTGTGCCAACTCTTGCCAAGTATCATTCAATGTAATAAGTATCAGCAATGAAAAAATCCTATACATTTAGCACACAATTGAACAGATATTTATTTTTTAGGTTAGGTAATAAAAGGTAATTTTTATTTGTTTTGACAGATTATGTAATTTCTAAGTAAACATTTTTGTTATTTATATGAATAAACATTCATCCACAGTCATGTTGGGGCCTGGATTGTTAAGCAAAGGTTATGCTGAAACCAGTAGTCCCATACATCCCTTATTGCTACGGGTCTGTTACGCTCCCATCGGCCCTGCCTTGTTTTCTCTGTCATCAAATTGTATGCAGAGAAAACATGGAATGTCTTTAAAAACACGGAAACTGGAAATATTGTCCCCTCCCCCATGCCGTGTTAACTGTCAGTGGTTCTCACACTAATACAGGAATGGTGAGGTAGATTAAGGCCCTAAATCAGAGGGAATTTGAAGAATATAAAATGTCATGTTTTATTAAATACCATCCTAGACAAACCAAAACAAAACAAATGTGTTTAAAATATTGATACTTGTTATGTATTTTAAACAGCTAAAACAGCCTGGGTTCAAATTGACCCCGATGCGACAAATATGTGTACAGGAAAATAAAAACAATCCCCATAAAATTGGGAAAGGTCATTAAATATAAAGCAACAACAAATGATCATAACCACACATTTAGAGATGTCAAACATTGAATGGGGTCAAATTGACCCCAAGGATAATAAGAGGGTTAATAATATAGACTAGTTATATGTTTTTTATGAAAGTGTAAAGAATATAATACATTTTAAAAAAAGGATATTGGAGGCGCTCTTGGTGTGGTTAGAGCGTCCCCCTAGAGGCTCAGGCCTCGCTGCAGACCTTGATTCAAATCTGACCCGTGGTCAGTTCTCTGCAAGTTCTTTGCCCCATTTCAACTCTGTCTCTCCAAATCTATCTAATAAAAGTGAAAAATGCCAAAAGATAATCTTAAAAAAAAGAAGGATATCAAGATGATGAATTCAAACTTTGGCTTTTGAGACATGAAATTATTAATGTGATGAAAATCAGGATTTTAACGGTGTGTTGTTTAATCTGTTGGATAAATAAACCACAGGTGTAATGTAACTCAGTAAATTTACAGAGATAAAGTCCAGTGTTGAATTGACTCGCAGAGAGTTGATTTTAACACTTTTTCAGGGTTTATATAGGTTTTAACTTGCAACCAGAGTTAAAGTAACACTAGGGGATTTAAACAAGTAACACTGTCCGGAGTATTTTTATTTTATTTTATTTTTACTATTCGGGAGTGTTAGTTTCACCTGTATAAGTGTCAAGCTATTACACTGAAATTGTAAAAATGTAAATATAAATAAATACTCCGGAAAATGATATATGATTCCCATGAACAAAGGAATTTTCAAGAAAACATATTTATTTTTGCTGTTTCACAATAGCGGTCATTCAAACAGTTGAACTTAAACTTTGTGAATGATGGTATAATGTCGAAAACTTTCATCTGCAACATTGTAAGAGCTATAGCTGGATAAGCAATCTGGCTCTCAAGTCTGAACGCTCAACTCTGAGTGTCTCTTTCATTTTCCAAAAACTGAGCAATGCAGCATAGTAAGACAAATCAGACACAAGCTGTGCTTTGAAAACAAAGTTCATCAAATGCCCCAAGGGAGCAGTTTGCCTGGCATGGGATGAGATGCATACCCAAGGCTATGTTGAAACTATCAACCTTGTTCTTCTGACGCCCAACAGCGAGTACGTATGGCTGCCAACCCTGCTGGTTGCGGAGATGCTCCTCCAAACTGCAGCATGACTAGGGTTGACATTAGCAGGCTGAACATTAGACACAAGTATAATGTGCAGCCTCAGAGAAAACTATTATCGAAGTGATCAGTTATTCAAACATCATCTAGTACAAGATCGGAATGCTCATGGAGACTTAATTTAAATTTCATCCACTGTTTTAACAATCATTATTTAGACATGTGGCTAAGAAGATGACAAGACAAATTATTATCATCAACATAACAATTTTTTGGAGAATTTTCTTGTTGTAGGCTGAGGACAAAGAGTCACTTTGTCTTTGATTTAACTGAATTGCAATACTCTAAGCTTGAGAGAACAGGCAGGCATATATGAATCCTAAAACATCCATATATTGCTCAAAAGTATGGCAAAAAAATTTATTCTTTATAATAAATATAATTGAATGTAGGAAACAAACCACTTTACAGGTGCTTTTGTCTTTTACTTTTAGGCAGACGAAGAAGAAGAAGACATACTTTATTAATCCCCGGGGGGAAATTCAGTTTTAAACTCTGTGTTTACAAAAATTACACACACATAGGCCTGAAAAACAGACATGCCTTAAGCATGTAACAGAGCCTTAACACATGCACTTGCATTGAATGGAGAGATGTCAGAGTTGGTGGCCAATCTCGCAGAGATGGCGCTCTGAGCAGTTAGGGGTTTGGTGCCTTGCTCAAGGGCACTTCGGCAGTGGTGAACTGGCTCCTCTCCAGCTACCAGTCCACACTTCAATTTATTTCATATTGTCACGAAAACAATGAATTCAACTATAACTGAAATAACAGTGTTTTTAAAAAGCTAAACAAACACAACTCACTTGTTGTTTCATCAAGATCATTCCTGGGGGACTCAATTCGCTGACACAGGAGGGTTTGTTAACCTGTCAACAGTAGCAAATAGGGCACGTGCATTGTTGTTGTTTTTGGTGATGATGTCAGAAAAGAAAGACTTCCTTACACTTTTCAGCTCTGAGTTGAAAGTGCAAAGTTTCTCTTTGAAGATGTCATAATGAACCTGGAGATTTTTTATCGCCACATGCGTTCTGCTTTACGGCACTCTCTTTTTTCTAGTCTGACTTGCGGGGCATTTCTCCATGGGGATCTTTTCTTACTAGAGACAAGCTTAATTTTTCTATAACGCTTGTAATTAACTGAGTTACAGGGGGGAAGGGGTGTTGAAGAAAAGGCTTTAATAAATGTTTCTCTGGTATTTTCTGTAATATACAGTTTTTTGATTACTTTTGATTGATCAGTTGTGTGCACAGAAATTGTACTCTCAAAAAATAAACAGGAGTGGTCCGAGAGACCCATATCAGTCACCCCCACTTTTGAGATATTCATGCCCTTGGAAATGATTAGATTCAGAGTGTGACCTTTGTTATGTGTAGGCCACATGCTGATGAAATCCAAAGTTTTCAAGGACACAGCATAATTCTTTAGCACTTCTGTCTTCGGATTTATCAACAAGTATATTAAAGTCTCCAACAATTAATAAACGGTCAAACTCAATACAGATTACAGACAACAGCTCAGCAAGGTCATCAAAAAAGTGTGTGCAATATTTCGGTGGTCTGTAGATATTAATGTAAATAGCTCTAGAGGCTGAATTTAACTGGAGAGCCGCAAACTCAAAATAATCAAAATTTCCATAAAACATATTTTTGCATTGTAGAGATTTATTAAACAAAATAGCAACCCCCCTCCTTTCTTATGCACTCTGGCTTCACTCATGAAAGTGTAGTTGGGTGGGGGGCTGACTCCAAAAGAATCAAAAGTTATCTTGGTCTGACCAAGTTTCAGTTAAAAACATAAAATTAAGATTGTGCCTATTAATACAATCATTAATTAAAAATGTTTTACCTGCCAAGGATCTGATGTTTAATAAAGCTAAATTTAGTGTGTTCGAAACATGGTCACCCCGATTTATTTCAGCCGACTGTGGCTGAAGAGGAATGCTTATCAGGTTTGATACATTTACAGGATTTAAGAGTTTCCTGTTTCTTGAGATAAACTTTGAGAAACAGGGCCCCGTCTTATCCTGTGAGTCGAAGGCGGTAACTGTGTAGCCTGGGCCCGGTACATATCAGCAAGTGCTGACATCCTCAGCCTCCCAAGCCTGTTGATGACCTCGCTGTGGGAGAGGAGGGGGTGGGCATGGAGGGGTGGAGAGCAGGGCGCTGTGGCTTAGATTGACGAGTTGAGGGGGAGTAGATGAACTCTGAGGGTGGGAGGTACAAACGATATCCTTGAATCCCAGGTCAGGAGAGGATGGAGAAAGGGTGGTTGTAGGAGAGATAGAAGGTGAGAGAGGTCGGCTTGGTGATGACCTGCGGGGTCCAGGGGATACGGGGATGGGTGGGGCCCCCTCCTCTCTGCCCTGATATCTCTCATGGTTTAAGGAAGCTGTCTTCCAGGGCCGGCAGTTGTCCTCCGACACTGCTGCCGCGCTGTGTTTTGTCTTCCTCCTGTGTCTTGTCCTTGGCACGAACAGATGGGTGACAATCTCGTTGGAAGTGAAAATTTTGAGTCCTGCCTTATTTAGACAAAGTCCATCTGTCTTAAAAAGCTGCCTGCGGGGGCGCCCGTAGCTCAGTTGGTAGGGCGCAGCAGCAGACCCGGGCTCGATTCCCGCCCGCGGTAGTTCTTTGCCCCATTTCACCTCTGTCTCTTCTCACTATCAATAAAGCATGAAAAATGCCAAAAAATATCTTAAAAAAAAAGAAGCTGCCTGCGATTCCAGAAAATGTTAAAATTGTCATTAGTGGTCAGGGTATGCAGTTGAAAGCCACGTGTTCAGTGCCAACAGTCTAGTGAATCTCTCAGGTTCTCTTCTGATTGGTGGCAGAGGACCACTGACAAACACCTCAGCATTCAGTGAGCTGACCGTGTTCAAGAGATTCTTAAAGTCCTGTTTCAACATTTCAGACTCTTGTTTTATAACATCATTTGACCCGATGTGCAGAATGATATTCTTAACAGTTGGGTGTGCAGCCATAATTTCCAGGATTCTTTTTTCTAAGTCAGACACCATATCAGTTGGAAAGCAAAGTACTTTCGTATTCACACTGCTAATGTGTTTCATATCTCTAACAGAAAAGTCTCCAACAATCAGATTTTCAGGTCCAGTTGTTAGCTTAGTTAGCCCGGTTGTTAGCTTTCTGTGTGGCTCTTGGCTTTTGGGCCTTACCTTGCGGTGTGAAGGTGCTGTGTTATCCAGGTCATCAGAGGGAAATACAGGGACTTGCATCAGTGGATCAAACCTATTTCACACTGGCACACTTGTTTGCTGTGGAAGTTTATTGTTACCTCTCCCTTTAGCAGCTATCCATGGCTGCGTCCTCCGAGGCGCGGGGGTTGATGAGGAACTGTGCCTAGGTGATAATGCAGCCGTCCAGATCAGTCATCTCATGGCGTTCGGCCCTGTCGGTTATCCGTCCTCCCTTTTCCAATCACTTTGGCTTTGCACCAAGACGATTCCAGGGAGGGTTATCACTACCCTGAACACAGTCCTTCTGTTTCTTCGTAGCCTTGCCGGTGCTAGTTAGCTGTGTGTTAGCTCGATCTTGTCCACTGTTTTGAGTCACTGATAGAGTGGTGTCATTCATAGTCCGTTCACTTCCACGTTCACTTCTTATTGATTCACTTTTGTTTCCAGTGCTGTAATCCTCTGTAGGAGTATTGGATAGTCTTTGTTTGATAAGGGAGGCATCTTGCTGCTAATTAGCTTTAGCTTAGCGCCTTGCTTCCAGTCACCACAGGCTTGTCCTGTTGGTAGGCCTTCTCACAGTGTGTTGAGAAGGTCGTAAAAGTGTATAAAAATGCCTGTAGTATCTATAAAAAAATAAAAAAAATTACAGTCCCATTGATTTGTATGTATCCAATAGCTGCTGCTAAATTTATTATTGACGAAAAATAAGAATATAATCAAAAAGTGCAAGAGGAAGAGAGAGCAAGTTGCAAACCGTCTGCACAGAAGGACAATATTGTACATTCACCTGTTAAACTTAACTGCTGAGTCAGTGTGTCTTGTTTCACCATTGCTGTTAGTAATCCATTTTCTTCGAGCAACTTGGAGTTTCTGATATTCTGGTCCACAGTGAAATTAAAATTATTTAAATCATATTTTTTTCTTACCATAACGAAGCGTTTCATGAGAACTGATGTTATTAAATTAAATAAAAAATTTTTGCTCAGTAGCTGGTGCCAGGTGTTAGAGTAAACTTTTTCAATGTTGAGTTTAAGATGATCTGACGATAAGAAATTGCCTAAATGACACCTACTAATAAATAAATGTAATAGTTTTATTGTCTTTTTTTAGGTATTGATGGTATTTGCTGTGCACTTGTTGTGTAACTACTGAAAATATTTTTATTTGAATAAATGTGCTTTTTTAATGGTCAAGTAAGCATTCGTTAATGAGTGATGCATTACGGTACTTGAAGGTACACAAAGTGCGTCTGTAATGGTATATGAATGGTCAAGTAACAGGGTTTTTCCTGGCTCAAAATGGGCCTTTGGGAGGTCAGTACGCAGACCGACTTTTTTTGGGTCGCGACTATGTGCAACAGTAAAGGCGAAACGTTTGTGTATTTCAAGAGGGGTGTGGGGTTAGGAGAGAGGAGTTTCTGTCCAGATAAAGAGCATTTCAGTTAGCCCGTCAGTCAAATTGCATCTACTCCGTGGGTTTCCAGCCTATCTTCACCAAATTGTGTATACAGCATTAGGGGACCGACATACACTTGTATATAAAGTTTTAGCGAGATAGCTCAAGAAAAATGACCGCTATGGACCAAAACGTCTTCGCAAGAGCGGCCATTTGCTGATGATTTGCCACGACATACTGTTCAATCGGCCCCAACTTGGGACTTGTTTTCAGAAAGCGTTTCGAGCTGGACCCGACGGAGTGGTGCCACGGATGCAGGGCTGGCGGTCGGCGCTTTTAAAATCTCTGCTGGATTTTCTAGTAATCATTTATTATACAAAATAAAACATTTTGTATAATCTCAATAGATGTGATTATGTTATAATACCACAGGGTCCGGCTCTTGGAAGGAAGCTAATACTCATTATAGATAAATAAATTAGGGAGAAGGGGTGAGATTAAATAAGTTTTCTTCTTCTCACAACTTCTCGAACAGGTAAAGCAAGTGTTAGACAGTTTATTTTAATTTGTGGTTTTCATTGTATGTAAACATTACTTTATTGTAACTGTCCACTTGTTTCATTTATTTTGTTGTTTATAAAACTAGGTCTGCTGGTTCACCTAGGGTAGATTGTACTAAGAATATCAGATTGCTGCCTAAATTTCATGAGGAAGACCCAGATACGTTTTTTTCCTTGTTTGAATGTCTAGCTGATTCACAGGAGTGGCCTGATAGTGAACGTACGTTGTTACTTCAATGCGTGTTTAGAGGTAAAGCCCAAAAGGCATATGCAGCATTAACAGCAGAACAGTGCAAAGAGTATAAACTGGTCAAAGACGCCGTTTTACAGGCTTATGAATTAGTTCCTGAAGCCTACAGGCAGCTCTTCAGAAATTGGAAAAAAGGGGAAAAGCAAACGCATGTGGATTTTGAAAGGGAGCTGGATATATATTTTGATCGGTGGTGTTCTGCATCCAGTGTTGTTTCCTTTGAAGAACTGCGTGACCTGGTTGTGCTGGAACAATTTAAGCAGTCTGTGCCGGACTTTATATCTACTTATATCAATGAGCGAAAGGTTAAAACTCCTAAAGAAGCCGCTGTACTCGCTGACGAATATGGTTTAACACACAAACGTATCTTTGAGGAGCAAAGTCAACAACAGTTTGGACTTTAAGACAGCGGAGAGAAAGGTGAATCAGATTTCAGTCTGGGCTCTTTAAAGGGAGGGCTAGGCACAGTTGGGAATAATGATCCTAATACAGCTTGTAATTATTGTCAGTGACAAGGGCACTGGAAAAAGGAGTGCCCTTTGCTAAAATCAAAAAAGGGTTTTAGTACAGGGCCTATTCAGTCTGTTGGGTTAGCGGTTCCGCTTAGTAGCTCAGTGCTAAGTACTGACAAAATTGTCCCTCCTTTTCAGATGCAACCCAAAGTGTTGAGTGCAGCTGATATTGCTTTAAGATATGCTCCATTTATATCAGAAGGTTTTGTATCCTTAGTTGACAATAGCAAGAAGGTGCCTGTCAAAGTTTTTAGAGATTCTGGGGCTCTAATTAGCTTCATTAAGGCCAGGACACACCGGCCCGATAATCGCCGTCGTAGAGTCGGGAGGGGGCGGGGACACGAATCTGTTTGGTGTGTGCCGTGAAATCGGTCGTCGTAGATGTCGTCGGGCTTCTTTTGAGCCAATTGAACATGTTCAATCGGCGGCGGGCAGTCTTTCATTTGGAGCAATTTGATTTGTGGAGGGCTAGCGAATCAGTGAAGCCCGGAAGTGAGGCGGGTAGCACAAACAGCTAACAACAGTTAGCCATCGTTTTAATGTGTTTGTTTGTTTCATTCAGCGAGTACTCACATGCATCAACCCTTGTTGACTGCTCGACACTCTGCTAAAAATGGTGCTCTTTATGGTCCATAAATATAAATACGTATTTCTATCTATGTTTATGGTCCATCATTTCCGGCTTTCGTATTTTTTCGGGCCACAATACAGATTAGCGCCGCCTGCTGTTATGGAGACATTACGTCCCGCGCAAGCGCAGAGCTTACGGAAAGTCAGCAGTCGGTTTGGTGTGTTCTTTGCACTTTTTCGGCCGCGACGGGAAGACTGGAGCTTCCTGAATCGGCAGTCTCCATTTTCGGGTAGTCGGACTGGTGTGTCCTGGCCTTTAGGGAGTCAGTCTTACATTTTTCACCAGACTCTGACACAGGAAGGTGTGTTCGAATCAGAGGAATGGGTTTAAACACCATTGTTGTGCCTGTCCATACTGTGCATTTGTCCTGTGGCATGATACAGGGGGATGTAGAGGTGGGTGTGCGTCCAGAGTTGTCAATGAAAGGTGTTGACATTATTCTGGGCAATGATTTGGCAGGAGCATGTATGTGGCCTGATGCGGTCACCTCTGATGGGTGGAGTGTATTGTCTCCTGTTAAAGCGAGATCTGAGGTCCCTGAATGCAGCATCAGAGGGAGGAGGAGGCGCCGAGCTCGCTGCGGGTGCATGAACACACCGCTCACACCCTGCCGCCAGAGAGAGCTACTAGGCGTGAATGGGCGCAAGGTAAACATGTTGGGGAAGAGTTTTCGAGTCAGGGACGGGGACTGGATTTGTCCTGATAAAAAGTGCGGAAACGTGAACTTTGCCAGAAGAACAAGGTGTAACCGGTGTAACAGAGACAAACCACAGAAGCAAAAATGATTGGCAATTCAAAACGTAATAACTTTTGTTGTTTTGCAGGTGACGCGGTGGGCCACGTTTTTATGGAGGGGGGTGTGACAGCTCCTGGCACCTCCTGATTGGCAGGCTGCCAGGAGCTGATTTCTGATCCTTAACACCCATGCTGGCTGCTCTCCTGCAGCTATAAAAGCTGCAGGAGTCAGCCACTTGGTCTCCCCTCCCGTGACGTTTGGTTTGTTTTGGTTGGTTCTGGTTAGTTAGGTTTAGTTATTGCTGCTTTACACACACCATACACTTTTCACTCACACAGACACTGCACCCATTACTGAGTACTGACATTCACGCACCATTTATTAGATTAATTTATACTTGGTTAAATAAACTATAATTTGGTTAAACTATCTCTCTTGTGTGGTCTCCTCTTTTGTCATTCCCTTGAGCCGGGTTGTGACAATTCACACACCCAGTGTTTTCCGCTAGTGCCTCCACTGTGCAGCAGTGCGAAAATATTAGACAGCCGAGATTCAAACCCTCCTAGGGGGGACCGGGGGTATGCCCCCCCGGGAGATTTTTTTTAACCTTTTTAAAGTGAAATGCATGAATCTGGTGCACTTTGAGAGGAAAATTAAGAGGCTAAATCTGAGAAATTGTGTGAACAAATAATTTGGAGACACTGGGTCAGATCAATTAGAAGCTATTGAAGAAGGACACATGGATTTTCCATAAAAATATTAATATAAAATTAATTATTATGGACGGTCCTCTGGGTTGGGCTTGGAGCTCTTTTTATTTTACGGGACATATTTCTCTGTAAAATAATGAATACATTTAAATGCAGTGAGAGGAACGAAGCAGAATAACTCTGTTGTCCAGCTACTGCATCTTTTTATCCACAGACGAGGCTGAAATAGGCTATAGACAATACACAGTGCATGGGCAACTGAGGGCAGCCCCATTTCCAATTGTTTTTAAATAAACTCAATACACACTGTGCATGGATGTGAACGTGACATGATCAGATAATTTTGGATTACCTCCCAGATGAACTGATTACATTTTTAGGCTATTAATTATCTAGACCAAAACATTGTATTCTTTTTTTTGTATGATAACTTACATTTGCATAATATGATGCTAATATCAAACACACAAACTAAAAAAAACAAAAAAGGGGGTCGGGGGCCCTAAGCGACTGCTTAGTTCGCTTATGCCTCTGCTCTGTTCACCAGTAAGCCAGTACAGTGTGACAATGAGCTTGCACAGTCAAAACTGTGACATGTCTGTCAACTTTGATACAGTGCTATGATTGCAACCGATGAAAGTGAACAGACGATTCAAGTGTCTTTTTAATCTCTTTGCAGGTGTGAACAGCAAGGTCCTATACCATTTGTTATTTTTGGCACATTTAGCATATCGGCTGCTGCTCTTAGCCTGTTGCTGCCAGACACCAAAAACAGTAAACTTACTGATCTCATCAGCCAGGCCAAACCCATTCGAAGGTATGTGTGTGCGAACTTAGTGTGAATAAGAGGAACTTGTATAACTTCATTACTACTTTTATTGAGCGCGTCTGGGCAGCTTTCAGAGAAAAATGTATTGTTTTTATTACATATTTGTAAACACAAAGGAGTAGAAATGGTTCAGGGCAAACAAACTGCCAGCTTCATTTATGTTTGTGATAATATGCATTTAAATAGCTCTTCTCTCGCTCTGTTCCACCTTTCTTCTATCTCTAAAAGCTGCAGCTGTCCAAAAGAAATGCCTACAGCCCAATCAGATACAACCATAGATATACACTCAACAAAAATATAAACGCAACACTTTTGTTTTTGCTCCCATTTTTCATGAGATGGACTTAAAGATCTAAAATTCATTCCAGATACACAATTGTACCATTTCTCTCAAACATTGTTCACAAATCTGTCTAAATGTGTGATAGTGAGCGCTTCTGCTTTGCTGAGATAATCCATCCCACCTCACAGGTGTGCCACATCAAGATGCTGATCTGACATCATGATTAGTGCACAGGTGTGCCTTAGACTGTCCACAATAAAAGGCCACTCTGAAATGTGCATTGTTTTGCTTTATTGGGGTTCTGGGGACTCAGAACCAGTCAGTATCTGGTGAGACCACCATTTGCCTCATGCAGTGCAACACATCTTCTTCGCATAGAGTTTATCAGATTGTCAATTGTGGCCTGTGGAATGTTGTTCCACTCCTCTTCAATGGCTGTGCGAAGTTGCTGGAGACGGCTTATGGTGGAGAAATGAACATTCAATGCACGAGCAACAGATCTGGTTGACATTCCTGCTGTCAGCATGCCAATTGCACGCTCCCTCAATGCTTGTGGCATCTGTGGCATTTTGCTGTGAGACAAAACTGCACATTTCAGGGTGGCCTTTTATTGTGGACAGTCTAAGGCACACCTGTGCACTAATCATGATGTCAGATCAGCATCTTGATGTGGCACACCTGTGAGGTGGGATGGATTATCTCAGCAAAGCAGAAGTGCTCACTATCACACATTTAGACAGATTTGTGAACAATGTTTGAGAGAAATGGTACAATTGTGTATCTGTAATGAATTTTAGATCTTTAAGTCCATCTCGTGAAAAATGGGAGCAAAAACAAAAGTGTTGCGTTTATATTTTTGTTGAGTGTACAACTGAAGGCAGTAAAGAGATGAGATGAGCAATATCGCCCTCTGCTGATAAATAAATCACACAGCAACAGCTGACTGATAAAAGACAAACGCCTTCAAGAAGTTCTTATCTGTGTCCTTGGGACATTGTGTTTTCTGGTGTGTTGGTGGGAGACCATGTTTTCTGAGAGAGAGCCTCTGAGTGTCCTCTTGTCTTTTCAAATATAGTACAGAATAAGCCATATTATTTAAATGTCATCTTGAAAGATTTGTGTATTTAAAGAGGCAGCTTAGCAAAATTTCCCTCAAACCTTTAAAGTTTGTGATTAACTAGTACATACTAATGTTCTAGTTAATAACATTGTCATTATAGTGTTTTCTGTCTTCAGCCCTGTATATTTGTTAGCAGGATATGTAAAAAGCTCTCTTTTTTGCCAGTAATGTAGTCTATTGGGCCATTAAATTTGCTGCTGCACTTGCTCAGATGGAAGAAAAAAATCTGCACAATACATCTTGTTTTCATCATGTGCATCTTATGTTCAAAGTAGCCTATACAAAACATCAACGATATGATAATGGCCAGTATGACATTTAAATGGGTTCAATTATGACCAGATTAAGAACTGTGGGCTTATAGACTCATGTTTTGATGTACAATATGATGGCCTGGGTCATGGTCTATGCCATGACTGTATCGGACTGTATGCACTGTGCCTCGTGCAGTCTTCGGATGTGACAGGGCTACATGTAGGCTAGTATAATTCATACTCTATCAATAGGCATCGCAATAAATATAGTAAAGATAACACGATAATAGTTTAGACAATAAACATGACATATATCTTTGGTGTTATGGGATTAAAAAAAACCTTTGTGTGAGGAGGGTTGGGTCATCTCACAATCCCGTGTACGCCTAACAGGCATAGATAGTATATAAAAGATGCCTACATATCGCTCCACAACGCTACCAACCATAGATAGTACTAACACAGTTGAGTGTAAATTTCTGAAGTATCGCGAGATTGGCGCCACAGTTACAAGAGGCACTGTGGTGCCGCTGGGCCCCTGATCCACGCCGCGCCCCCACCGCTGCGGCTACTGCTGATACTGGGACCCGGTGTCTGTCTGCAGCAATACCACACACCTGCCAGTGGAGAGACGGGGCAAGGATAAACTAATCGAGACTACAGCCCCATTATAGGCTGGTGTTTCTAATCTAAACGACAGGCTTCGTAACAGAACCGGAAGCGTCTATAAAGTAAACCAGTTGCCTGCTATCAGCTAGCTAGCTAACGCGAAGTGCTGCAAGTGATGGTTGTGGCTTTGAACATATTCATGTTTGCCTTAACGTTGCTCCAAGTTTAGCGGAGATTTGTTCAACATTCACTTATTTTACGTTAGTGCAGAGACCGTGGTGCTCGTTGACGTGCCAACCAGTTAAAATAGTGTTTGGTCTCGCCATTTAAAACAACCAACCCTTAACTTAACGTTAGCTAAGCAGCTAACGTTAGCGACCCACTGATCCACTCATTTGAAATAATTTGCGTTGTTTTGTAATTTAGAGCATGATCGTTTAAGCAGAGTCTGAGGCCAAGACCCTGCAAAGTATTAAGTGTGATACTTCAGTTAGTCCATTTTAACTGAACTGTCCTGCCTGATCACTGACAAGAAACATAAGGTCATCGATAGTTGTTCCAGATAACTTGTGCCTGTTTGCTATTTAAGGTTGACCTGCAAATGAAAAGGAGCTGAGACAGTGTTAAGCTTTGTAAATTATAATTTGTAGCCCAAGAGAAGAGTAATTTAAGATCAGTTCTTAAACTTATCCACAAGTGAACATGGCTCCTAAAAAGAGGCCAGTGCCATTAAACATAACTCCTGCTGGCGACGGGTTATCCCACTCTACCAACACTGATCTTACTTCTGAGTAAGTGATTCTCCTTACCACATTAATGTTCTCATACAATAACTATTTCAGGAATTTGTGTCATCTGAAAGTGGTTTTTATTCCTGTTCTGTGTCCGTCTCTGCAGGGCCAGTGTAGAAACACTTAAGAAAATAATGGGGGAGTTGGACCTAGATGAGCAACAGAAGAAGAGGTTGGAAGCTTTCCTTACTCAGAAGGCCAAAGTTGGCGAGTTGAGAGACGAAGACTTCCACCGCGTCTGTGAGCTGGGTGCCGGCAATGGAGGAGTCGTCAATAAGGAACGCCACAAGCCTTCAGGAATAATCATGGCCAGAAAGGTGAGCTACAAATACACATTTACATTATAGATATGAGTAGGATCAAATGGGATTTCTATTTTTCTTCTTCTGAACCTGGTAGAGAAAGACATTGTTGGTTCTGGACCAAGTGATTAATTCGATATAACGATTCTCTCTTCCTGTTCAGCTCATTCATCTTGAGATTAAACCTGCAATCAGAAACCAGATCATCAGGGAGCTTCAGGTGCTGCATGAGTGTAACTCTCCCTACATTGTGGGCTTCTATGGAGCATTTTACAGCGATGGAGAGACCAGCATCTGCATGGAACACATGGTGAGAGAATTAAATCGATGGAGGCTGTGTCCTTTTTTAATTTCCATTGTATAGCAGAGGCCAGTTTCAGGAAGCGGGTTTTGAGGCAAGTCAGAGTTTGTTCGCCCAGAGTTAGAGGAAACTCTGGCGCTGCATTTCATTAGTAGTTGCACTTCCCCTCGTTCACTCACCCTCAGCTCTTGGTATGACGTAACAGCATACGTCGCACGGAGGGAACTTGGAGCACGGAGCGAGAGTTAGTTACACTAGGTAGTTCTGAATGCAAATATTATAGAATTATAACATTCTGCTAAAGTATATTGCATAAAGTCATTTCCAGCATGACAAACATTGAATTTCGACATGATTACTCAGATGATCAATATATTGTTACTTACACTTGTAAATTGTTTGGTCCGACATATTTTACTGGGAGTTTTTTCTCAGCTGAGCTAAGGGTGTAAGGGCAGGGTGTCATATTGTATCATATATCATATTGTATGAAATGTAAAGCTCACTGAGTCAAATGTATTTGTGATTTTGGGCTATACAAATAAAACTGATTTGATTTGATTTTGATATTTTCATAGTTTGTTAGTTTCAACCAAAAACATATGTTTTAAATAGGCCTACTAATTGCCAGCAGTTGGCGTTATAGCGGCAATGTGTAAACTGCAATGCATTCACTGGACTGTTCCTATGGATATAGGAAAGGCTTATTGAGGTGTTTTGGAATATATAGCCTATATGTATATGTCCTGTGGGTGGCCGCAATGTCCCTAAAGGCATACAGTCTACCGGAAAATAAAAGAAGAAGATCTGCAGTGCACTGTGGGTGATATCCACCTCGGAGTGACCATGGATGTTCACTCGATCACTCAGCCCTCCGAAGGGTCTATCTCACCAAGTTCACTTCAGTTTCCAGACAATTGGAACGACACTTATGATGGCGGTGAGGATTACCCCGAGGGCAAGTGAACGATGGCATGTTGAACGACAATTGAAACGCAGCGTGGGTTTTCCGTTTCAGGAAGCCGGTTCAACGCAACTCAGAGTCCGTTAGTGTGGCAACAGACTCGGCGAGACTAACCTATTTTCTGATAGGTTTGAGGGAACCAACTCTGAGTTTGTGTCACTTTACACTGCAGTTCCAACTGAAGAAGGCGTCTCACAACATGTCCGTGCAAAGTTTGAACAAAACTACTCCACATAACTCTCCATCGGGAAATTTTTATCATGTCCTGCTGATTTTACGTTTGATCGATCATTTATCTGAACAGTATTCTCGGCCCTCGTGTCGTTCATATAGGCCACCTAACACACAGTGAATATGCTCTCCATTCAGAATTAATTATTTGTGTTGCACTTAGGCCTATTTTTTATTATAATTTTTTTGATTAATGGGAGTTTTCTAACATCTGTGACGTCTGTCAGGCTGAAATGTGACACTGCAAGCGGCCGTTACTGTTCACTTGTGTTTTGTTCCCAAAGTCACAGACAAGCCTCGTTAAATATGAATTGGCCTATCGAAATATATGTAGGCTAATCATTTAAACTGTGATCACTTGCTGAGGGACATTGATTTGGTTAGAACTCAATCAGGCTTTTCAATGAAAACTGTCACCTAATTTGTCTGACTTTAAAGTCTTTCACTCCCCATTTAAAAATAGCGAGAGTCTGTTTAGGCTACTGCACATGATTTAAGAACCGCTTGCCTTAATATTTTAACATTTTTCTTAAAATATTGCTTTTCACACAGAAGCGTTGTGATTCTCTTGAGGAAAAAAAATGTTTGCACTGTTCTTTTCTGAATTGCCGAGGAGTTCTGAGATAATATCCTGTTAATTCTTCTCCGTACGATATTGTTTGTTCATTAATATTTCACACTCCAGTCTGAGGATTAGATAAGTGGGGGATCTAGCATTTTTTCTCCTGTTGCCATGGTGAATCATGTTATCAGCGATCCATTGACGATGGCTGTTACGCATGCGCTCAACCCAGAGTGAAAATACTCAGTTGACTGACCCAACCATGATCGGCTGTTCTGAAACCGATCACTCAGAGTTGCTCATCTCAGAATTGTTCAACTCAGAGTGGAGTTTGTTAACCCTGCTTCCTGAAACAGGCCCCAGCAATGTGCTTTCAAGTTATTTATATTCTGACCTATTGGATTCATTGTTGTCTCGCCTAATTGTGCAGGATGGTGGATCTCTGGACCAGGTGCTTAAAGAAGCACGGAGGATCCCCGAAGAGATCCTGGGCAAAGTCAGCATTGCTGTAAGTGTATGCTTACCTTTGATATTGTAATATTATGTGTCATTACATAATTGGTATCAATGAATCAATGGCTTTGTCTAAATTCTTTGCTTTATTGAAACCAATTACTCAGGGCTTGTGTAGTCATATCACACAGCTCTTCAATTTACTGTGTTGTGCTCAATATAAACCAAGGACTTCATATTCACACACATGGGCCTAGATGGGTTTCATGCTTGTTTCTTGTTGTTTTCACATTAAGGTTATTTACTGTTATTGATTAGTGTCAGTTCTGCTCTTTTCCAAACAGGTTTTGAGAGGCCTTGCATACCTAAGAGAAAAACACCAAATCATGCACAGAGGTAATTGTTCTTTCCTGGAGTAAATGATTGTATTTCATAAGATGTTTATCATCTATAAGGCCTAATGCAGATTAGCAAAGTGTACCGTGTTTAGGTATTTACCTGTTTACACAGTATATGTCAAAGATAACAAAAATCTAAATGTTACGTTTTTGGCTGTAGTCAGCACAATGTTTGGGTCAAGATGGTCCCTTTTGTTGGCATTTTGTTATTAACATATCCATTTTCACCACCAGATGTGAAGCCTTCAAACATACTGGTGAACTCGCGTGGGGAGATCAAGCTGTGTGACTTCGGTGTAAGCGGGCAGCTCATAGATTCTATGGCCAATTCCTTTGTTGGGACAAGATCCTATATGTCGGTATGTTATGCCTTGTTATTTAAGTTTTACCTTGAAAAGATGAACACACATCAGCTCCTCCGCATTACCCTATATAGACCACTAACTTCTCGTTGATGTAATGTTGATTTGTTGGGTGGTGTTTATGCATGCTGTGTAGCCCGAGAGATTGCAGGGAACCAACTATTCTGTGCAGTCAGATGTGTGGAGTATGGGGTTGTCCCTTGTGGAGCTGTCAATCGGACGCTTCCCCATCCCGCCTCCGGATGCTAAAGAACTTGAGGCCATATTTGGACGTCCCATCTTGGATGATGGTCGGAGGGAGACGCTCAGCACTTCACCCAGACCCAGACCACCGGGTAGATCTGTCAGCGGTGAGCAACACACACAGAACCTTGTGAGATAGCTTTTTTTTAAAACCGCAACTCTAGGAAGCTGCATGACAAAGAATGCAACCTTTCCTTAAGTTGCATGCTAAATGATACCAACCTGGACAATCTGTGAATGCTGAACGCCAAGGGGGAGAGTTTACTGTTTGTGTTTTAAAGTGTCCTCTGTCGCAGAAAAAGGTGTTTGTCATTTGTAAATGTAAGTCATCATTTCCTGTTGGTAGAAAAACTACTGAATATAACCTGCCATTGTAATCTTATTTATAGAAATATGTGTTAAATCTGTTTGGTAATAAGGATTCTGTTGCATCCCTTCTGTGTAATAATGCTGATCAAATGGTGTGTCTTTACATAACAGTCTTGCTTTAAATGCTGAATATAAAACACTTTTACCATGGCTTATTTTCCAGGTCACGGTCCTGTAATGGCTATCTTTGAACTACTAGACTACATAGTGAATGAGGTAAGAATCTAACAAGTTGTCCAAAGAACATCTCATAATTGCCCCCTGATTCCAGGAGGTATTTACTGTCATCCTAAATAAGAAAGGTATCGCTCTTTGCTGTTGGCCGATATGATCAAATGTTTTAACTTCTGTATTTCAGCCCCCTCCCAAACTACCACATGGCGTCTTCACCTCGGATTTCCAGGATTTTGTGACCAAGTGGTGAGGCAGTGTTTAGCCTACATAAATGGCTTGCTTTTCCTTTTCACACACACACACACACACACACACACACACACACACACACACACACACACACACACATCTTTTTTGGGTGTTCGCTTAACTAGAGATGTCATCATAAATGTGCAATCCATTGTTTTGTTGACCAACTTGGATGGATGAAAGCTCACTGAATGATTCCTTTCTCTCCTTTCATTTTTCAGTCTCATCAAAAATCCAGCAGAGCGGGCTGACTTGAAAATGTTAACGGTCAGTGAGCTCAGTTAGACTACTGCTTAAGTTTGAATTTATACTCCTACTTTTCTGTTTGGGCCCATTTGCTATAGAAAAATGTGCAATGTCCCTTGACATGATTGAGCTTTCAATCTCCAGAATCTTATTTTTATGTGATTGTTTTGTTGCAGAACCATACGTTTATCAAGCGGGCTGAAGCTGAGGAGGTAGACTTTGCTGGCTGGCTCTGTAAAACTCTTGGACTGGACCAACCTACAACTCCTACATGCACTGCAGACTGAACACACACACACACACACACACACACACACACACACACACACACACACACACACACACACACACACACACACACAATGTACGTGTCAAAACACAGAGAAGCTGCTGCCTAAAACCTTATGCCAACATATACACCTTGTCGGCCACATCATCCCTCAGGTGAACCTCCAAAGTCTCCATCTATAAAATGATGCAAGGAGGTTGATCACTTGAGGAAATTTGTGTTAAGTTTAATTCAGGTTCATGGGTAATCAAATCTCTTATTTAGACACTTACAACTCTACAGCTGCTAGATGGGGTCCTATTATAATCTTATGCTAGTGTTTGCGTTCAAATTTGTTACCGTTATTGGAACCATGCATAGTGCTCAGCAATGCTGCAATGCCATTGGGCTGCGGTTCAACCTCACCCACCATCCTGCAGTCATACAGACTGTTCAAACTATGTCAGAACTGGAAAAGATATCTATCAAAGGAGAATGGAAATTAATATAAAATCGGTGTAATTTTTTTAACACACATTTCTTTTTTCATTTCTCCCTTTCAGTTTTTCTGGTCTGGGTTTCTCAGAAGTGCACGCATGTGTCAATCCCAGTCATTACAAACGTGGTTAAGCACCTGTACATGTGTACAGGCAGATAAATATATATTAATTTTTTTATATACGTTATTCACGTATATAACACATTGAGAAACTTAAGACTACATTATTTTACAAATCAGATCGGCTTAGGTGTGTCTGTTAGCGAGAGATGATTGAGTGTAGGACTTTGCATTTGAGGATGTGACTGATTTCTACTTGTTTTGAGATATCTTGAAATGAAGCACACTGTTGAAATCATTTTAGCATGAGCCTCATGTCAAAACCAAAATGAGAAGAAAAAAATGAGAAGAAAAAAAAGTTACAATCTTAAATGCACCCTCTGTTGCTTCTATGTTGGAGTTGTTCATTTAAAGCATCATCGTGAGCTTGTTCTGGTACCATTAGCCTCAGATAAGCTTCACTGGCGCAGAGAGCTTCTGAAAATACTTTACCAATTCTTCCGTGGAATTACCTGTTACAACAAGACTGCTTTTCTCTTTTGAGAAAGCTGCATTGTGACTCACTGAGCAGTCTCTGCAGAAACAAGTGGTCACCTCTTTGTATTGGCTGTAATGTAATACAGGACATGGATTTGTGGTTAGTGTTAGCTGGATTAGGGCATTTTGCTCTTTTTTGTTTGGTTCTATTTGTGTTGTTCCTCCTTTAACGGTTTAAAGATATAGATGTTTTCTATGGTAAAATCATCAAAAGCTTTGTCTTTATAAAGTCATAATTGTCAATAAATGGTATGTATTGTAACACGCGAACGTGATGTCCTTATTTGCCATAATATCACTCCACTGTTTTACACTTATTCTACCAGAAGGGGGAAGCATATCAGTTGCAATGCACTGAAGTATTCTGGTATTAGTGCTTACTAAAGTATGTAAACAAGAATATCAAAATACTCTTTGTACTATGTGTGTGGTGTATTGTGTAAATGTTGCTGCAACAGTTGACTAAGGCTTATACTGACTGAAGGCAAAAGAAGGACAATGATTTAAAGCCCTGCTGCAAAACATCACTCGAAGACCGCGATTAATTTGTCTGACTTTGGAGTGACAATGAAATGTCTTCCTCTGAATGTCTGTCAACCTAAGGCTGGATGTGAGGCCTTGAGCTTGGGGAAAGGCGTAGCGTTGCAGATTGTGGGGAGGCTATGTCTGAGCAATGTTGATGGGAGGGGGACTACTGCAGCAGAAAAACAGCAAAGTCTGCAGTCATTAATATGCAAATATGCAAATGAGAGGGTAATTAAGATTGGGCGTTTGTCAGTGGTTCTTTGATTGCTAATGAATTCAAATCTGCAGGAAAGGGGGAGGGGATGAGCTAAAAGAAAAAATAATAGGAAAAAGAACAGGATGGTTTTGTTCTCTCTCTTGCGAGAAAGTGACTGAGTTAGGGTGTCTATAAAGGGTTGTACT
Source organism: Hyperoplus immaculatus (assembly GCA_949357725.1). Lineage (NCBI taxonomy): Eukaryota > Metazoa > Chordata > Actinopteri > Uranoscopiformes > Ammodytidae > Hyperoplus > Hyperoplus immaculatus. Next base: position 16,366,207 of record OX442359.1, on the reverse strand, counting down.
CAACAGGAGAAAAACTGCTTTTAGACTCTAGCCAAATATAAAACAGATGACAACAAACTTCCAAAAATGATTAACACATGAGCGCAAGAACAAGTTTGCTAAAAATTCAGTCTGAGCAACCATGCATCGATGCCACAGCATCAAAGAGGGGTGGGGTGGACAGGTTTGTGCAGGGACAATTAATCGTGTACACTGTCACAACATCCTTGCACAGGGAGATCTAGAGAGATGTGGTTGACCCCTATTGAGAGAAATGCTCAGGTATCGTGTGTGTGTTTGTACGTAGACGCAGTGGCAGCATGCTGTGTGTCACAACCAGCGTTATTTTCTTATTTTTTGTCAAACGGAAGGGCCTACTGTTCACACTCGAGCACCCACCGCTGTTATTGGTGTTTCAGTGCTCCCCTGACACTTGTACATCTTCCTCGGTTGGCATGTGAAATTATATGTATACAAGGAATAAAAACAAATTAAAACTGCAAGCAGTGATGACCGGGCCCTCGCCCATCCATGCTGCTCGCCGTCCCGGCCGTCCTCGGCGCTCCGGGCGACCGCACAAGAGAACGTGCCTCTTCGGAGCGCGCGGCACAGCAATACCTGTCGCCGGAAGCGCGGAAGTTGCCGCGACGTGCTTGATACGGATGCAAGGACGACCTCAGGCCTGGACTCTTACCAGGAAGGTGAAGTTTGGAGCACATGGACCATTGCAGAGCGAAATTACAGCGAAGCGCGACGCGTGCTTGTGTACGGTCATTACCGTGCGAAAGGCCGTGATTTGCAGTAAATAAACGTCCACATGTGTCTCCAAGTGTCTCTGTAGGCTATTTCAAAGGAAATTAAGCAAGTACACTATTTATAACATTAATCAATTATAGGTTTGCATCACAGAAGGCATATTGGCCTGTAATAATAAAAAAACACCACCTATGTGTACGGTTGTGAAATGTTTTGAATGAAATGCAAACCTCAGTTAATCATTTGCTCTTGTTTCTCTGTCCTGAGATTCACACAGACTGAGCAGTCTTGTTTAAATGTTACAAATTGCGCTAATTAACTGAACTCCGATTTTTTTTGAAGTTGCTGCAGAAGTTATCTCAGCTAATTGTATAATCAAACATCTAATTTTATATTAAGGTGATTGTATGCAGAATGCTCATGCTAGAAACAGTGTTTTTGTACGGATTAATAAATAAATATTAGCAGGTTCTCAATAGTATTTCAATTTGGGGGAGAGGGGGGGGGGGGCGAAAAATGTCTGTCCCCTGGGGGGGCATGACAGAAAATAATTGAGAACCACTGGGCTAAGCGAAGTCTTCAGTCCCTTTATTTGTAATGCAATACTGCCATTTAGTGGGAGTAGGATGTGTAGATAAATGTATCCAGCAGATGGCAGTCTCTTCCTACTTAATGTAGGAAGAGACTGCTCCCATTCACAGCATGCAGTACCAATGGGTTGGCCACTAGTCCATGCTGGCTGCTCGGAGAAGGCAGCATCCTGGGGGCCTGGTTTTATGGGCGAATATTGCTAAAAAGAACACTTCCTGTTGATTTTGGGGTGGGGTGTCAAGAGGCTTTTTTGTTCGTACTGGGATTGTACATCGCTGTATGAAATTGTGTGGTTCTAAGTACAACACAGCCTTAGTTATGATCAATCAAAGGGTTCATGACGTGCGTTTGTGATGGTTTTTGGCCAATCAGGCGCCGCTGCTGCAAGACGGTTATTCCGATTAAAACAAGCTTTCGGGTATATCATCTTCCATGTCGGAGGACGTACCCTATCATGTTTTTGTTTGCACAAAAAGTTGTTATGAGTCCACTTTGCTCTGCAATCCTGCAGAGTAATGTGGAGTTCTGACTTTTATCGCCGTGTTGGCGAATATTGGCTCTCAGCTCGTCATAGTTATTCGGAATCAAACAAAAAAATTATTGGTTTATCTTCCATGTCTTATGAGTGTCCCTATTCAGGTCGTTTTGCTAAATATGTTCCTGCTAGGAGTTAAAAAATTTTGAACTTTTTGAGGATTTTCGAGTCAGAAATTCACATATTTCACATTTAAAGACTTCCTGTTGATTTTGGGGCGGGGCTTCAAGAGGCTTTTTTGTGGGGCCTGCAGAGATACATTTGGGTTATTAATTTGGTGCAGCTAGGTATAACACAGCCTGAGCTATGATGAATTAAAGTGTCATGAGGTGCGTATTTACGCGACCTTTGACCCCAAAAAGATCCCTGGTTCCGTGCTAACTTCCTGAGATTTTCGCAATTCCTTATCGGGCAAGGGTCTTTTGTATTTGAGAAGTGGTTTGACGTCCCTGTCGCAAAAACTCTAGGAGCCTTTCGTCGAAATGCGAAAAGATGTAAAGTGGCGGTTTTAGCACTGAATCCAACATGGCCGACTTCCTGTTGATTTTGGCTAATGACATACAATTGCATCTATGTGCGCCTTGGGCCATTACATGTTGTCCGGAAATTTCAGGCTTCTAGCCCAATTTTTGAGCATGCATTTCCCGTAAAACTGTTTGTGGCCATAGGGGGCGCAATTGTAATGCACAAATCCTGAACCACTGATACATTGCAATTTTTTGCAGGTCTGACCTGCCTGCAGAGTTTTACAACTTTTCTGGCAGGGGAAGTAGGGGAAAAGTCCCATTTAGGATTGCAAAGAATAATAATTAAAACTGCAAGCAGTGATGACCGGGCCCTCGCCCATCCATGCTGCTCGCCGTCCTGGCCGTCCTCGGCGCTCCGGGCGACCGCACAAGAGAACGTGCCTCTTCGGAGCGCGCGGCACAGCAATACCTGTCGCCGGAAGCGCGGAAGTTGCCGCGACGTGCTTGATATGGATGCAAGGACGACCTCAGGCCTGGACTCTTACCAGGAAGGTGAAGTTTGGAGCACATGGACCATTGCAGAGCGAAATTACAGCGAAGCGCGACGCGTGCTTGTGTACGGTCATTACCGTGCGAAAGGCCGTGATTTGCAGTAAATAAACGTCCACATGTGTCTCCAAGTGTCTCTGTAGGCTATTTAAAAGGAAATTAAGCAAGTACACTAATTATAACATTAATCAATTATAGGTTTGCATCACAGAAGGCATATTGGCCTATAATAATAAAAAAACACCACCTATGTTTACAGTTGTGAAATGTTTTGAATGAAATGCAAACCTCAGTTAATCATTTGCTCTTGTTTCTCTGTCCTGAGATTCACACAGACTGAGTTGTCTTGTTTAAATGTTACAAATTGAGCTAATAAACTGAACTCCGATTTTTTTTGAAGTTGCTGCAGAAGTTATCTCAGCTAATTGTATAATCAAACATCTAATTTTATATTAAGGTGATTGTATGCAGAATGCTCATGCTAGAAACAGTGTTTTTGTACGGATTAATAAATAAATATTAGCAGGTTCTCAATAGTATTTAAATTTGGGGGGGGGGGACGCGAAAAAATTTCTGTCCCCTAGGGGGGGCATGACAGAAAATAACTGAGAACCACTGGGCTAAGAGAAGTCTTCAGTCCCTCTATTTGTAATGCAATACTGCCATCTAGTGGAAAGTTGAAAACAAAATTTAAAATAGCAGACATTATGTGGATAGAGGTGACAACTTGAAAATGATTTTATTTGTAATTGTACAGACTCTATATCAACATATATTGTGTTATAATATTTTCACTTACTGCAATGCTTCATAATTGAAAAGATGTAGTTTATCTTAGAGTGTTGTTAATGAAGAATGAATGAGTGAAGAATGATAGTTAGAGAATATAACATATTGATTATTATTAAGTCATTGTTTATAGAGTTATACTGTAGGAGCTGTGTAAATAAATGTTACATGACTTAATAACTTTACTTGTATGACTGCTGTGTTTTAATTTTAAATATTAAATGAGAATAGTCCATTGATAATCTTGAATACATTGGGTTTAAAATTAAAAATGTTAATTATCTTATCTAGCAAAATCTTGTGATATTGGTCTGACAGATGTATTCTGTCTTTAATAAATCTTTTTTCTGACTAAATTTAAGGTAGATTTTGTGACATTTACTGTTAGCAACTATAGTTAATTCCCTTTAGTCAGGCACAAAATAACAGAGTTGCATGTGTGTGTTCATTTAGTCAGTTTATAATAATTCCTTTTCTGAGACCTTCACTCCTCGAAGATTTCCTCTCCCAGTTCTCTGGATTGTTGGCTGACAATCGTCATCAGATGGAGATCACCAAAGCTTGTTGGCTATAAAAGCTTCACATTACATCTTGTTTGTTTGCTTTTTCCATCTTCAAACCAACACAGGATCAACCATGATTTGTTGACCTTAGCAATTCACCTACTACATAGTGGCTTTGTGTTGTATTTAGTTTTAATGATATCTTGAAATCTTATGTGTACTCTGTAACTAAAAGTTAAACAATTATCAAAGAATATTGTTGTGTATTCATGGGCAACTTTATTTCCGGTTGAATGTAATTGGAACTATGTAGATATAGTCAATGTGTGTAAACAACACTTACATTAAAACAATAAAGGCAATTTCCTTTAACAAATATGCAAATAAAAAATACAATAATATATTAGATGTGTGGCGTATCTCCACTGTAAGAGAAATAACGTAAATATGTAATTATTTTACCAGCTGGCATTTGAACCTAGGTGACCTTTCACCAGTGCATTGCATTAACCATTTACCTATCTGTGCATGCCCTGTAAATAAGTAGAAAATGAACACAATGGAAAATAAAATAGTTTCTGTGGGTACAGGTTACAACATGAAGATGGTTTCATTTGTAATGGTACAACATTCCTATGAAAGCTGCTCATTGGCGCAGGGCGACCATACAGGAAGTATTCGGCTTCCGCGTCCACGGTGCCAACACGCCCCTAAAGCGTGACGCGCAGTGTACGTTTCACTGACGTTCTTGGATGAAGAAAGCAGTGTAACCTCCCGCGAAAACAAACTGAAAGACGTTGAAAGCCGTTGGGCTAATAAAACGCTTGAGGTGGCGTTTTTAAATGAGAAAACTTCAGTTTTATTAGTACATGGTCTAAAGATAAGTATGAGCCTATGATTGATATCCAGAAAAAATTTGCAGAGACACAATCTTGTTCGCCGCTTGTATTGTGTGGACGGGGAAATCTGCCTCAGGGCTCCATGGAAAATAAGCTCCCATTCACAGCATGCAGTACCAATGGGTTGGCCACTAGTCCATGCTGGCTGCTCGGAGAAGGCAGCATCTTGGGGGCCTGGTTTTATGGGCGAATATTGCTAAAAAGAACACTTCCTGTTGATTTTGGGGCAGGGCGTCAAGAGGCTTTTTTGTTCGTACTGGGATTGTACATCGCTGTATGAAATTGTGTGGTTCTAAGTACAACACAGCCTTAGTTATGATCAATCAAAGGGTTCATGACGTGCGTTTGTGATGGTTTTTGGCCAATCAGGCGCCGCTGCTGCAAGACGGTTATTCCGATTAAAACAAGCTTTCGGGTATATCATCTTCCATGTCGGAGGACGTACCCTAGCATATTTTTTTTTGCACAAAAAGTTGTTATGAGTCCACTTTGCTCTGCAATCCTGCAGAGTAATGTGGAGTTCTGACTTTTGCCGCCATGTTGGCGAATATCGGCTCCACACACGTCATACTTATTCGTAATCAAACAAAAAATTTTTTGGTATATCTTCCATGTCTTATGAGTGTCCCTAGAGTTTTCGTTTTGCTAAATATGTTCCTGCTAGGAGTTAAAAAATTTTGAACTTTTTGAGGATTTTCGAGTCAGAAATTCACATATTTCACATTTAAAGACTTCCTGTTGATTTTGGGGCGGGGCTTCAAGAGGCTTTTTTGTGGGGCCTGCAGAGATACATTTGGGGTTGTAATTTGGTGCAGCTAGGTATAACACAGCCTGAGCTATGATGAATTAAAGTGTCATGAGGTGCGTATTTACGCGACCTTTGACCCCAAAAAGATCCCTGGTTCCGTGCTAACTTCCTGAGATTTTCGCAATTCCTTATCGGGCAAGGGTCTTTTGTATTTGAGAAGTGGTTTGACGTCCCTGGCATAAAAACTCTGGGAGCCTTACGTCGAAATGCGAAAAGATGTAAAGTGGCGGTTTTAGGCACTAATTCCAACATGGCCGACTTCCTGTTGATTTTGGCCAATGACATACAATTGCATTTATGTGCGCCTTGGGCAATTACATGTTGTCCGGAAATTTCAGGCTTCTAGCCCAATTTTTGAGCATGCATTTCCTTAAAAACTGTTTTTGGCCATAGGGGGCGCAATTTTAATGCACAAATCCTGAACCACTGATACATTGCAATTTTTTGCAGGTCTGACCTGTCTGCAAAGTTTTACAACTTTTCTGGCAGGGCAAGTAGGGGAAAAGTCCCATTTTAGATTCCAAAGAAGAAAAATAAAAATCCTACCGGTTACAATAGGGCTTTCGCACATGTCTGTGCTCGGGCCCTAATTAAAACTGCAAGCAGTGATGACCGGGCCCTCGCCCATCCATGCTGCTCGCCGTCCCGGCCGTCCTCGGCGCTCCGGGCGACCGCACAAGAGAACGTGCCTCTTCGGAGCGCGCGGCACAGCAATACCTGTCGCCGGAAGCGCGGAAGTTGCCGCGACGTGCTTGATACGGATGCAAGGACGACCTCAGGCCTGGACTCTTACCAGGAAGGTGAAGTTTGGAGCACATGGACCATTGCAGAGCGAAATTACAGCGAAGCGCGACGCGTGCTTGTGTACGGTCATTACCGTGCGAAAGGCCGTGATTTGCAGTAAATAAACGTCCACATGTGTCTCCAAGTGTCTCTGTAGGCTATTTCAAAGGAAATTAAGCAAGTACACTATTTATAACATTAATCAATTATAGGTTTGCATCACAGAAGGCATATTGGCCTGTAATAATAAAAAAACACCACCTATGTGTACAGTTGTGAAATGTTTTGAATGAAATGCAAACCTCAGTTAATAATTTGCTCTTGTTTCTCTGTCCTGAGATTCACACAGACTGAGTTGTCTTGTTTAAATGTTACAAATTGAGCTAATTAACTGAACTCCGATTTTTTTTGAAGTTGCTGCAGAAGTTATCTCAGCTAATTGTATAATCAAACATCTAATTTTATATTAAGGTGATTGTATGCAGAATGCTCATGCTAGAAACAGTGTTTTTGTACGGATTAATAAAGAAATATTAGCAGGTTCTCAATAGTATTTCAATTTGGGGGGGGGGGGGGGACGCGAAAAAATTTCTATCCCCTAGGTGGGGCATGACAGAAAATAATTGAGAACCACTGGGCTAAAAGAAGTCTTCAGTCCCTCTATTTGTAATGCAATACTGCCATCTAGTGGAAAGTTGAAAACAAAATTTAAAATAGCAGACATTATGTGGATAGAGGTGACAACTTCAAAATGATTTTATTTGTAATTGTACAGACTCTATATCAACATATATTGTGTTATAATATTTTCACTTACTGCAATGCTTCATAATTGAAAAGGTGTAGTTTATCTTAGAGTGTTGTTAATGAAGAATGAATGAGTGAAGAATGATAGTTAGAGAATATAACATATTGATTATTATTAAGTCATTGTTTATAGAGTTATACTGTAGGAGCTGTGTAAATAAATGTTACATGACTTAATAACTTTACTTGTATGACTGCTGTGTTTTAATTTTAAATATTAAATGAGAATAGTCCATTGATAATCTTGAATACATTGGGTTTAAAATTAAAAATGTTAATTAACTTATCTAGCAAAATCTTGTGATATTGGTCTGACAGATGTATTCTGTCTTTAATAAATCTTTTTTCTGACTAAATTTAAGGTAGATTTTGTGACATTTACTGTTAGCAACTATAGTTAATTCCCTTTAGTCAGGCACAAAATAACAGAGTTGCATGTGTGTGTTCATTTAGTCAGTTTATAATAATTCCTTTTCTGAGACCTTCACTCCTCGAAGATTTCCTCTCCCAGTTCTCTGGATTAAGTTGCTGCAGAAGTTATCTCAGCTAATTGTATAATCAAACATCTAATTTTATATTAAGGTGATTGTATGCAGAATGCTCATGCCAGAAACAGTGTTTTTGTACGGATTAATAAATAAATATTAGCAGGTTCTCAATAGTATTTCAATTTGGGGGAGAGGGGGGGGGGCGAAAAATGTCTGTCCCCTGGGGGGGCATGACAGAAAATAATTGAGAACCACTGGGCTAAGCGAAGTCTTCAGTCCCTTTATTTGTAATGCAATACTGCCATTTAGTGGGAGTAGGATGTGTAGATAAATGTATCCAGCAGATGGCAGTCTCTTCCTACTTAATGTAGGAAGAGACTGCTCCCATTCACAGCATGCAGTACCAATGGGTTGGCCACTAGTCCATGCTGGCTGCTCGGAGAAGGCAGCATCCTGGGGGCCTGGTTTTATGGGTGAATATTGCTAAAAAGAACACTTCCTGTTGATTTTGGGGTGGGGTGTCAAGAGGCTTTTTTGTTCGTACTGGGATTGTACATCGCTGTATGAAATTGTGTGGTTCTAAGTACAACACAGCCTTAGTTATGATCAATCAAAGGGTTCATGACGTGCGTTTGTGACGGTTTTTGGCCAATCAGGCGCCGCTGCTGCAAGACGGTTATTCCGATTAAAACAAGCTTTCGGGTATATCATCTTCCATGTCGGAGGACGTACCCTATCATGTTTTTGTTTGCACAAAAAGTTGTTATGAGTCCACTTTATTCTGCAATCCTGCAGAGTAATGTGGAGTTCTGACTTTTATCGCCGTGTTGGCGAATATCGGCTCTCAGCTCGTCATAGTTATTCGGAATCAAACAAAAAAATTATTGGTATATCTTCCATGTCTTATGAGTGTCCCTAGAGTTTTCGTTTTGCTAAATATGTTCCTGCTAGGAGTTAAAAAATTTTGAACTTTTTGAGGATTTTCGAGTCAGAAATTCACATATTTCACATTTAAAGACTTCCTGTTGATTTTGGGGCGGGGCTTCAAGAGGCTTTTTTGTGGGGCCTGCAGAGATACATTTGGGTTATTAATTTGGTGCAGCTAGGTATAACACAGCCTGAGCTATGATGAATTAAAGTGTCATGAGGTGCGTATTTACGCGACCTTTGACCCCAAAAAGATCCCTGGTTCCGTGCTAACTTCCTGAGATTTTCGCAATTCCTTATCGGGCAAGGGTCTTTTGTATTTGAGAAGTGGTTTGACGTCCCTGTCGCAAAAACTCTAGGAGCCTTTCGTCGAAATGCAAAAAGATGTAAAGTGGCGGTTTTAGCACTGAATCCAACATGGCCGACTTCCTGTTGATTTTGGCTAATGACATACAATTGCATTTATGTGCGCCTTGGGCCATTACATGTTGTCCGGAAATTTCAGGCTTCTAGGCCAATTTTTGAGCATGCATTTCCCGTAAAACTGTTTGTGGCCATAGGGGGCGCAATTGTAATGCACAAATCCTGAACCACTGATACATTGCAATTTTTTGCAGGTCTGACCTGCCTGCAGAGTTTTACAACTTTTCTGGCAGGGGAAGTAGGGGAAAAGTCCCATTTAGGATTCCAAATAATAATAATAATAAAAATCATACCGATTACAATAGGGCTTTCGCACATGTCTGTGCTCGGGCCCTAATAAAAATCCTACCGAGAACAATAGGGCTTTCGCACATGTCTGTGCTCGGGCCCTAATTAAAACTGCAAGCAGTGATGACCGGGCCCTCGCCCATCCATGCTGCTCGCCGTCCCGGCCGTCCTCGGCGCTCCGGGCGACCGCACAAGAGAACGTGCCTCTTCGGAGCGCGCGGCACAGCAATACCTGTCGCCGGAAGCGCGGAAGTTGCCGCGACGTGCTTGATACGGATGCAAGGACGACCTCAGGCCTGGACTCTTACCAGGAAGGTGAAGTTTGGAGCACATGGACCATTGCAGAGCGAAATTACAGCGAAGCGCGACGCGTGCTTGTGTACGGTCATTACCGTGCGAAAGGCCGTGATTTGCAGTAAATAAACGTCCACATGTGTCTCCAAGTGTCTCTGTAGGCTATTTCAAAGGAAATTAAGCAAGTACACTAATTATAACATTAATCAATTATAGGTTTGCATCACAGAAGGCATATTGGCCTATAATAATGAAAAAACACCACCTATGTGTACGGTTGTGAAATGTTTTGAATGAAATGCAAACCTCAGTTAGTCATTTGCTCTTGTTTCTCTGTCCTGAGATTCACACAGACTGAGTTGTCTTGTTTAAATGTTACAAATTGAGCTAATAAACTGAACTCCAATTTTTTTTGAAGTTGCTGCAGAAGTTATCTCAGCTAATTGTATAATCAAACATCTAATTTTATATTAAGGTGATTGTATGCAGAATGCTCATGCCAGAAACAGTGTTTTTGTACGGATTAATAAATAAATATTAGCAGGTTCTCAATAGTATTTCAATTTGGGGGGGGGGGGGGGGCGCGAAAAAATTTCTATCCCCTAGGTGGGGCATGACAGAAAATAATTGAGAACCACTGGGCTAAAAGAAGTCTTCAGTCCCTCTATTTGTAATGCAATACTGCCATCTAGTGGAAAGTTGAAAACAAAATTTAAAATAGCAGACATTATGTGGATAGAGGTGACAACTTCAAAATGATTTTATTTGTAATTGTACAGACTCTATATCAACATATATTGTGTTATAATATTTTCACTTACTGCAATGCTTCATAATTGAAAAGGTGTAGTTTATCTTAGAGTGTTGTTAATGAAGAATGAATGAGTGAAGAATGATAGTTAGAGAATATAACATATTGATTATTATTAAGTCATTGTTTATAGAGTTATACTGTAGGAGCTGTGTAAATAAATGTTACATGACTTAATAACTTTACTTGTATGACTGCTGTGTTTTAATTTTAAATATTAAATGAGAATAGTCCATTGATAATCTTGAATACATTGGGTTTAAAATTAAAAATGTTAATTAACTTATCTAGCAAAATCTTGTGATATTGGTCTGACAGATGTATTCTGTCTTTAATAAATCTTTTTTCTGACTAAATTTAAGGTAGATTTTGTGACATTTACTGTTAGCAACTATAGTTAATTCCCTTTAGTCAGGCACAAAATAACAGAGTTGCATGTGTGTGTTCATTTAGTCAGTTTATAATAATTCCTTTTCTGAGACCTTCACTCCTCGAAGATTTCATCTCCCAGTTCTCTGGATTGTTGGCTGACAATCGTCATCAGATGGAGATCACCAAAGCTTGTTGGCTATAAAAGCTTCACATTACATCTTGTTTGTTTGCTTTTTCCATCTTCAAACCAACACAGGATCAACCATGATTTGTTGACCTTAGCAATTCACCTACTACATAGTGGCTTTGTGTTGTATTTAGTTTTAATGATATCTTGAAATCTTATGTGTACTCTGTAACTAAAAGTTAAACAATTATCAAAGAATATTGTTGTGTATTCATGGGCAACTTTATTTCCGGTTGAATGTAATTGGAACTATGTAGATATAGTCAATGTGTGTAAACAACACTTACATTAAAACAATAAAGGCAATTTCCTTTAACAAATATGCAAATAAAAAATACAATAATATATTAGATGTGTGGCGTATCTCCACTGTAAGAGAAAATAACGTAAATATGTAATTATTTTACCAGCTGGCATTTGAACCTAGGTGACCTGTCACCAGTGCATTGCATTAACCATTTACCTATCTGTGCATGCCCTGTAAATAAGTAGAAAATGAACACAATGGAAAATAAAATAGTTTCTGTGGGTACAGGTTACAACATGAAGATGGTTTCATTTGTAATGGTACAACATTCCTATGAAAGCTGCTCATTGGCGCAGGGCGACCATACAGGAAGTATTCGGCTTCCGCGTCCACGGTGCCAACACGCCCCTAAAGCGTGACGCGCAGTGTACGTTTCACTGACGTTCTTGGATGAAGAAAGCAGTGTAACCTCCCGCGAAAACAAACTGAAAGACGTTGAAAGCCGTTGGGCTAATAAAACGCTTGAGGTGGCGTTTTTAAATGAGAAAACTTCCGTTTTATTAGTACATGGTCTAAAGATAAGTATGAGCCTATGATTGATATCCAGAAAAAATTTGCAGAGACACAATCTTGTTCGCCGCTTGTATTGTGTGGACGGGGAAATCTGCCTCTGGGCTCCATGGAAAATAAGCTCCCATTCACAGCATGCAGTACCAATGGGTTGGCCACTAGTCCATGCTGGCTGCTCGGAGAAGGCAGCATCCTGGGGGCCTGGTTTTATGGGCGAATATTGCTAAAAAGAACACTTCCTGTTGATTTTGGGGTGGGGTGTCAAGAGGCTTTTTTGTTCGTACTGGGATTGTGCATTGCTGTATGAAATTGTGTGGTTCTAAGTACAACACAGCCTTAGTTATGATCAATCAAAGGGTTCATGACGTGCGTTTGTGATGGTTTTTGGCCAATCAGGCGCCGCTGCTGCAAGACGGTTATTCCGATTAAAACAAGCTTTCGGGTATATCATCTTCAATGTCGGAGGACGTACCCTATCATGTTTTTGTTTGCACAAAAAGTTGTTATGAGTCCACTTTATTCTGCAATCCTGCAGAGTAATGAGGAGTTCTGACTTATATCGCTGTGTTGGCGAATATCGGCTCTCAGCTCGTCATAGTTATTCGGAATCAAACAAAAAAATTATTGGTATATCTTCCATGTCTTATGAGTGTCCCTAGAGTTTTCGTTTTGCTAAATATGTTCCTGCTAGGAGTTAAAAAATTTTGAACTTTTTGAGGATTTTCGAGTCAGAAATTCACATATTTCACATTTAAAGACTTCCTGTTGATTTTGGGGCGGGGCTTCAAGAGGCTTTTTTGTGGGGCCTGCAAAGATACATTTGGGTTATTAATTTGGTGCAGCTAGGTATAACACAGCCTGAGCTATGATGAAATAAAGTGTCATGAGGTGCGTATTTACGCGACCTTTGACCCCAAAAAGATCCCTGGTTCCGTGCTAACTTCCTGAGCTTTTCGCAATTCCTTATCGGGCAAGGGTCTTTTGTATTTGAGAAGTGGTTTGACGTCCCTGGCATAAAAACTCTAGGAGCCTTACGTCGAAATGCGAAAAGATGTAAAGTGGCGGTTTTAGCACTGAATCCAACATGGCCGACTTCCTGTTGATTTTGGCCCTGGACATACAATTGCATTTATGTGCGCCTTGGGCCATTACATGTTGTCCGGCAATTTCAGGCTTCTAGCCCAATTTTTGAGCATGCATTTCCTGAAAAACAGTTTTTGGCCATAGGGGGCGCAATTGTAATGCACAAATCCTGAACCACTGATACATTGCAATTTTTTGCAGGTCTGACATGCCTGCAGAGTTTTACAACTATTATACCAGGGGAACTGGGTGAAAAGTGCCGTTAAACCCTAAGAATAATAATAATAGGGAATAATAATCATACCGATTACAATAGGGCTTTCGCACATGTCTGTGCTCGGGCCCTAATTAAAGGCCGTGAAGAATGGGGGAAAAACAGCTGTTCTTGTCACCTTAAGGCGTAATGACATTCTCACAATGCTGCAGCTTTGTGTCTTCGGATAGGGCTGGTCACTGACCACAACAATGCCACTGTATGTGTTACCCATTCAAATGTACACTATAATATTTTAAGTGGAGTCTTGTTGGTAATAATCCATTTCCACTGTATACATTCCCAAATACAATAAATATGCAATAACACACACTCAAATTATATTAAATATATAACATACTATATTTGGTATGGGGTTTTAGCAGCTGAACTCAGGCCTGTTCTATTTGATGTTTGACAAGAGGTACATGAATGTGTTGTGTGTCGTGTGTAAGAGAGTGAGGGGGGGCTGTATTTTTCACAGGAAACAGGAAACCAGAAGTCATAACAGGATGCCCCAGGCTTTTTTCATACTGTACCTGATGCGGGGGCGGCTGCATGGGGGTAACCCATTTACAAAGCTTTAGTGCTTGTCTACAAGAAGAAGAAAGAACCCAGGAAAGCGTGGGTGGAGAGGAGGGTGCACACTTGGGGGTTAGGAAAATGGAGTTCCACTCTAAATATAGCCTTTATTGTGTGTCTTGCGACTTACCCTACCACCTTGATGTTGTTTTACCTCCGTACCATTCGTCCTACTTTTTAAAAGGCAACCACTCAAACTTTGTTTGACGTTTAAAGTAGAGCTGCGATATGATCACCTCCATATCCACGCACCTTCTTTCCCAGGTGTGCTGCAGCAGCTTCACAAGTGAATCTGTGACATGAGACCAGTTTTGTCATAATGAGGTTGATCTGCTAACACTGACTGAAAGCTTTAAGCCTGCTTTAAAAATAGAAATCTGAGTTTTACCCTTACATCTTAATGAAATACATATGTATCCAGCAATGCAGTTCTAAGCATTCAGTGCCTTTTCCTATGGTAAAAAAAATATTCAGGTACTACTTTTTTATACATTTATTTAGTTCTGAAGTTATAATGTGATTACCAGCCTTTAGACACTGTTAATGGATCACAGGTTTGTGCTTGAGTTGCACATGCATGCTGAGCGTGTGTGTGTGTGTGTGCGTGCTCGAACCACAAAGTGGATGGCTGAGTTTTCTCGTAAAAATGCCAGCACAGATGTTATTTAGGTTGTTTCCCCTCAATCCAGTTGAGGTTTTCTTTAGAAAGGCTCAAAACAAACACTACATTAACTGCAGCCTTGTTTACATAACCACCAAGGTACAAGTCATAAAGCAAAAAAAGCATCTGTGTTCTTGCTGTCTCGTGCTTTAAACTTAGTCGTTTCATTCTAGTTTGACCAAAGGAATGAGCTGTGATATTAATTTTTGTTTTTTTCTGCGACTATTTTTCTCTTTTCCACACGTTGATGAAAACACAAATGCATACACATGTGTTGCACTCAACACGTTAGAGCATTTTCTTAATCAGTTAGTGTTATATCCTTTTATACTATCTATGGTTATATCCCCCTAAACACTCAACTAAAAGTATTGGACTTATTGTAAAGAGATATTACAACATTTTAAATATTATCTACATAGAGGCCACTTTGACGGTTAGAACTATTTTTCACAAATGTATGCAAAATACTGTTAAGAGTCTAGAGAAGTTATATTTCTTAAACATGGCACTAAACCAAAACTTTTTGATTATTAGGCTATATAAAATGGAGTAGGCCTATGTAATTACAATAATTATTCCTCAGGGACAAAGCATTTTCAAACAACAGCTGCTTTTCTCCCTTTGGATAGCTAATACTATTAGACAGAAATTAAATTGTGACTATGTTATGATAAAAGTAGTCCTACAGCCTATCCGGTCTTTAAAGGTCCTCTACCCTTACACATGTGTATTTGTGTAATAGGACTAGTTTGTTTTCATGGATGTATTGATAGCAAGGTCACTCCATAATGTGGTGTCTTTGGCCATACATTTACCAAAGATGGCTGATTAGGATTCACCCTTTAGGTTACAATGTCTCAATAAGCCTACTGTAATGGTATGTTTGGCATAATTGAGCTGAGTGGACTCAGACTGCCACATCTCTATCTGTCACACAAACATTGGTATTTTTGCTTATGTACCTTTACAGAACAACATTAAGGCAAAATGAGACTGCCCTACAGGGTGATGATGAAACATATTTGGCCGTCCCACTTGTCAATCAAATTTTCGTCGTATCGAATTGGTCCTCCCTCTGATATTATCATCCCATCCCCTACTGCTCTGGTCTCTTCGGCTTTCTGCTGTCCTCATCCGCCAGTCGACCTAGATCCCCGCGAATTGGTGCTCCGGTCATTTTTGTGTCTCGTTTGCAAAAACAAAACGTTGACATTTTGCGGTATTCAGGATAATCGTCGTGCTGCATACATACGAGCGTTGAAACCTGTTTCATTGGGGTTGCGTCGTTTTCGTTAGAGATTGGACACCGCGGATGTTTCAGCGTCCATGTCCTCCCGTAGGCTGTGGCGCGGAGTGATACACCATTGGAACCGACAATGTGGAGGCTGTTAAAATGTCTACTTGGAAAATGAAATGGTTACAATTTCTCTAACAACAAGGAAACGGGGCAATACATGAGTTATGGTTTGTGTACGAGACTCTTTTCCAGTTTCGTGACGAAGACGGCAGCGAGACGAGGCGGCGGAGGAGTGGTTCATATTGTCTTTTCTCATTTTCGTCAAGCCAACGGTCCGGACCACGGGGGAAGGATCCTATCCCTAACTTTGTTTTTCTCTCCACTCCGGTCGTTGATTTCTCCCTGTTGGATGCCACATAATTGAGTTCAGGTGAATATGTTGATAAATACGCATTCACAACGAGCATATGCATGTAAGAGTGAAGTGTCTGTCAAATTGTTACTGGAGTAAATATCAAGTTTTAAAGCGCACCGTTCAAGTTGTACCAGTGCCACAGCCGGGAAAAGCGGGGTCTCGGATTTTCGTCCCTTCGGCCTGAGCGAGCTCACAATGCTACTACTGAGCATTATCAGCTAATGTGTACTGGAAAATACTTCTTTGTTCACTTCAATGGGCTATAACGTTACAGCACATTAGCATATTAGCAGACTGATTGCCCTCGGGATTTTGCCGTCTGTAGTAACTGCTAGTATGGAGGTTTCTCTGGAAACAAATGCTCGAGCGTTAGCCGTGAAACCGTGAGACAGCCGCTGTTGATTTGTTTTAGCTAACTCTGACATTCCTGCTTGTGGCTAAAATGGCCATCTCTTCTACATGTATGTTGCCAAAATGTACGATTTACTTTTATGTAGCCCTCGTCACTGTTATCCTAAATATGAACAACACAATTGTGCAATGATGGTAAAATCATCGCTAGTTATAAGTATTACTAGGGGGTATTTTTTATGTGCCCCCCTCCACCTCTTACAACAATAATCCAACCACCACTGTAACAAGCAGCTAAACGAAGCTAAAGCCCTGTTAACTCCCCCCCTGCGTCATTGAAATTTTATGTGCAATAGATTATTTGATGAAATGTTGGCCTTTTTCTTATTTGTTGCGTTCTGACTGCTCAACTGAAAGTTTTGTGGCCTGACTCTTTGTGTTCACCGTTGTCCCATTCTCCTGCTCGACGTGAGGGCAGGCAACAGGTTTTCGTGTCCCTAAAATATTTTAATTAAATACGCGTCACTGGACTTTAACTTTGACAGAGAATGCAAGAAAACGCAAGCTGTTATCAAAAGTATTTTATATTTAACTCCAGGTATCTGATGTCGTGTAGCTATCTCTGCCTTAAAACTTTTCTCCTATTAGGCAGACAGGCCGATGGTGGGGGGTGCTCAAGACAAGCGTATGCAACTTCCATTTGTTAGGAGGGGCTAAACACTTATCCCCCATTTTGACCTCGGCTCAATGAGACCGAAATGGCTAGATTAGCCTGTGTGGTGTCAAAATAGTGCTTGTTCTATTGTAAAAACACATTTTTCTTAACTCGTTTGTTGTGTTATTATTACCCGCTGTGCCACTATTTAGCCTACCTTGTTTTTCCCCCGTTAGTCTTAATCCCTTGGTTGCATCCTTTCAAGCCGAATGGGATACAGCACTTATTTTGTTTTATGAGTTACAAGTGTAGATTCAAAGTGACTCTTGGTTTTGTCTTTGTTTATAAAGTAGTAAGATACTCACACTATTACCATACTAGGAGCCCGTAACTCCGGCGATAATACTGCTGCCTGTAATGCATACATTTGTAGAACAATTAGATACGCTACATTTTGATGTAATGGGAAGTGCATGTGTAGTTACCATGAGTAGCTCAAATAACTGAAACTAATTGGCATTTTCCTGGTTAGAGATACAATACCCCTTCTGCTGCGTCTTTTATTTAATGAACTTATTAATTGCAACTAACAAAAACTACAGCAATCCAGCAGATAGTTTTTTTTTTAAAGGTATTCTTGAAATTATATTTTGTAATGTCAATTGATTCTCATTAAGTGACCTCATGTCAGTGAACATATTTCTGCACCCAGTGCTCCTCTTTGACAATCAAAGTATGTTTAATAGTAGTAGGCCTAGTAGTATTCATAGTAGTAGTTTAAAAAATATGTATGTGATTTTTATTTTTTTTTCTTGAATACATATCATTTTGCAGTCTAACCAATTGATAGTGTTGCTGGTTTGTGCAGAGGTACTCGGGGTCCGAATTATATTCCGCATTAGTTTAGTAACAGTGGCCACAAGTAAATTTACTCTCAGAGATACTGAACAAGTGTCTTGTAGTAAAGACACTTGATTGTATATCTGCTTGCCAGCATCACTCAATCAGGGGTTGACACTAAGGTTTCAAATGCACTTGCCCCTAGGGCAAGTACAGGTAATGTTTTACTTGCCCGAATGTTGTGTTCACTTGCCCAAAAATAAATAAAAAAACTGTTAAACAATGATATATACAGTATAGGCTAATTAAATTATACATTTTAGCGAACCGTATCATGCAAACACAGCTTTACTAGTCTCATCCTGACCACATACAACCAACAACAATTCATATAAGCCTATATATCATGACATCACACTACACCAAGAGCTTGGTCCTGCTGCAGCATCGTGAAAGGGCCTCTTTTTGCCATGCACCTGGCCCAGGGGCTCAGAAAACTCAGTCTAGCTCAGAGTCAAGCTGAATGTTAGCTTCCACAGAAAAATGTAACTTATTTTACTCATTTAAAACGGTCACATTGTGCCAAAAAGTGACCGTGTGCCATAACATGATTAAAGTCCACCATGTTAAAGCTATTGCCCGGTTATACTGTAAGTAAGGAGGGGGATCATTCATTTCTATTCATATTGATACCATTATAAAGACTCCACAATCCAAATCTTTATCGATACTTTTCTATTATTTTGTTAAAAGAGAACTGGTATTATTGCTTTAATTGCTTATAAGATGACCAGAGCTAAGGATAGGACTTTAAGCAGGTCATAATTCCATATTTAGGCCTACTTATTATTTCATACTGCTGGGAAAATAAGTTTTTTACCCAAACTGTATTATTCAAGCTTCTCGCGAAAAACTCAAATTTCTTATTTTCTTGATGTTACATTTGAACACATCATGATGTCATTTTATTGACCTTTGCCTAATAATCATTTTACTGAGCCGACCTGAACACATCACATTTGAACCGTTTGCGATTTTTTTTTAGCTAACTAGTTCTTATCCTGCCGATTTTAATATTGTGGATTTAAAAACTATCAGATTTTTTAACTGCGGGACTTGCTACAGTCTCTCATTTGTTGATCACCGCTGCATTGAATGGATGATGGGACGGTGTCGAGCTCGTCTGCAGCGGCAGCGGCTCAGCAGACAAGAGTTTTTTTTTGTTTGGGAGACGGAGCGGGTTGAAGGAGTTTCTTCAAGACAGTCGAAGGTAGAACACTTTTACAGTCCATGATGCGGACCAGTGATGGAATAATACACTGAAGTAGGCCTAATTAGATGAAGATGACCCGACTCGATATTTAAAATTACATCATGTAGCCCATCGATAAGCTCAAACGTTATTGATTTCTGGGTTTTGAATATAGCAGAACCAGGTACGTCACTGCTTGCGACAAGACGGTTTTTGAACGTCGCGGGGGATAAATCGCAGCAGTGGGAACTGCTCGTTGCAGCGCGTTGCAAGGCGTCGCAGAAGATTCAACATGTCAAATCGCAAGGTCCAGTTTTTGAACGTTTCGGCGGTCTCGTCGCAAGGAGTTGCAGTTGCAAGCAGTTGCAAGGCGAATCTTTGGTCTGAACTGGGCTTTATAGAGCCGGCTTTCGGAACGTAGACAGCGAAACTGCGCGCACACAGGCTGTGTGTGTGTGTGTGTGTGTTTGTGTGTGTGTGTGTGTGTGTGTGTGAGAGAGAGAGATAGAGTGCGAACGAGCGAGCGTGATGCTGCTGGCTGCCGCGCGCAGCTGCTCAATTGCAAATATAGCCGATCTATTTTGTGTGAGTTAGCGGGAAAAAAAATAGTTTTGCAGACTCTAAAACACATGAATAAATAGCCTAGACTACTGACAAACCCTCTAAAATCCACTTGCCCGTTCGGGCAACCAAAAAGCAATGTCAACTTGCCTGAACATTATTTTCAGTTGCCCCGGGCAAGCGGGCAACCGTTAGTGTCAACCACTGCACAATGCACCCTCAGAAATTAACTTAATCAAACAGAATTTAATTAACACCTCTTACTACAAACAAAACCCTAACATTATAATCCCTCCCACCCCCAGCTGGTGTTTACTGCAGTGCTTTTGTATTACAACGTGTGGGGTTTTGTCAACCGCATAAACATTTCATTTTTTAGATTGTTTTACACACATGACCTGTATCTGCTTTGATACAGGCTGGTCACAAAGTGCATTGCCTAATTGAAAATCCAGCAAGACATGTTTATACTCTTAGGTTTTTCAAAACAGCTGTTTGAGCAATGAGCAGGTCGGTTTTGGAGGCAGGGTTAGTTCCCTGAGCCCAGGGCTTGACTACCAACGAGTGTAGCGTGGCCTGTGGCTGGACCATGTCAATGTGTTAGATGTGGGCTACCAGGGAAATTCTTAGAACTGGCTGGATATTTCATTACTTGGTCAGTACTGTAATGGTTTCGCAAGAATGAGCTCCTAGACTGGTAATTCGAAATAGGCATTGGTTGTTCAAGACAGTTAAACTGCCTCGTTGGTAGAAAGATTACCTGGGTCAGATAGAGACGCTCTTTGAAAAGCTGAAACTTTGGTTTTTGAGGTTATGTATGTGAGGCTTTCCAACCATGTCAACTTTTGGACTCACCTCCCCCTGTGGTTGAACAATGTGAATGCTTTTTGACATCTACGTGAATCATCATATACTGTGTAAAGCTGGAGACTTCATCAATATGAGATTGACAATTTGATGTAAGATTTTTTTTAAAATCTCTTACTCATTATTTGTGACATCACTCATCATTCCTATTGGCGGTGTGACAAAAATATATATTTATCAGCTTTATTGTTGTGATACTGGGACACAACCACACTACTAGATGCACTACTTTACAACAACACAGACACCTAGACAGGTTCAAACAAGTCTCCAGTTTAACTATATTGCCGGAGCCCCTTATTTGTAAGTGAAAAGGTGACACTTGCCCATTGCATTATATAACTGCTTAGTTGCTGCTACCTCACTATAAGCACACAAAGAGAGTGTTAATTTGTAGATTTAATTGGATTACATTCACATTTCTCTGAAGCTATGTGACCTTTTGTTTTGATTATATTTTGTTTCACTTATAGTCATATTCACAATATTGTCCAATTATTGAGGTATGTGAAAACATATTCTTGACCTTGGAAATATCTAGCTGTACTCCTGTGCTAAACCTTTGCTGGTTTAATACTAAACCATTTTTAAAAATATACTAATTACTTTCTCACCTCCGCTTGTAGTCGCTTGCTGAGACTGAAAAGGCCAAGTGGACAGCAGCAGAGAATGGCTGCAGTGGAAAGTGACAAGGAGCTCAACGACTTGCTGGATTTTAGCGCGGTAAGATCTCCCCGAAGATTAAGCATCCTCTGCAATTTACTCTGAGTTTACAAAATGACACATTGCTCTTAGGATTTACCCTGAACAGTACTGTTGCCATGTAGGTTGAAATGTGAATGAATGTGAGGGCATCCATGAATGGTTCAGTCGGTCAGGGTTTAAAGGATTGCTGCAAGATTACATCAGCCACCTTTTAACAAGACTTTTGTTCTTGTGTCACTTTAATTTTAGCAGTCAGTCAGTCAAAGCTGGAGTGCGTATATTGCTTTAAGCCCAGTGTTTGTAAGACAGGAAAATACATTTTGACTTGCTATCATCTAATCAACCTTTTAAGACTATGAGTCTATGGACTTCCACAGGTTTACTAACATTTATTTTTCTTCCATTGTAGATGTTTGCGCCTCCAGTTACAAACGGCAAGAACAGGCCGACTACTCTCGCCAGCAGTCAATTCGGAGGTTCAGGTAAGACCTTTGAATCTTTTGCCTTCCAAGGAAAATCAAAGAGAAATTTCAGTAAAATGTTACAACAAAGAAACTGTCAAATTTTTCCAGCCTGCTACTCACCTAAAGCTAGTGTTGAACTGTTCTCAGAGGTTTGTAATGTTCCCTAGTACATCTCATGAACGTAAAGCCTGGCACTAGTAATGGGCTGTTACAGATTCCTGTCATCTCTCTATGCCACCGCTATTCATTCATGGTGTTTTGAATGGTAATAGAAAGGAAATTTTTTTACGGTTCTCCATCTCTTCAGATTATTTGAAGGAACCTCAACAAAATGGCCATGTTATTTTATGTTATGTAGATCAGGTGTCATCTCCTCTACACTTCCTCATCCTCGCCTTGCAGGTGTCCCTTTCCTCACCTTCTCAGCTGTTGCCATTCAATCACTTGAGGACAAAGGCTGCAGGGCGGGGGTTGATGGGAACAGTCCAATTAATCTCCCCTGCTCCTCTCTTGACAAAGTGTATTCCCTTGTCCTGCAATCTTGCACCCTACTTTTCCCCTTCACATAGCTCATTTTCACCTACAGTTATTATAAATCCTCATCTCACCAGTTTAGCCCTAACAGTAATAACTGCCTCAGAAGTCCTCAAGATCAGGCTGTTTTTTTCTTTCTTTTGTGGTGTTTCTGTTCCCTTCACTATTTGCTGTCATACACAAAAAGTTATATTTTTAAAAATGTCTATTCATCCCAGTTTCCACTTTAGCATATTAACTTACTCTACACAAACCTTCTCTCTGTGACCCTGGTATATCTAGAAGTGCAGTAGGTCTTTCAGGAGGCAATTGAAACAAAACAGGATATTGAAGCTGAGATGAAAGACAAGGCTAGTTGTGGCAGGGTGGGGTATTGGGACTCTAGTTCTTCTTTTCACTTGAGGGCCTTTTGCAAGGTGTGTGCTTACAAAAGGGACACATTAATGATATTAAACCAGCGGCGGCTCATGGCATTTGTCCCTCAGCCTTGAAATTACACTCAAAACATTTTTTTATCCTTTCGAGTAACCTCACCACTCACCCCTTCTGGCTGTACAAAAAATTGTAGCAACTTCTTTCCAAAGTTCAAAACTATGCATCACAAAATCCTTAAAAATTAATAATTAAAACATGTTAGTATAGTGTGTTTTGCTCTCTACAGGCAGAAATATAAAAATAACAACTTTTGGTTTTAGGACTAATTACGAATAACTGCTGGATGCATTTAAAATACTGATAGGTAGCAGATTCTCTTTACATGTGCGTTGCGGGCATGGATGAATCGGATCGCGGGGAACGGTCTAAAATAAATTGCTTATAGACTAGTCGACTAGTCTAAATTAAAACTTTAGTTTAAACGTTGGGGAAATTAGTCGCTATGTGCACCCCTAGTTAGAGCACACTTGTGGTTGGGAAGCCTCCAGTGACTCACAGGTTAAAGCAGCCAGGCCTGTGTTATTGTACATTGTTCAGTATTTCATTAACAGTCTTCACTCTCTTGAGATTTGATCTGACATCATGCTTTGTGTCTGTGTGACTCACTTGGCCAAGGGAAGGAAGAAGGTGTGTAGACAAAACGGCACACTCAGTTATAGGTGCCCGGGGCAGTGTTCCTGTAAAAAAAGACAGACATGTCTGCAAGTTTGGTCAATGTATGTGCTGGAGTTTTGCTCACGAAGTCTATGACTCAGGCTGGCTGTCTGTTCTTAGTATCTCTTCCTGTGTAATTATAGAGTAGCCATGCTGAAAGGGGCGTTGCATGCTGGGAGGAGAAGTGCATTGGGGTTCACCAGAGAATTTGTCTGATGTTACTCACCTTTTTTTCTTCTTTTTTTTCTTTTTCCAGTTCTGGTAGTCTGTCTGAGCAGAGCACTGCTCATGGTCTCTTAATTGTTTTTGCACTTCTCGCGGCAATAATGGAAATGATTCTGTAAAAATTATACAGAATTCTCTGAGATTTTGTCATTCAAAATGTGAGTTTAATTTCATACATCTGGAGATGCCTCTGCATATAATAATTCTTGCCAAAACAGCACTGTGTTCGTAACACCACTGTATGAACTGTGCATAAGCCAAAGGGGCAGAGATGGAAACTATAATGGCTGTCAATAAGATGAAGGATTAATGTGAGGAAAGGAAAAGCTTAAAAAAAACTTGAACAAAATTTGTCCTAATCAAGGAAATCCTGCAAGAGATAGGTAGGCAGAGGAAACAAATGTATCCCCCCCAGTTCTGACAAGCATTGTGCCAATTTAGAACATAAAATTCATGTGTTTCATGTTTGATTTAATAGTGCTTTCATTAAAGGTAGTGGTGGTATATGGCCATAAGTCTGAGATGTGTATATACATTTTTGATCAGATTCTATACAAGTATGTAGTATAATGTAACATATAAACCCGCATTATAACGCTGAAGTTTATGTAAAGGATTACATTTTGGTGATCCAGGTCTAATATGTTCAGAAACCTCTGTAACATCTCACTATTAGTTTCACTTCACAACAGCAGAAATGTCCAATATACACCCTGCAATTTGTGGAATGAATGGTGACTGTTCCAACTCTGCTTTTGGTTGCCTTACAATCCCCAGTCCTGCTAAAGTGAGAGAAAAGTACCACATGTTCATTTTTCACTAATTAGATTTGAATTTATTTTTCATGCTGTTTGATATGCTACATAGTATTATTAATGTAGGTGTGTTGCAGATTAAATTTGTCCAATTTGTCACTGTAGCCCCATCAAATTAAAGCTTGTTCAACTTGTCTGTAAACTTACTATTATTTTTCACAATGTCACTGTTTTGTAATTGGCCTATTTAAATATGTAAACTGCTATGCCGTCACAAAAACAAAAAACACCGAATTGGAGCCTTTTCTTGTCAGGAGCTCTAGTACTGATGACTTATTGGAAAGCAATGGTTCGTGCATTTTCTTAATCGTCTTTGATTGACGTGGAGAGTGACAGTCCGCCATAGAGAGGGAACAAGACAATGTCTCCTTCATCTCTTATTCTGCTGGTGTCGTGCGTATAGATCACAGTTGTCACGGCAATCTAGCAGCTCTCCGCGCTGTGGACCCATCATTCTGTTCTACTGCTGATCCTGTCATGATTTTAGACCGCCTCCACCCCCTCCCCTCTCCCCTCTCCGCTTTTTAATTAGACAACAAAACAAAATTATGAATATTCATAGAGCTGAGCTTCATTAATATGCACAATTATGCAAATCAGTACACAATTAAGCTTCAGCTTTCCCCCAGAGATGCTGTGTTGCCATACGAGAGGAGATTGAGAGAAAAAAGGACAGGCAAGAATTTCTGCTTCACCAATCTTTAAAATCGCTACTTTTAAACACGTTCACCTCTCTGAAAACTGGAGTGCGCCGGCCATGGACAACTTGTATGTAAGATTGCGACTGTGTGCGTCTGTAAAGGCAAAGGTGTAGGCCAAATGTGAGAGAATAGATGGGGGGATGAATGACTGTTGCCATGGAAAATGTAAAGGAGTGGAGTGGGAGAATGAAGAATGTCGAGGATGATTCTTGGAGCCTCGTTCTAGGTGTTAATTATTCAAACTTCCTACAGCTCATATCCACGCTATGTGACAGTGCTGTCACTATGCTGTCCCTGTGTGAGCTGTGAAGTGAAGCTCTTCAGTGGAGGTTACTTATGAGCAGCCTGCAAAACCTGTATCAAAGCAGGTCAACCTCATCATTTTCTGAAGTTTGACTTTGTTTGGCAAAGCCTAAGTTTAAATCCCTGCTTAGAATGTCTGCCTTTTAGTGGTTAAGAACCTAACCCAGCTTTTTGTCTTTCAGGTATGGATGAGAGGAGTGGGTCCAGTCCCTGGGGGCCAGGACAACAGAACGGTCCATCTTTCAACCAAGGAAGGGTACGGGTACGGTTTATCCCGCCTACATTGAAACTGCCCTTGTAGGGTTGTGCTATTGAGCTTGAGTGAAACCCAACATATGTTTGGGTGATATCATTTATACGCCTTTCCCACACAAACACAATGTTTAAAATGGTGACCTATCACACAACACCAGTCGGGTTGCAGGTAAATAAATAAGTTGTTACCTGTTTCCATAGCCTTGGTTAAATACTGTACACTTGATTAACACTTGTGAACTTGAGTTCAGGAGAAATTGGGATGCATTACACACCAAAAAAAAACATTATCCACATAATCTGCAAACAGCATAACAACAGCAAACGTATTCCTTCTGAACAATAAAATAATTTTGCGTCACACATTAAACATGGTAATGAAGATTGTCTTTCCATCGGGAGCTTTGCAACAACTCTGTTACAAGCAGTTGTCTGTCTCATTAATGTCCTATATAGATTTGTCCACTTGTTCAAATCAAAAAGCCTCAGTATTACCATGCAGATTCTTTGCAGTTAGCATTGGCTATCAATTGCCCTAAATGAGTAAACTCGGAGTGCTGTCCTTATCTTTATTTAAATACATAAATCTATGGGGGCGCCCTTAGCTCAGTTGGTAGGGCGTCCCCCCCATGGGCCTCGGCCAGCAGCGGACCCGGGTTCGGTTCCAGCCCGCGGTCGTCCTCTGCATGTCACTCCCCTCGCTGCCCCATTTCAACTCTCTCTACACTATCAATAAAGCATAAAAAAAATGCAAAAAAAAAATACATAAATGTATAATAAGTCAAGCTAAAAAATCCCATAGAAATGTGGGTGACACAACAGTGTGCTTCCACAATTTTTTTGTTTTGTTTCAGTGCTTTGTTTCAGTCACATGTTTTTCTTTAACTTAGTTCTCACACACCAAAAATATTTGATCTATATTCTTTAGACCACACTGAGAAATATTGGTAAATGTTATACAAGGAACTCTTTAGTTGCTGTTTGATAGCATATTTACCTATCATCCCAAGACAGAGCACTGTCAGACCTGCATATAAAACTAGGGCTTACACAGGGCTTCGAGTAAAGTTGGATAAGCTTAATTAACCGCCTCACATGAACACAAAACAGTGCTTTTTTTCTTTCTTACATCATTGCTAGCAATAGGCATTATTTTCTTTTGAATTTGTATGTTTTTTTCTTATGCCTCTGTTGTCTTTCCCTCAGGGTTATGGAGAAGAAGGCATTTACAGTGAGCAAGAGGGCATGCCCTCTGCCCCCATATTTGGACCAGGGATTGTTGGTAAGAATGTTTAAATTGAAGTAAGATGTGAAAGCATTGACACTAGAAATGTAACACCATCTTTTTATTTTTATAACCAAAGAGAATCGGAACATTTTCGGCCAGAAGAAGAATATACGGATTGAAAAACAGTTTATATCAGTCAACTGTGTAACTTAATGACAACAGTTAGGTTCTCAGGTTAGACACTAACGTACCACCATTTCTGCTTAGGTGGCAGTGGATGAAGGGTGCAGGGTAATCAGGGAGGATGTGGAGGAGGGGTTTGTTTTTGTGTCACAGTTTGTGTGTTCAGGCGGGAGGGGGTTGAGGGGGATGCAAAGGGCACCCATGCACAAACAAGGCTCTCCCTTGGGACTACACTGGCCTATAGCTCTCCTCTGTTTAACTGTCAGGGGAGGGGACAGAGGTTGGGCGCAATTGCCCCTGAAGCATTTATAATGGGCCAATTTGTTGTTGTTTTGCTGTCCACAGCCATAAATACCACAAATGATCATATACACTCACACAGCAGATGGGAGGCACCCACATGGAGAAAGGGGAATTGCCAGATTGTGATTTGATATTGAAATAAAAGCCCAAATTTAAATGATCATGGTCTGATTTTATGTTCCTTTCTCCAATCAGGGAAGGCTGAGCACGGCCGTGGCCCGTACTCATCATTTGCAACACAGGTAAATCAGTCTGAAATGATCATCCCTCACTCTCCTTTGCTCTTATTTGAGAAATTCCGTCTCTCATTCAGTTGTCTTATCCTGTTTCATTATGATTTTACTTCCATACTTATTCTTCTCGATGGCCTTTTAAGCTACATGAGCATTTGCTTTCTTCTTCACCATCTTTAGCAGGGCTTTATGCCCAGTGAGATACCCATGAGCAGCCCCAATGCCCTCTCCCCGTCTGGCCTGAAGTCCAACGCCCAGTTTTACTCCTACGAGGGAAGCAACCCTCGCAGGAGACCCGCACAGGACCCCATTGGTAAGATTGTAAAGGATTGTTCCAATCACGGGGTTGGACACAGAAAAAAAACTCTTTGTTCTGATTTATATTTCAGTGTGTGTATATAATCAGTTCTCCTGCTGAGGTGTTGGAGAAATCTCACTTCTGCTTAGTTAAAGATCTCGATTTGAGGAAATAAATTGAATAACATAAGACAGAATACCTTTGGAGTAGCATTAATGAGTCGCTGCAAGACAGATGGATACATTGGTTCAGCAGAAAAAGGGTTTAATTGGTGGTTGAATAGTAATATCTACAATAAATCAAATCTTTGTGTGTTTGTGTATGTTTATGTGATGGTTTCTCCCTGTCCTCAGATTCACAGCCAAAAAAGATCAGGAAGGTGCCCCCTGGCCTGCCCTCTTCGGTGAGTACTAGCATCCTGAAATGTTCAGCTCTGCACTAAACCTCAGCCCTCTCAGTCAGTCCATGGGAGCCCATGTTTTCATGTTTAACGTCCCATTTCACATTCCATTTGGTAGCTTAAGCCTCTCCTTGGCGCACAAAGCAGTGGAATAGCTGCAATACCGGACATCCAACTCCTACAGCTGTGTTTCTGCGCCATGAAAATAAAAAAAGAAAAAGAAAGAAAGAAAGAAAGAAAGAAAGAGAGGGGGGGGCACTCATTCACCCAGTTACTCATTTGCTGCCTGTATTTATAGTGTGTCGTATTTGTAGGCCCATTACTTTATGGCCGCATTTCTTCCCCTCTGCCAAGAATACTCGTTAGATCGCTGAAGGGAATTCATACTGGGGTTTTGATGGTTCTTACTCCACCTCATTTTTTCCCTCCCACTCTCGCTCTCTGGGCTCCCCATTTCCTCCTCTTCTCTGTTTCTTCCTTCCCCCCACCTCCTGCTCTCTCTACCCCACAGACCCCCTCCCTCCCTCCCTTTCCCGCCACCGCCTCCCTCCTCTTTCTCTCTCTCTCTCTCCCCCTCCCCCATCCCTCTATCCCAGCTGCCAGTGGAGTTGGCTGCCGTCCAGGATTCGGCAGATGGTTCAGTAATTAGGAGTGCATCTCTCCGTTCCCTCTCCTCCTCTCCCATGTTTTTCCTCTCCTTTTTCTCTCTGTTTAATCAAATTACAGAAGAAAACTTCACTCCATTTAGATTTTGAGTTTTGCAGACACAGTTTGAAACTTTGCTTTTCGTCTCGAATTGTCTTGATTTATTTAAAATGAAATGGTAGTTCAGAACACTGGTCCCATTAGACTGTGCAACAAATCCAACCACATCTTCCCATTGTGTGGTCACATCTCACTGTGTTAACGAGTGTAAATGATTATGTATCTGTAAACTCTTCTCAGTGTTTCTGTTTAAAAGGATAACATGTAAAAGCCCCACAGAGATGCGAGACAGCCCAATAAAATCCCTGACACTGCACATTCAGTACATTATGCTCAGTGCTCCCGCCTGCAGAAATGTTGCAACAGCGTGTTTTATTGAATTAAGTAGTAAAACCAAATAGTCAACATATATTCTAACGTAGGAAGCAACACATACTTGTAGGGACCAATGTTTAATCTGGTATTTAATGCATATCCCTTTTTTAATTTTTGGTCACCCTCCTAGCTAGCAAGGAAACTTGAAGGAAATGTTCTCCAAAGAGAAATGCCAATATTTTTCTGTGTGCCATTCTTGTTTATTAACCCTTCTGTAGGTTTATGCATCAGCCTCAGGAGAGGAGTTTAACAGGGACAATGCTGGCTACCCAGCCTCAAAGGCAGGAAATGTCTACCCACCACCATTCTACATGCAAGGTCAGTCAAGGCAAGATTTGCCTTTACAAGCTCCTCATGTCCTTTGTGTCGGATTTTAAAGTTCCATGTGACGGACACTTCAATGTAAATGTTTAAAACACCTACATAGATAACAATGACCTGGAATATTATTTTAATGGCAGTATTGTGGGGATATTAGCTCGCCACTATATCCCTATGGATGTCTGCATTAACCTAGTTGATGTAGTTGTCAATGAACACTGCCTGGGTGCTGAATAGTGCATCGCATTTGAATGAAGTCATCACTGTAATGTGACATGCCTCATATGTGGCCTTCATTGTCTCCCCATCTCCTGTGGCTGGTTATCCCTTGCCCTCTTTGCCCCCCCCTCCCTCCACTGGATGCCCCCTGACAGAAGGCATCCACCCGCCCTCCGATCCATGGGGCTCTGCCAGGTCGATGGTTCAGCCTGGTTATTCTGCCATGCTGAGCAACGCCTCCCATCTCAGCCAGCATGGTCCCTTCACTGCCATTAACCCTCAAGACAGACTGGTGAGCTTTTCTTTTGCACGTTGGACTTGGTTTTCAATAGAGACATAATGATGTCTTTGACACTTTTTTGACTTATGTATAATCAAACACTTCTGTGTGGTTGTGCATTTACATCATTGGGTGTCTTCTTTGCTTCAAAGAAACGGCAACCGCTGCCCCTCTCTCCCCAAAACTACCCCCTGCATGGCAGTGAGGTGAATGGGGCTCATCCCGCTGGCTTCCACTCTGGCTCCACAAGCTTTGGAGTCCCCAGCCACACACCCCCTATCGCTGGCACTGACACCATTATGGGTAAACCCTTTCAACCTGTGGTCATTTTCTTTGCCTTTATGTTTCCATACAATATCTCCACATAGCTGATTTTTTTATTGAGCATAGTATGTATTGAAACGCCTTTTTATTTCTTCTCCAAAAGCCAATCGAGGGGTAGTACCTGGAAGTTCAGGTGATGAGATTGGAAAAGCCCTTGCATCAGTAAGTAGAAATAACTAAACTATTAATTGGCAATGATTTCACACAGTACTCTCAATGTTATCTATGATCATCTTTTTATAGCATGATGAATGTAAAGAAATGAGTTGTTTTATTTTTTAAAAACAAACATTGTTTCTTTCCAGATCTATCCTTCAGACCCAAACAGTAACACCTTCCCTCCGTCCCCGTCTACACCCTCTGGCTCTCCCCAGGCTGTATCAGGTGAGGGAATAACTCCAGTCATTTTTTCCTAAAGCCTCAATGTCAGCTGGCTGTTAATGTTGTTTTTTCTTTGTTGAACACAAGGGTCTTTCCTGTTGTTGTGGGGGTATGATTAAATCTAAAAAAATCATTGTGACTGAGCCTGAATGGTTCTTAGTGATAATGTAGCTCCATCTTTTGGGTTAAACGGGGAAGTCAAACATGATGTTAAAACTCTTTATTTTTGTATTTTGAGGGACTTTACATTCTCCCATGCTAATTCATTCACAATATGATACTCAAAGAACAGTATTTAGATGGCTGTATACTGGCTTGTATGTATCTTTTTATCAGTTGGACTCAGTTAATACAGCAAATTACCAATGCAAGTAAATGTATAACATTTATCCAAATTGTTAATGTGGCTACGTAAAAAAAAATCAAGAGAATTATATATTTAATAAAAGCATACCTCAGTATTGCACATCAGATGATATAATTGGTTTACCATATTTATATAACCCCCATAACCTGTGTCAGTGAGTTCACTCAGACGTTTTCCTTGTGCTGGCACTGAACAAACATAGAACGTTGATATGTGGCAAGACTTGCCATGTAGGTCATCTGATTTTAGAAGCAAGCTCATAAGAAATGTCTCACCTATGCTTGTTCTTGGGTTGTTAATTGAAGTTTATTTTATATATATTTTTTTTTTTTTTCAAACCTTGGATAAAATTTTAACTCTTGGTACCCCATCCATAGCTTAACCTTCACTCACTCTTTCAGACACACATGCATACCATCCAAATATAGCTTATGAGAGAGGAAGGGAAAATACAGTAAAAATAAAGAGGGTGGTGTCACTTCCCCATTCGTCTTTGCGCCGGGTCTCAGTCCATGAGTGAGCTCATCACACACTTAATACATCATATACTGCTGCTGGCTCGTAGTGAGGAGAGATAATGGGGGGAAAAGATGTTAATGGGGAACCTATAACAAAAAGAAGTAATGAAACAGCAAAAAAAAAAGTATGGACAATGTATACTGTATATCATTTTTATCTACATGTTTTGTTTTATATCCCTTTCACATTAGTTTCAAACATAAAACAAATACACAAAACACAATTTCACACATTTTATAGCCTTTTATTGAGCTTCCATCATATACCGCATTTTCATAAAATTATACTAAAAAAACAACAGTATTGAAACGTGTAAGGAGCCTATTTATCACCCACAAGGCCGATGGCATCTATGATCTACTCTGTATTGTTTGTGAGTAAGACTGAAATATGAAATCTCCATTCTTCTGGTTGACCAACCCAGTACTCACATCTCCCTGTCAACATGGAGGTGAGCAAACAATGGAATGTCCATTTGGAGATAAATTACTTCCACTACCGAGTGTGGGACCTTCCCTACACATTAATTAGTATCAGGTTTAATGAAAAGCTAAGTTGATATAGTAAATGAAGGCAACTGTATCTTTCTTTCTAGGCTCAGCATCCCAGTGGAATCGGTCCTCTGGCCAGGCCACACCTTCCCCCAACTTTGATGGAATTCAGTCCATGGTGAGTCAACATCTTTTTTTTTTTCTTTTCTTTTCTTTTTTTTCTCTCCATGTGAGAGCTTTAGACTATAGAGGTAAATACAGGATGCTACAGTCATTTACTCAGTCATTGGTCTTGATTGTCTGTAGCAGAGTAAAATGGAGGACCGTCTGGACGAGGCCATCAATGTTCTTCAGCGTCACGCCAGCGGACAAGGAGGGCCAGGCCTGGCTGAAATGCACAGTCTTCTATCGTCTGGTTTAGGATTACCTCCGGCCTTTACCAGTGCAGCACTCGGACTGGCTGGTCGCCTGCCTGGACTGGTAAGATTAAGGCATAACTGCACAGAAAAAATGTATGCACAAATGACTGAGGTTTGATATTTTGTAAGTTAAGTGAAAGGTAAAAAGTATGAGCAGTATTCATGTTTTGTTATGTGATACTAGTGCTACAAACTTTTAACAAGATAATTGAAAAGCTGATCGTTATTAATTGTTGTCGTTTAGCTGTCTGGTCTCCATGAGGACTCTGTTGGTGTGCCCTCTAGTGGAGGACTGTTGCATGGTCACCATGGCCATGTGCAGCAGGGCTCTGAAGGTTTTACCGGTGAGACACTGTTGCTCTGAATTCCTATCTGATTTTCATGTCAGAAAGAGTCGTAATACTTTGAGTGTAATTTTTAGTTTCTGCATGTGTCTTATTTAACATCTTTTGTTTGTGAACTCTCTGAGCAGGCCTGTCCGGGAGCCTGAATCGTTCCAGTGATGTCAAACGGGAGGACAAGGACGATGATGAGAACTGCTCTGTTACCGACAAGTCTGAGGATGAGAAAAAAGACATGAAAGCCCGCCTTGGAACAAGGTGTCTAAAACCTTTCTTTTTCAAATAAGTTTGTATCAGTGCATGAGGTTTCATTGCATATAATCCTGCTTCTAATATGATTTTACAATATTATTCTCTAATGATTCTTTGTATTCATTCACTTTTTACTTAATTCAAGAAACCTATGGGCAGAAGTTTATTGAGAACAGAAGGAAATAATTACCGGTGACCAGTTTAAATTATGGTTTGTAATATCTTCCACCCCATTTAGGTAGAAAACCTCACAAATTCCTTCACCCATGTAATTCATTTCGAATTCACTAGGGTAAAAAAAATATGAATTTCCATCCAAAAACTATTGTCGTAGTAAAAACATATTTCCTAAAAGTCTACCGCCCTTACAGATGTTATCAAATATGATTGCTTAAATCCCTGAATCTGCTTCATAAAAGTACACAATAATTTCATAGTCCATATAAAATAATATCCGGTTTACGGATTTTGACATTTAAACAAGGTCAACACTTGAAATGTGCCTCAAATTTCAAAGTTACAAAATCCCAATTGTAAACACTGCTTTATTCGTGCATCAAATTTTTTTTAGACAGTGTTGTTTTTCAGCTAGCTTTATCTTGAGCTACAAACTCTTAATAGGACTGACCTTTAGCAGTGTTTGTAATTGATTTACCCTTGACTTTGGTCAAACCTATCGTGTGTTGACATTATTAGGAGAATGCATTGCTCAGTATAATTGGGAAGTACATTTTCAGTGAACTGTACCCATATTGTTTCCTTCCCTCCTCATCTCCCACTGGGTCTTCGCTAGTCTGGATGATGATGATGATGAGGATGATGAGGATGATGAAGATCTGCCAGTGGAGGTTAAGGTTCAGCGGGAGAAAGTGCGGAGGTTGGCAAACAACACCCGTGAGCGGCTACGTGTGCGGGACATCAACGGGGCTTTTAAGGAGCTGGGCCGCATGTGTCAGCTTCATTTGAGCTTAGAGAAACCGCAGACCAAATTGATCGTACTGCAACAGGCCGTTAACGTTATACTCAACCTGGAGCAACAAGTCCGAGGTCAGTGGGTGTCCAGGGAGGAAGAAAAAGGAGGGGAAGGGCCTCTTTTCAAAATAAAACTCCCACACGGCTTCACATCCCGGACCCTGTCATGTCCTTCTAGACAGAATTCAATTTCTCTTGGTAGTTCATTTTACAAACAAATGATGCTGCTTAAAACTTTTGGGTAGGGGTATTGTATTGTACATTTTGCAGTTCATCTGAAATAATGGTAAACAAAAATGAGGACAAGGGACAAGGAGATGAAGCTGTGTGAACGTTTTTTAAGACATGCCCATTCTCCAGTTCATCCTCTTGAGTTTTTTCGTGCTCTGGTAACACATACAGCACTGCTATTTGTTCTGATGCAGTATGTGTTGCCTTGTCTTCCAGTTGGCTGTCTGTTTCCACCGTGAAAATGCTTACATGTGTCTCTGCCTCACCCTGTCTGGATTAACACATCTCTTTTTGTGCACTCATATGCTCTTTCCACTGTTTCTTCATTTAGGCTTTAGTCATTTTAATTTCACCGAAGTTATTTCAGCATTTTGATGTCTTCTCCTCATAGTTGATCCATCTTTTCACAGGCAGCCCAGGTTAGCATGAAGCAGGGCTGTCTGTTGTCACGTGTATTAACCCGTCTTCAGCTTTGTTGCAGTGTGTTTCTGTGCTGCATGTCCCAGCCTTTTAAGCATTAACCCCTTTTATTTTGCCACCCCGTTTTTTCGAAACAAACTTTTCCATGTCTCCGTTCACCCCTCCCCCCGTCCGTCCGTCCTCGTCCTCTGTCATTTTATTTTTACAGATGGCAACAGTGACCTCCTCTTCCTCACATTCAGATAAATACATCTCCTACTGCTGATGTATTTAACACGATGCCCTCAGTCTCTCCTCTCGGCTTTTTCTCTGTGGCTCTTTCTTTGTTGGCAGAGGGTGTTGCTTCCTCTCTCTCCCTTTCTATCTCCCTCCTCATTACTTCTCTCATTCTGCTGGACAGTCACCATATCCCTTTTGACTTCCATCCTGGACCCCAATGACCAAAAAAGAATAATCTGTGTTGGTGGGTTAGACTTCGGGACATGTATCTTGTATCTTAAACCCCACTACGTTTGTTCTTGGCCGTAAAAGATTTCGTGTCGCACTTGCTCCAACCCACAAAACCGAAATTTGTGACTGAACAGTATGTCCATTCATTTAAAAAAAAAAAAAAAAGTATAATATCACCTACCGTAGATCTAAGAAAAATATAATTTTCAATCCCCACCCATCCGCTCACTCCTGCAAGGCCCCACTCCACTGGGATCTTCTTCAGCAGTTTTGCTGGTGTCGTGTTGTCAAACGTACTACTTGAAGTAGGCATCGTACGTAAATAAACATAAAAGGTCCAATATTTTAGAACAAAAATAGAGGTGGAATGTTAACTAAATGCAGTATTATAGGCCTAAACCAGTATAGCTGCGGCTTTAGTGGGAACGTCTTGCCTAGGTTTAGCCAGGGTTGTGATCTGGGTTTGTTAACCAGCCCCTCCAACCCCCCCCCCCCTCCCCCTTCCCTCCCTCGCTGCAGCGATGGCTCGGTGACTGATGTGACTGATGAGAACCTGACTGCCGAGGAGAAGGAGCAGAGGGAGCGTGAGCGTCGCCATGCTAACAACGCTAGGGAGAGGGTGCGTGTGCGCGACATTAACGAAGCCTTCAGAGAGCTGGGCAGGATGGTTCAGGTCCACGTCAACAACGACAAAGCCCAGACCAAGCTTACCATCCTGCAGCAGGCCGTCCAGGTCATAATGGGCCTGGAGAAGCAGGTGCGAGGTAGGTCAGCCAATAGAGGGAGGTCTGATCCAAGTAGACAACCGACCATCTCTGTATCATAGCTGGACAAAGGTTGCCAGTCATTCAGCTGTAGGAAAATCTCTTCCTTAACTTTGCTGTCGCTTACTATAAAGCATCCACTTTGACTTTCTCTTTGCATCAACAAATGGAGAAGAAAGGGAGAATCTTTGAGGAAGTATATCCCTGCTTTCCTGCCAAACAACTGCAGTTCTCATCCTACTTTTCATTTTTCTGTCTTGCTTCCCCCTCCCCCCCTTTTCTGTTCTGTTCCCCTGTCTATTATTGGTCTTTTGTTTGTTCCAACACTGTTTAAACGGCTTAACGATTTCTATGGGCGAAACACGATGAAATAATCTCAAGAATGTGTTCACTTCTTCCCTGCTGTTTTTAATCTATGCATGTGTCTTTTTTCTCAAAGAGCGTAATTTGAACCCAAAGGCTGCCTGCCTCAAGAGAAGAGAGGAGGAGAAAGTTTCAGGCGTGGACCCCCAGATGCAGCTGGGTGGGGGTCACCATGGTCTAGGAGGAGATGGGCATATGTAATTATCAGGTCGGTGTACAGACTCTGCAAAATGTTTATTTATGGCTTATCTATAGTTTGCTTTGTGGAAAAAGATTTATAAATTTGTTCTCCTTTCTCTTCCAGTTCCTGTTGATTGTACAGCCCTTCAGAACATGTGGCCTTAATCTATCATTGTCATGCATCTCAGTGTGTGTCAATCAACTTTTGGAAAACACACACACACACACACACACACACACACACACACACACACACACACACACACACACACACACACACACACACACACACACACACACACACACACACCTCATTACTGACAAGGCAGGGGGCCACATTCCTCACGACAAATACAAAAGTAACAAGCACACTCGTACAGAAAAAGGAGAAATTGATTAATCATTAATTACATGACAATACTTTGAAACGAAGACACTGGTTTGGAGACAGTGGAAATTGGACATAAGGACGTTCTTATCATGTTTTTGTAAGACATTTTGAAAAATTGCTTTACATGTTGGGAGCAAAACTTGTTTGGATCAAATAAAACTTTTGGATCAATTGCTCGTGTGAGCAGATTTAGGATTTGTAATGTTGGATTATTGGCATTCCCATCTGAAAAGGAGGTCTTACATTCTCCCCAAGCAAAGAGGAACACCTGGGTTTATACCTTATGATTGAACAAAACCTGTTTGAGCAAGGGCCTGAAAGAGGCCTGATGCATAGTGTTGGATTAAGATGAATTAGCTATCTTTATTATCCTCTCATGTGATGACTGAATTACAGACTTACAGACGTTTGGAGACATCCAGCGACAAACTGGGCAATCGGAGAGTGGACTTCTCTTTTTGATATGCTGGTAACTCTGCCTGTATTTTTAAGATTTCTTTCTTTGGTTGTAAAAGTGCAACTGTCAGACACCCACGTATAGTGGGTTATTTTTTTGTTTTATTTTTAAACTGTGGATCCTTGAGTCTTATCTCTTTAAGTCCTGTACATCTTTTGTTGTCATGGACATGCAAGTGGAAGAGAGAGAGAGCCACAACTCAAACAATGAAGAGCAAGGACTCCACACAAATCCAGGATCCACAGTGATTCCCTCTATGAGGCTGCCGCTGGACTCAAGCACACGGACATCCTCCTCACTGCTCACGTCATAAAGTCAGCCGCATGGTCAATTTTAACCGTCGGACTGAAATACAGCCTGGGTCGCATCAGCCTGCCCGTCAAATAATACGTAAAGACACTTATACAGAATGGTGAAGTCACTAAACACAAGTCTCAGAGTGATTTGTATTGTGGTGATTGACATTTTGCTAAAAGACAGAAATAATTGAGTATTGAAAGGGATCATGAGTGTTACTGCTACCTTTTGCAGAATTTACTCAATTGCCATTGACTGACTTGTTGTGGTTGTTGCTCTGTGTTGAGCCTTGTTTGGTGTTTTTGTTTTAATTTTCCCTTTTTGAACAATTGCAAAGCCTGTTGTAAGGATCTTCCTTTTGTAGAATTGATTTCTCTTTGTTTTTTACTTTGTAAGATAGTCGTATGAGTTTTGTTTTTATCATTTGGAATGCTCCATTATTATTATTATTATTATTACTTTTGTTTGTTTACATTGTTTAAATGTAAGACGACTCTCAATTTAGATTCCAGGAACAAAGTGAGGTGTTTTCTTTTGTGCCAGGTGCTTAGAAATGTTAGAAAATGACAAAATGGTCTGGCTGTGACATCACATGTTGTGATTTTGCTTTATTGTTGTTTTTAAATGCCTGTTTCAACACACACCTGTCAGGCCAGTTGTAATTGGATTGTTCTGGGGTTTTTCAACAGTTTTTCTAAAAAATTAAACAAAATAATTTTCTCTACCCACCTCTCCCCCCCCTATATCCCCTAACTGAAGTCCGGCTCCCATATGAGCTGGTTGATTTACTTAGATTTACTCATAACTCACAGTTTCATTATGAAGCATAAAATGAATCAATAAGGGTGGCCTTAGTCACTTTGGAAGTTTTGATAATGGTAACTCACCAGTGCCTGAACACTTCAATGCTACATGGTGGATGATGTTGCATTTGAGGATTTTTAGGTTGTACCCTTTTTCTTTATATAATACAAATGTATAAAAACCTATATACTTCAGTAACATCTGACTGTCTCAGAACATCTAAAGGAAGACTTATACTTGTTGATGCTGACTTGCTTCAGTGTGTGTTAAAATGTAAGATGACTAAAAGCCTGGTGTACAACTTTGATGCTGAAACCTGTACTTAAAATTTGTCTTTAATGAATTGATTTTTAAAAATATATAATTTCGTCCTTGACTGGCATGTGCATTGATATGTATGTACAGCTGTATGATTTGCCCTCATCAGCTTTATTATTGTAAGGTGATACTGATCCGCAACAGTATTTGGTTTACTTCTACCTGTAATTTTATCACAAATCTTGCCCTATGGACTTGCCCCAAACACTGTTTTCCTTTTAAGTTACTCCGGCCTTTCTACGGTAAAACTTGGTGTTGTTGGGATTCGAAAAACTGCTACTGAAGACTTTTATTTCTTAAAATGAAAGAGATGTCTGCAGTATCCAAGTATCAAAACATTCATTGGATATTCTTTGTTACCAGACCCTTTCTGTCCTCCACAACTTGCTAAAAAGCTATCTGTCTTCACTCATGTTTGGGGACAACATTTATGTAGGCTATGTCCTCAAAGTGCCTCCAGTTTCCTATTTTTTATATATAAAGTAGATATTGAGAACTGTTGTGTATATAACAGTAATGTAGCAATAAATGTGCCATTTTTATTAACAAAAATCAAGTTTATCCAATGTCTTCTTTTTTTTAAACCCACATCAAAAAATACCCAATTGTATTTTTTTCAAAAATGCAAAGTAGTGAAGAGGTGGGTAGCAGTCGGTCTATTCCATTCTTTGTGATTTTGAATAGAGCACGCAGGAAGTTAACATACCTTGATCCGTCCGCAGCGGGGCAGAAATGAGCTGCATTGTCACTTCCCACTGCCCGTGAAGTAGCTTTTATACATTTTATACAGACCCCTCGAAACAAGCCAGAATGCTACTCCTGTTATGGAATAGCACTTAGCTTCAGTTTTGCTGTTTGTAAATTAGTATGGTAATTTAAACACACATTATTTGGGAATAAACAGCAGTAGCCTACACGCTATTTAAACTGAATGAATACATTTCTAACAACATTGATTTTGACACGGGTCTATGTGATACCGGGCCCGCCTATTTGATCATAAGGATTTGCAATGTCATTCAGTTTAATTTATTTATTATTATTGTTGGGGGCTTTTATTTTTGTGAATAACCGGAATCACTCTGTGTGCACATGCGCTTTAACGGAACTGGGAACAGTTTTCACTTCAGAGCGCAACATCCTGTGTCAGAAGGACACATTTCAGCCAAAATGATCAGTAAAATAATTGGTCAGAAGTACGTGGCTATGGCCAAATCATGGTAAGATGTTTATATTACCTAGTGTTCTTATCGTGCTTGTGGTAAAAAGCGTCAAAAAGAGTCAGTTCTCGGTAAACAGTATTTCGATATGTCCTTTGCTAACATTAGCTGATAGGTTAGCCGAGGTCATTGGTGTGGGGACATGCTTTTTCTGACTTAACCTCAAGTAAAGTAAATGTATTTATTTTGTCCAGTAATTTAATTGATTATCAAGAATACAATTACTCAATTTTGGCTAAAACAAAAATGATTTCAGCTCTTCTGTCTTGTACCACTGAACGTTACTAGTTGGCTGTTTATTTATCGTACAATATAATAAGCTACAGACTAAAAGTAATCCATACACTATGGAAACAGCTTCCCTCTTTAGCATGACCATCCACTACGGAAACAGCTTGCCTCTTAAGCATGACCTGTGATATTATTAGGAATTGTTTTATGGATACCTACTATGCATATGCTTTCAATATGTACATGCCTTCACTGAATTACAATTGTATATGTAAAACAAACAGATCATATCAGAGTATTGGCCCCTTTTTTATATACAGGAGAAACTGTTTAATCTTGACACTGTTCTCTAATTCACAGGGTCCCAACTCTGGCTGTATGGGGCTCAGTCGGAGGCGTAGCTCTCGTCCACTTCACAGACTGGCGATTGTTTTTGGATTATGTTCCCTATATCAGTGGAAAATTCAAGAATGACGAGTAATGGCAACCAGGTTAGTTCAAGGGGTAACAGTGTGTGATGATGGATTAGAAGAGTTAAAGTATTATTACCACATTTCTTTTGATTTTATTTTTGGCAAAATAATCCCATTCAGCTCCAGCATCAATGTTTCTTCACCTACTGTAACAAGAGCTAGAAACAAGAACCTGACACGGCTGTTAAACAAATGTACACTTTACCTGCCGAGTTTCTACTAACCTTTACATATAAATCGGCTTTAGACTAGCTGTCTAAAACTTTTCTGACTCACATGTTTCCCAAATTGTGTCAACCGAATTAAAAAAAAATACAATTTTTTTTTACCTGGAAAAGTGCTCAATTCATTCTAATGACATGAAATGTTAAAGAGATTTAACTCCCATGTGTCTCCATATCTTGAGACATTTTGGTCTGGTGGGCATACTAATCTGCAGCATATTAATACTTTTTAAGTGCCCATACCTGAAAAGCAAGTTCTATCTCTAGTAAAAAAATAAGTAAATGAAGATTAACTTGATCACCTGACTAACACCATCTGGTGAAAGCTGATGGTGATGGGGCAACCCACAGCAGGGAGTTTGAAAAGGTCAGACGTGAGGAAACAACAAACAGTGAAATTCAGAGGCAATAAGCCGAGAATCCAGGGGCCTCATTTATAAAACTGAGTAGAATCCATCCTTAAACCATTGCTTACTCACGAAGCACACAATGTGAGTACGCAAATACATTTTGAGATTTAGAAATCCATGCGGCGCACACTTCTACACAGTCTTCCCTTTATAAATACCCACCTACAGTGAATAGTGAGCACACGATCTCCGCCCCAACTTCTCCTCCCAGTTCCATCCCACAATCTACCATAAATGGTCAGTGCTAAATAGCTCCTGATTATGGTAACGCTTACAATAAGCACAGCACTTTGACTGACATGAGGAAAAAGAGGAGGTGGTCGTCCCCAAAGAAAGCCGGTGCTGTGCGCCGCTGTAACTGCCACACATGCGCGTGCTGATTACAATATCATGATTGGCACAGTCATTATAGTCTTTGTAAAGCATTTTCCCCAATATGTGTACTGTATTAAATATCACATATTAGCATACCTGTAGCACTATATGAAATTTGTTTTGAGAAGTGAAATAATGCATTATAGTCTATTCCAGAGCATTGTTTCCCTCCCGTGAAAGAACTTTGTGAATAACTACTTTTTACACACCTTCTAAAATATATTTGCTCTCCCGCTGGCCACACACGGAAACACCTCCAGGCAGATATTTTTATAGAGAAACGCTATAAGATTCAATTAAAAAATATATAACCATATAAACATGTAAAGACCTACCGGTACTTGATAAGTATTTCAACCTACATCATGCCTGCATGCCATAGACTGCAGTAGCTATATTCCCAACTATAGTTAAGCTTAAACATATAAATGCTGAGCTTTATTTCGTGGCGTTGCCATTGAGTGTCGCTGATTCAGAGTCTGGAAAACCTTGCAGCAGCTCTACGCATGGTCGAAAGTTGGCGTGGGAATACGCACACTTCTCCGCACTGAAACTCTAAAAATACCAATGTTGCGGTGAAAATAGCTTACACACATTTCAACCGGGTTGATGCAAGGTTTTTGTGCATAGCAGCCTTTATAACTGAGGCCCCTGGACTGTGGTGATAGCGTTTCGACATTAAGGAAGTTCATGAACTCTGAACAGTGTAGGATGTTGATTGAGATTCGGAAAACTGCTTTTAAAATATAAACAAAAACACAACACAATTAAGGAACAAAAATACGAAAGTGCTTTCAAGTGCGATGCTCATTCTCCTACCTGGGTCAGAAGTTCCATCCAGCTATGATTTCTATTTAACGGCAAAGTCACATTACTTCTGTAACATACTAATGCATTTGTTCCCCCACTCTCCCCTCAGGTCGGTGCTGTTTTTTTAACACAATGACATAATATTGAACAAGACCTGCATGGGGACGTCACCTTGAGCTCCGTTCAGAGTGCTAGCCAGGCCGCTGGACCCCGTCATCTTCATCCCGCAGCTCAAGTCAACACTGTTCACCATCGTCGTCCTGTTCAATGCACCAGAGCTTTAGTATTTCACCCGTAAAAACTTTAATTGAACCAATATGAAAACCGATCCAAAAATGGACTTTTGTTTCCCTACCTAGTTTGGGTTCAGGTATTTATTTGTAATCATCACTCTCCTCTGTGCTGTGAGGAAACACCTGATTCATTCACTAATGACCTCTGTGTTTTGCTGTAATTGTTTTTAGGAGAAGTAAAGAAATGTGAAATGTACCCTATGTGGGGGTTGTGTATGATTTATTTCACTTGCATTTAATCAAAATGTGTCTACCTAAATGATATCAGGTTCAATAAAAGTGTATTTATATCCTGTATCCAGCCCCGTCAGTGCAGAGTGGCTATAGCTTGCTTGATTGAACACAGGATCAGATCACTGAAGGACATAGTTATTTAGAATGACTAAACTAAACAGCTAAACAATGGGGAAGTTACTGTCCTGAGTTTAGATTTGTGTATGGTTGGGCTCCTTGTTCAAATTGTACAGTGCTGCTTGAAAGTATGTGAACCCCTTGAGCATTTTGGCATTTTATTCAGTTTAACCATGAATCATTAATTTTTATCAATAACAGCATTTTTTTCTATGAAATAACAGATGTTTTTTTTATCAATTCAAAATGTATTTTCTGGAAATCAATTGTTAAAACAGATCAAAAAAATGATTTGCCAACTTTTGTATGTGCAAAAGTTTGTGAACCCTGAGCTGCATTGCTTAAATCGAGCAGGTAAACACAATCAGGTGGGCCAAATTGAGTGATGAAATGGACCAATGTAATGAGATATCTTTAGGGAAGAAATTGGGTGGCATTAGATAAAACAGAGATCAAACCAGATCAGTTTAGGTCCACCAAAGTGAACCCATACAGGTCAGACATGCCAAAAGGGAAAGAAAATCTCAGAGGATCTAGTTGTGATATTGCACATTCGTCTGTGGAGAGACATCAATTAATCTAAAAAAAGTTTGAGCTCCATCGGT
Organism: Hyperoplus immaculatus; assembly: GCA_949357725.1. Lineage (NCBI taxonomy): Eukaryota > Metazoa > Chordata > Actinopteri > Uranoscopiformes > Ammodytidae > Hyperoplus > Hyperoplus immaculatus. The sequence goes on along the minus strand of OX442359.1, from coordinate 16,322,005 downwards.
CCACCGTGAGGCAAGTCATCTACAAATGTAGAGCTTTTAGAGTGACTGAACATCTGCCTAGAAGTGGACTTCCTTTAAAAATATCCACAGGCGCCAAAAGAAAAGAGATTTTTCTGGTAAAGGCCAACCCAGACATTACATCTGGAGATCTGCAGACCATTTGCCACCACCATTCTTCACCTGGGATGGTTCTTTTGGTGGTAGGCAGAATTGCATTTTGACTTAACATGGCGGTTTTGGTTATGGCAAAACAGTTCAATTTTGGATTAATTTGTCTGCAGAATAGACTTCCAGAATACTTCAGGTATCTCCAGGTGATCTATGGCAAAGTTGAGACAAGCAGTTTTGTTCTTTTTTGAGAGCAGAGGCTTCTTCAGCAACCCTCCCGCCATGGTTGACTGAGTTTTCTTCTTATTTGGAACCATGCATATCTGTCCCAGATGCTGCAAGAGAGGTCTTCAAATCACAAGATGTAATGTTTGGGTTGGCTTTTAACTGAAAAATCACTTTTCTTGTGGTGCTTGTAGATATTTTTGAAGGTAGTCCAGTTCTAGGCAGATGTTCAGTCACTCTGAAAGCTTTCCATTTATAGATGATTTGCCTCACGGTGGACCGATGGAGCTCAAACTTTTTTTAAATTAATTTATAGCTGTGCCCTGACAAATTTACAACATCACAACTCTATTCCTTAGATTCTCTAAGATTTTCTTTCCCTTTTGGCATGTCTGACCTGTATGGGTTCAGTTTGGTAAGCCTAAACTGACCTGGTTTTATCTCTGTTTTATTTAGTGCTGCCCAATTTCTTCCCTAAAAATCTCTCATTACATTGGTCCATTTCAGAACTCAATTTGGCCCACCTGATTGTGTTTACCTGCTCGATTTAATCAATGCAGCTCAGGGTTCACAAACTTTTGCACATACAAAAGTTGTCAAATAATTTTTTTTATATGTTTTAACAATTGATTTCCAGAAAAGAAAAATTTTGAATTGATAAAACAAACATCTGTTATTCAATATAAAAAATACTGGTATTGGTAAAAATGAATTGATAATGGTTCAAATAAATAAGCTACAATTCCAAAAGTCTCAAGGGGTTCACATACTTTCAAGCAGCTGTATATCTTTATGAAAGATGTCTCTGTGTCCAAGAACAAATTCAATACTACCAACGTTAATGCTTGGTGCAGTTGTAAAAGTAGTAATACAACAATGTAAAGTCACTCCATTAACATAAGAGACCTGGAATTACATTTTATGAAAAGTGCATAATTAATTGGGGTGTTATTGACAAAGCATTTCTGTGTGTGTATGTCAAACTACTGTGGGCCACTTGCTATCTCCCCCTTTGAATGGTAAAGAGACATAGCACCTTTTTCCAAAGCACTTTATGTAGTTTGTCTTGTTCACCCATTCACACACATACACTGATGGCAGCAGCTACGCAGGGTGCAAGGCACGCTAACCATTGAGAGCAATTAAGCCTTCAGCATCTTGCCCAAGGACAACTCGACATGTTGCAGGAGGCGGGATCGAACCACAAACCCTGCAATCAGTGGACCACCACTCTTCCGTTTTTTTATGAGCGGTGAAGGTGCTCCTTTGTGACTATAGGGGAAAAATTAAAATTGAGATTTGCTTTTCTACCATAGTATTTTTGCCCTAAGATTACAGTAGGGGTCCCTGGCCCCTAGAGTATGTGCACTCCACTAGGCTACTTAGTGTAATCATGTATAAAAATTTGGCTGAGTTTATAAGTAGGCTATGTTTATCACAAAAACTCATTCTGCGGAATAACTAGGCTGAACATTTCTTAAATGTTTCATTAAAATATGATACTGAATAAAATGGAATGGAATAAAACTCCAATTAAAGATAGGCCTACAAGTTACTCAAACTTATACTCAACAACACTTGCAACTAGCAAATATTCTTGGTACCTCCTGCAGTGTGCGGTAAATAGGAGCACGCGATGCCCTGGCCCCGGAGCGTCATTTGCGGACTACTTTGCATGAGTACGGCGCATGTCTCCCGCTCATTATGTGACTGGGCCGGCGGAGTGATCTACAGTTGTAAAGGTCCTGACGGGAGACAGACAGAGGGGATCGATAACAAACCAGATTCGGCGAAATATTATGACTGCATTAATTGGCAGCTAGCTGGCTTCTTATCGTGAATAAGGAACACTCGTCGGCAATCAAACTGCGACATCAGAGACCATGGAAAGGAAAAGGTAGGACTTTTTGAATGATACGCTCGTAGGAGTGATTAAAATGAAAGTTTCTCTGCAGGAAATGCACGCATGGAGACGTGCATTCTGCAGTTGAGAACAACACTAAATGATCAAGTCCCTGGTATTTCACACTATTGTTACTTTATCTAAACGTAACATTAAGACAGTCTTGTGCTTGAGAAACTCGCAACTTTAAAACAACAGCAATTAACACGCTGTTTTGTGAGTACATTGACGCTGCTAGCTTGATTAGCTAGCTAACTTTCATTGTTTACACACGCTTGACTTGCGGTGCGTTGGGCCCCAGTAGCACAGTTACGGCAGTACTGAAATATGATCTACAACTCTCAGCCGCAGCACAGTGATGCTATTAAAACTTCTAGGTGGAGAATATGCTGCCTCCTGCTTTTAGCTTAACACCAATTTATCCGCTTGCAAAACCCCTAAATTAGTAGCAGCTACTTCACTCTCAACACTGATGCGCTTGTTAATGCAGCCTGTCTGTTGTGTTACAATTACAAGAACCTCCACACAGGTGTATTCACTTAGTTGGGCTGATTACACCTCTTTTGAACTATGTGTGTACAGATGTGCTTGACTGACATCTCCTGTCACTTCACCTGTCAATGAGAGACAACCCACACTTTAGTTTTTTTAATTTATGTGCAGTCAGGTGACTCAAAAGCTCCAATCGTTTGGAATAAGTGTGAAGCCATAGTTATTTAAGAGGACAATCTTGTGATGATGAGTTGTTTTTTCTTATTCTTTTCAAGTGTTCCTGTTAAGCGCATTCTCCACAAGCCCCAGATAGTTCGCAGTCTGGGCACCAACCTTCACACACAGCATGTGAATGCCAACCACTCCATAGCTGGACGGTCGCTCTTCACCAAAGTGCAGCGCAGCAGGCACAAGCATCACTATGACATGAACCATCAAATCAGGGTGAGACTGTGTTTGGTTTGCTATTTATGAAGCCTAAGTGATGTGCAGTGTTACCGGAAGATTACTCTATTTACCCTCATCCTATATGATATACCGATAGGGTCACTAGAAACCCCAAGTTAAAAATACTGGAAGAAACCCCCATCGAAGAAAAATAAAACATTATTTTTCTTAAAAAAATAATAAAACATTATTTTTCTTATATAAACATTATTCGTTATGTAAATAATCTCATCTGAGATCAAAACAACAGCTTATAATCATTTTAAGAGAGTTAATGTTGATTTGCTCAATGTGAAAAATTATAATATTGTTTTCTAGGGGAATATCAGAGTGTTAGAGTTACTCTGCTGTCTTGTCAACTTCCCTACTCCCCTGATGTGTGATACTTTAAATTAGATACCATGGATAAACAAAATACATATTTATATATTAAAAGTACATAGGTGGAATTAACTGAGGTCAAAATATATTGTATTTTTAAAAAAGGAATTAGAAGATGATCAGAAAAAAATATTTATCCATGAAGATAAAATTGATTGACAAAGTAATGACAAATTGGAATGATAAAATAAAACTGTAGCCAGTGCCACTGTAAAAATAAATGTATTCAATTCAGTTGAACTGGTTTTATAATGTCTGAATAGCTTTGTGTCAGCTTCGTACTTTTTAATTCAGCACTTTTTTTTCAGTCTTCTTTGCAAACCTGTTCAAGCTCTAACATGTGACATTGGGACTTGCAATAAATCCTGCATTAAATAACTTCTGGGCGGACTTCTTCTGGATCCAAAACATATCAAGTGGTATAATGAGTACGTCCAACAAGCTCGGTTTAGTCCTCATTCCACCTTCTGAACTATACTCGTACAGTAACTTTTCACAAAGGTCCTACAACTTGAAGGTTTTACTTTTTGGTATGGAAGGAGTGTTGGTCAAAGCTTGTTATCAGAATTTTGGCTCATCTTGCATGTTGTTTTCTGTCTTAAAGGCCAAGCCAGATTTAAACACAACACTACCAGTTCGACAAACAGCTTCCATCTTCAAACAACCTGTGACCAAGGTAACAAATCATCCCAACAACAAGGTGAAAGCAGACCCTCAGAAGGCTGTGGACCAGCCGAAACAAGTAAGTCAAAAGAATTCACATTTCCATTCTTTGAATTTTTTTTGGACTCTTAGACACTTTAGTGTTTTTTTTTTCAAAGGAAACAATTACATAGTCGTTATACCAGTACTGTTATTGAAAGGCAAGTAAGTCAAAGGTGGTTACTGCCAGTAGTTGTAATATTTTTTTTAAAACTTGGTTTTGTTGTGTCTTGTTATGTTTCTTGTTGGCTTTGCTGTTCTGTAGAAAGCCCTGAAGGGTTTATTCAATCTAGTTCAATGCCCTTATACATTATAAATTAAATAATGGTACACATATTTAGTTTGGGAAAACCGGTGCTAAAACGTTTTGTTTTTGTTTGCTTGAATCTTCAGCTTTTCTGGGAGAGGAAGTTGAGTGGGTTAAATGCTTTTGATATCGCAGATGAGCTGGTGAAAACTATGGATCTCCCCAAAGGCTTGCAGGGTGAGAAAAAAAAAAGTGAAATACTAGTACGACTCAAAGCTGGAAAGTTTTTAGAAGCTGGATTTGTGACTTCCTACCTTTTTGTGGTCTTCTCTAGGTGTTGGGCCTGTGTGTTCGGATAAAACCCTGCTCTCTGCCATCGCCAGCGCCCTGCACACCAGCCCTGCACCTGTCACTGGACAGCTCACCGCCGCAGTAGAGAAAAATCCTGGAGTCTGGCTCAACACAACACAACCTCTTTGCAAAGCCTTCGTGGTCACTGATGATGACATCAGGTAATATGTTGGAAATTGACTGAATAGTTGAAAAGGCTGAGTGTTTTTGTTAGCGATAGGGCTCTTTGAAGGTGTCAGATGTGAATCAAATAAATCATCAAGGTGTTTCTTTATTGAGGCAATTGAACCCAGTAGGGGTGTGTACATGAAGATGAGCTGGTGAAACGTGTACACTTGTAACCGGTTAGTAAATCATAACCGTTTAGGAAAAGTAAGGTGATGTGTTTAGGACACTGAATTTGCATTATGTTGCTCTGATACTGAATACTTTTACAGCTAACTAACTAACTAACTAACTGTCTGTTGTGTGGACAGTCTGACAACAACCCACAGTGTTGTTGGCCTGTGTTGCTGCTTGGAACCTGTGAAGCTTAGTGGGTGACGAGCACAGACACACTAAAGGTGCGAACACACTGCACTCCGCGGCGCGGCGGTCGGCCGCGCGAATCGAAGGTTCCGCAGCACGTGATCATATTGGGTCATATTGTGTCCGCCGCCCGACCAGAGTAGCCTTCTCTACTCTGGGGATATGCTGGTGCTAACCGGTGCTGAGGGGACCAGTCTGCTGTGCTGATGGTGCTTTACCCAAGCTAACCAGTGCTAACTTGGTTCATAAAGCAAAACTGATAGCTGTACACAGCAGGCAACAAACACATAGGCTATTCACAGAACTTATAGGAGCAAACTGTGACTATTATGTTTTCATCCATCTTAATTTCCTCTATCCGTCGTCCCGAAGCGAGTGACGTCGGGAGGAGCTCAACGCTGATTGGCTATCACGGCGCGGCCGGCGGCAAAAAGTTCAATATTCTCAACTCCTGCGACGGCCGCGCAAACCGCTCTATGCCGGCCGCCCATTCGAGCGGCGGAGTGCAGTGAGTTCGCACCTTAAGAGAACAGCCCCTCTCTTATACCAAAATCATTCAGGCTGAAATGACTCAGCTTTGTGCTTTGGAGGCCATCGGATGACATTTACTAAACATAATACATTTCTAAATATGATCCTCTACTTGTGAGGATGTTGGAATGAAACAAAATCCTTTTCATTATCATTGAGTCTTAGCCACATAAGGTGTGTTTTTTCATTCCTTTTTCCCTTATCTGTGTCCCCCAGGAAGCAGGAGGACCTAGTGCAAAATGTGCGTAGGCGGCTTGAGGAAGCCCTCACAGCTGATATGTTGGCTCACATAGAGGACACCGCTGCTGCAGACGCAGCAGCAAACAAAGTGGAGGAGAAAGCTGAGCAGGTGGACAAGGAGGAATTATAGCCAAGGTACACAAATACCGTGCGGACAAATAAGTTATTTAAATCTATGTCAGTATTTGATTGTGTTATCGAGAAAATTCAGTGTACATTGTGTAACATCCTTTTTCTCATCTCTCCCACAGGCTTGTTTGACTCAAAGTTTGCTGGTAAACTCCTTTTTCATTTTCAAATAATTGGCTCCATGAAGATTTTTGTAAACATTTTTAATTATAATAGACCCTAAATGCAGACATTCTGCAGATATAGTTAACCTAAGCAAAGACTGTTATACTTTACTTTATTTAATTTTTTTTACATGTGATGGTGTAATCCTGAAAGGGTGCTTTGAGTTTCAGTTCATGTTTACCTCTACTAATGAATGGCAGTTGTGGATGGTGCTCTATACAATGCAGTGTTACGTTTAGCTAACAGCTGTCCAAGCTCAAAGTTAAAAACACAAACCTGATGTATGTGATTTATAAGTGTGTGTGTGTGTGTGTTGAAACAAGTTCATGTTGAAACCTCTTAAGTGTGTTTATTTTTAACTGTTCTACCAGAACATGTTGCTCTTTTATATTTTACTCTTTCACTGTAGGTTGTGTCTTTTATGTTTGGAAGCATAGCAGCATATGTTTACATGCACGCAGCATTCTGTCGCTGTAAACATTAGAATTTAGCTTGTTTTTAAGTTTCAAAGTAGTTTTACTTCTCACAATAACCCGAGTTTACATGTTTATTTTTATTTTTAAGTCATGGTTTTGGTATTGACAAAAGAATGATCAGTGTTGTTCTTCCAGTTACATTTGAGTTTGGACAGTAACAGGAAAGTGTGCACCCTCAGAAAATACAAGAAAAATAAAATTCTGATGTACCTCATGAAAGGATGTACTGTACCTCATTATAAGATTCATTTGTCTCTGTTCCACTGTGTCACTGTCAAATAAATGCAACTCTTTTATGGCTGGCGGTGTGTAAATGGTTTTGTTCTTGTTGTGGAAAGGGCAACATGGTTTTCGATTTTTAATTCAGGTGCATTTTTAATATGTCATAGGTTCACATTTTAAGTCACTCGCATGGATATTGAAAGTTATTAATTGCCATAATGATTTCTCCTTCCCATAATACAGTCCTTGTCCAAAGCTTAAATGATTTTTAAATATTACAGTATTTTTTGTATTCAGTCAATTTACTGTATTCAGTCAATCCTTCGCATCATTGTGTGAAACAGAAGGGAAATGGTACCAAAAACAATATTTTTATTTACAAACCAATGTGTCTATCCCATAGTATATAATGTTCAATCCTTTTATACATTTACACCACAGGAAAATAATATCTTAGGGTATTTACATGCCTTAAAATGAACTCACTGCCCTCCTTCATACTTGTTTTTCCTAGAATGCATTAATAAATGCAGGCGCGCACAGACTGCATGAGCATCATTCAGTAGTGTTGTTGGAACACCCTACACATTGGTAGCCATTTGTATTTTTATTTATATATATATATATATATATATATATATATATATATACACACACACACATATATACATGCGTAAAAAACATGCATTCAAAGAGTAATAAAATACTGCCGTGCAGACACAAAAGAAGTGACAGCGGAGGGGGCTTCGCGTTGACGCTCTCCCCTTGGTGCATGTGGCCTTTGAACCCATTGTTGTGTCGCGGGTGACGTCAGTGCCGTGTGCAGGAGACGGAGCGGCGTGCGCCTGGCGAGACAAAGGCGGCGGACCTACCGGGGTCAGGCAGCAGCAGCACACAGCCGAGAATCACTGTTTTTTTCTAACTAAAACAAAGGTAACTGCTAACCTTGGGTTTCAGCTGTGCTTTCCCTGACGAGACGCAGAATGAAGACCCAGTGACACTCCCAGGAATATGCATTGAGTCTCCAGGCTGAGGAAGAAAAAACAAAAAACAACTCTGCCCTATTTTCGTTTTTAAACGTTTTTCTTCTACGCCCCCATTTAGCGTCCTAGCTAGCTAAACCCGCTAGCTCATAGCGTTGCACGGCACAGCACAGGTCTCCTCCTCCTCCGGCTGTTTCTCATCTTTCCCCCAAGAACTGGGCGACAGGCGACGTGAGGATCCCGTCGTCAAAGGCGAGATAAAGTAAGTTCGTGCGGTTTTCGCACTTGTTTAATTTTGAAATAATTCCACGCGGCTGCCTTTTGAGAGCGAGCACAAGTTCTACTGTCAGAGCAGAGCTAAAGCAGCTAGCTGTGCTGCTCCCAAACAAAGGGGTCGACAACGTGACTGAGTGCCGACTATGTGGGACTAGCTTGTTAGCTCGGTTGAAGAAGCTATCAACAGCTTATGTTTCTCTTTTATTCACATTTTTAATATTCGGTCAGTGCGTACGAGAGCGCCACAAGTTAGAGCCACTAAGGTTCTGTATGTGTGCAGTGAAATAGTTTGTTGAGTGGCGTTAAAACGGGCATGCTGTGTCCTGAGAAAACAGGCAGCCCTCCTGGATGGGTTTCAGTTGTCAGACAAGAAGCAACAACAGACAAAGCAAGGCGCCCAAATCAACACCACTGATGTCTGCTGTTGTTTATGAGTGATCGGAGGCTACACGCTGCTCAGCTCTAGCTCTGCTTTGTGTGTTTAGTGATTACGAAATATTGTATTTATTTATTTTAAATATTCCCTTTATTTTTATTCTTCCAGGAGAGGGTGAGCTCACTCCTAACAAAAAACAGGCATCCGTGATCTGATGTGAGATCCACGGAGAGACTATGCCTAGCCCTTTATTCCACCCCGAGATTATGGACCACGACGTGGTGATCAGCAGCCAGCACAACGGGGTCGGTCTGCCCCGAGAGACGGACCAGGACTCCCGGGACGAGGACCACCAAGAGGCGCTCCGCTTTGCCCTGGACCAGCTGTCACTCATGGCCCTGGAGAAGGTTGACTGTGGGGGCGGCGGTGGTAGCAGCGTAGGCGGTGGACTGGTGGTGGACACTCTAGACGGGACTCAGTGTCCGGGCTCGGAGGGTTGCAACGGCGTGGGCGGAGGAGTGGGCTACGTGGATCTACAGATGCTGGAGCATGCCAACAACGGCTCCCTGGACTCGCCGACGTCCTGCTCTCCGTCCCCGGAGTATTACGGCTCCGGCGGGTACCACATGGCCGGCTCGCACCCCATGCTCCACGGCGAACAAAGCTCCGTGCTCTGCAGCAGAAAAAGAAGTGTCAACATGACTGAATGTGTGCCAGTGCCCAGCTCTGAACATGTGGCCGAGATAGTCGGGAGACAAGGTAAGAGCGTGACTAAATATCTGTGTTTTTGTGATGCTGTTAGTGAGGATTTATATGGGATCCATGTTTGTGGACATCTTGTATAGGCAGCAAGCAGCCTGGTGGTTTCTTTGTTTGGGTGATGAGGAGGGTCTCTGAACTTTTCCTTGCCGGAACTATGTGTTATGGTCGGGCTGCACTGTTTTATGGTCCTTAACGGCGGATTAATGCGGATCCTCCATAAAAAATAGCGTCACCTACTGTAATTATATGCTGTTTCTTAAACAGTATTTAGACAATGCCTTTACGGGGTGAGTTAGAGAGTGTGGTGGATGAGGGGGAGGGGTGGGAGAGGGTCAGACAAAGCGGCAGATTGTCGGGAGTCTGGACATGTCTAGCAGCGCAGCAGCCTGCACCAAACAAAGGAAACACATCGAAAGATGCCGCTTTCATAGATCACAAATCCTAAGTGGCTGCTTCGAGCACCGGGCTCTTATTTCTAACTCAAATATGCGGTTATGGTAGATTATTATCGGCTTTGAGGGGCAGATTTTAGTCTAAAACGGGGGCAGCAGTTGCACAAACACGGGACTGGGCGGTGTTACGCCCTGCACCCAGCTCTGTCTGCCGATGCTGCCACTGCTCGCGTACGAGCCGCAGCATTTCCCACATGGATTTTCCCCCTTTTCTTTTTCGTTTTTTATCACCACATGTCCGCACACTTTATAAACACTTTAGTTGTGGGATCGGTTAGCTCGTAGCTGCCGCGGTAGCGTTACGGCATTGTTCTCTTTGTTTGAAAAAGCCATGCTTTCTGCTTCCCAGAATGACATCACACTCTGTGCGCCCTATTGGTCGCCGAGGACAAGGCATCCATATTTAAAGAAACAGAGCCACACAGGCTGATGCTGCTGGAGAAGACGAGGCATCAGGGCATCATAGACTGTATATAAAAGAGGGAGTAGACACAAGCAGTGTAGCAGATATGGACTCAATGTTTGTCCAGACAGGCTCTTCATTCACATGCTGCTTCTACTGCTGTGCTAATATGATGTGAATGCACTCGGGTGAAGACACTCAGGTGCTATTTAAACCTACCATGGTGTTGATGATTTTTATTTTGAGGATTTGGTTGAGCTGAAAACATGTTGGCACAGCAGATCATGTTGACTCATTTGAAATTGTTATATTAATTCAAAATTGTCATATTCTTGGAATTGTATTCAATTGACTTCAGTCTTGTGAATAACATGGTTCAGAGATGTGTTTATTAAGCTTTATGGTAATTTTGGAGAATGTTGAATTACAAACATTGCCCTGCTTGGAGGTGTTTCTCACCTCAATGTGGACACGATACCACCACAAACACCTCACTTTAAATACAAACGTGCAATATATCCTTCGTGATGTAAGGGATTATTGTAGCTTGGTGTACCAGGCAGGCTGCTTTAGTTTTAACAAGACATACTTCATAAACTGCTGATTAGAACAGTTCTCATTAGACTGCTTGTTTGTAAATATAACAATCACACACATGTAGTACTATTATTATTATTATTATTTTTTCAAGTGTTTGTTGTCAAACTGATGTTCTTTTGCCTCTGACAGGTTGCAAGATCAAGGCTTTGCGTGCCAAAACAAACACCTATATAAAGACTCCAGTCCGAGGCGAGGAGCCCGTGTTCATCGTGACGGGACGCAGGGAGGATGTTGAGATGGCCAAACGTGAGATCGTCTCTGCGGCCGAGCATTTCTCTATGATCCGGGCTTCACGCTGCAAAGCTGGAGCACCTGGAGCTGCTGGAGGAGCAGGCAGCAGCAGCAGCAGCAGCATCAGTGGAACTGGCTCCCTCCCTGGACCACCACACCTACCTGGACAGACCACCATACAGGTAAAGAACGCTGCATGCTGGGAGTGTGTTTTACTCTGCCAAGTTACAATCGAAGAAATGGTAGAAGTTAAATGTATAACATGTTTTAATACAAAAACACAATGCTTTTCTCTCATCCGTAGTTTGAAATCTATCTTTATTAAGACATTAAAACTTTTCTCTTGTCACTGATCCAGGTGAGGGTTCCCTATAGAGTAGTCGGTTTAGTAGTTGGACCAAAGGGAGCAACTATCAAGCGCATCCAGCAGCAGACTCACACCTACATCGTGACGCCCAGTCGGGAGAAAGACCCTGTGTTTGAGGTGACTGGCATGCCGGAGAACGTGGACCGAGCCAGAGAGGAGATTGAGACCCATATCACCCTGCGCACCGGCACCTTTGTGGACCTGCAGGGAGACAACGACTTCCACACCAACGGCACTGATGTCAGTCTAGAGGGTCTGGGAGCTCTGAGTGGAGGCCTGGGCTCATCTCTGTGGTCCAGGGCCAGCGGCCACCACTCTGCCCCCCCTCCTCCTCCGCCCTCCCCTCCTCCCCCACTGGCCATGTCTATGCACCACTCCTCCAGCAGGAAGATGTCCTCCTCAGTCGCCCATCACACGCACAATGGCGGGATGAGCTCAGACAGCTACAGCACTGCTCGCAAGTCCAACGAGGGAGGCAGCCCCACTAGCCCTTTTAGCACAGGCTCCAGCAGCGCTGGAGGAGGATTCACTTTCGGGGGCGACTCCACCCAAGGACTGCCGCCCTCAGACGAACTGGGCTTTGAGTTCACTGCTGCCAACATCTGGGCACCTTTCGCCAACGGTGGAACTGGCGGTAAGGTGAACGGCCCATCCCAGCAGCAGCAGCAGCCTGTACGTCGCAACAGCAGCGGCCTCAGCGGCGGTGCTATCACTCCACGATTGTCTCCCACTCTGCCTCAGGACACGGGCGTCAGCTCCCTGGATCACCCGTTAGCCCGGCGCGCGCAGAGCGACCCCCTCAGCACTCTCTCCTGGCTGCAGTCTGGCAGCGTGGGCGGAGGCTCCTTCTCTGGAGCTTCCAGCTCCAGCTCGGCCGGCTCATCTACAGGTTACTCCTCCTGCTCGGCCTCCTCCCTGCCCGGTGGCTCGCCCACTGACTCAGAGGGAGGCAGCAGCGGCATGGGCCTCAGCTCCGGGATGCTGAGCCGGCTGAAAGGCGGGCCTGGGGTAGCAGGCCTGGTAGGTGTTGGCCCCGGGATCAACAGGGACTGCTTTGTGTGTTTCGAGAGCGAGGTGACGGCAGCCCTGGTGCCTTGTGGCCACAACCTGTTCTGCATGGAGTGCGCCGGGCAAATCTGCCAGTCAGCGGAGCCAGAATGCCCCGTCTGCCACACCCACACTACACAATGCATCCGCATCTTCTCCTAATGCCCCAGCGTGGGTAGGAAGGATGGCAGGAAGAAGACTGGAGATGGGCACCAGCTGTGGCAGAGGCGATGGAAGAATTCACACTAATAACCTTCACACTCATGATGGACCATAATAAATGCATTAATAGAGATGATGATACTATACAGATGTTGATTTATTGCTGATAACTGTCAAGATTAATAATAACAATAATAATAATGACGACAATGACTTATTTTCAGAGTGACATTAATTGAAACTGGTCTGCAGACAGTTGGGGCTCAGACAGTCTCTCGGTGGTGAACTTTTGGAAGGAAACTAGTGTCTTATCTCTGTTCAGGCCTTCATTTTGACCTGAAGCAGCCGGCCCTGCTGGCTGGTCTGCTCAACATTTCTTCATTCTGGCGTCTTCAGATCTCTGCCTGCTTTCTCTCTCACAGCCTTTCCCTTTGACACTTTTGTACTTAACAGATATTTTTCGATGAAGCTGTCAATGAGGCCTGCACTTTTCTACTCCTTATTTTGATGTTCTCGACGGGACTCAAACTGTCAAACAAATCCCCCGCTTTCCTCCTTCTGCTCTCACTCATGCTGTTGTTTGTGACACGAAGCGGCGGGGTAACTATTTTTCTGTAAACTTGGAACTTTTCCAAAGGTCGGTACGTAGTCGGGGCACCTAGGAAAACAACACACCCAAGGGACCTCCTTCAGGATGAATTCCCTGTTTCTCGTTGCCACACAAAAATTTGCCATCAGTTAACGCTAAATCAATGCTACTAACAGGCGCCTAGTCATTCGGATGAATTGGGACGAGTCTACACCACATTTTGAATGTGGCCTCTGCATTGATTCACATTAATTTTCCTGAGTAACGAGAAAAGTGATACTGTAGGAATGTGTCTGAGGTCAGTTCTCTATATGTCTCTACATCTCTCTCTCTCGCTTGTGCGCGCGTGTGTGTGTGGAGATAATGCCCACTCATGCTGTTTGTTACATTGGCCTCATGTTTCCTTGCCATGAGAATGTGTGGTTTCTTGCTGCACCTCCCCTTCACTTCCTTTGACCCCCCCAGTCTGATCCATCCACACCAGGACATGTTCCCCCTACACCCTCTGTCTGTTACACTTTAGATTGGCTCATTTAGGGGGTTTTCTACTAGTTTTTTGACTCTTGACTGTCAAGTGTGTGGCTTACAGACATATTTTGAACTTTAGGATTAGATAGGGCTTTTTCTGATGTCACACGTGAATGTTTTGTCCAATAAGGTAAAGGAGAGATGGATGCTCCCTCCCACACCAAACAATAACGAGGGGCTTGATTGAACAGTTTTTTCATGCACTGTAACTCCAGGCTCCCCCTTAAAAAAAAAATAACAAAAAAAAGAAAAGGAAAAAAGAAGAGAAAATTATTTTGTTATGGTAATTTTGGTCTTCCACCCCACACTCACAGCAAAGCTGTTTGGCACTCTCTCAGATGACACCGTCGGACCCATATAGCGTCGGACTCCTGGCTACATGTAGTGCACTGTATGTAACAGTTGTTTGAGATTTGTCTTCTTGTTTCTTAGCATTACAGAGTAATTCCCAATAAGGCGGTTGCATCTTGTTTTGTGTATTATTTTAAAAATTCAGTGTGAGTTTGCAGTAACTGCCTCCTATAGTGTTAATGCTGTCCGTCTGATTTGGCCACGTCGGTGTGACGGTACATGGTTGCCTCTCTTGAACGTGTGTGTGGAAATCGGCTCATAGAATGAGACGAGCCGTGACAACTGAATTAAAAGCGACACCTGATTCTCAAAGGGCTTCCTCTGACTGCACAGACACACGATCAAATGTTCAGGCTAACACAGTAAATAGACTCGACTTTTCTGTTTATGGCAGCTAGTAGCTAGGTCATCCAGGGCTTCCAGACACACGTTGTGTTCAAATCCCAGCAGCTGCTGAATGTTTTGCTTGTTTTAATTTTAATTTTTTTTAAATTACAATTTTTACAATTGTCCCTTACACCCTCATCGCATCAGGATCTTTTCAGTTGCAGTCACAGTGGATGCAGTTGCAGATGAGGACGGGTTGTAGTGTTTTTAATATCGAGGAAAAAAGGGTAACTCTACTTGAGTCAATTGTTGTTGAAAAATGGGCGGTTGCTGCTGTGCTTTGGTGCTCCCGCCAGTGTAATGTTGAACTTATTTGGTGTCTGACTGTTCATTTTGTGGGCAGTAGGTCTAATAAGCCACTGTCCTGGTTCCTGGTTGAGCGCAGCAGTGCACTAATTCATGCGTCCACACGTGTAAGAAATACTGAATCTGCCAAGGAGGTGAACCAGTGTTGTTAGTGAAGATTCTCCCATGGTGCTTTGGTGCAACTCCTTTCCCTCAGACTAAACTAAACTTCAGTGCATTGCAGACCCGACACCCCCGTTCTGGTCTACACGGGCAGCCCGTCCCCCCAACCCTCCCCCACCCCCTTTCCTCGTCAGGCTCTGATGTCAAACGTTGCATTTCGTCTTGTGTTCTCGAACAGATGCAGGGCTGCGAATGAATGAACAGATCAGTGGAGACTGTTTTGTGAGTCTGTTAGGGCCAATCTTAAAGCCCTCCTTCAATGTGTTTAAAGGAGTTAAAATGTGTTGTAAATGCCAGATGGGTTTAGTGTCAATCCAGGCGCTGCACCGGTTTGTTTCTGGCCAATAAGAGAATGTTAGGGTCAAATGTACAGTAGTTTAATTGTTAAAAGGTACAAAGTTTTTCAGGTTGACTGCTGATTTTTATTTTTTTTGCCGAATGTCTCCCCTCCCCCATTTCCTTCCTAAAGGTTTGAAAACAGGGTTTCCTGAGGCATGCTTGTGACCTCTGACCTTATTTGTGGTTAGAGGGGGGAGGGGGTGCAAAGAGAGCCACGCCAGTAAGGGGTGACAGACACCCCTCAAGCCTCCGCTCTCCTATTTGTTGCTTTAATTCTTCTTTGTATGCAGAACCAAAATGTTAAACTTCAGTAAACTAGGTTTCAGGCCTGACCTGTGTATGTATATACCCTGAATACAATCATTGGGATTTTTGTTTTCAAAAGCAAAATGACTTAATTGAAGATAAGTGTAGTTTCTAAAGAACATGTATCATTATTTGTAAGTTAACCATCTGCATGTCTTCAAGCCACCTGGCATTAGCTAATAATTTTTAAGATAAAAAAAAACTTTTTACACATTTTATTTTTTACAATTTATTTGCTTACCTAAATATCCCAGACAATAATGTGACCCTTTTTTATTACTTCAAATTTATTTTTGTTTTCCATTTTTTTATTTTCCTTATTTCTTGTGTAGTACATATAGGCAATTTATAACAAAATGAGAAAATTATTGAAGAAATTTTAAAATTGAAATATATTTTATTTGAAAGTTTATGGACCTTTTAACCGTGAGTCGGGAAAATTGTATAATCGTATAATTTGAGCTGACTTGACGGTTATGAGAAATGTATCAAGAGTTTTATTTTTTATGCTTCTTTAATAAAGTCTTGTTTTTGGTTTCATTTTTTACTGTAAAATAAGAACACGTGTGTTGTATTTTATTTCTGAAATATACAGCAGACGGGAACAGCTTTGCCACATGGGGGCAGTAAACAGCCAGCTGCAGCAGATACAAGCAGGAGGAATGGTGGTAGTTGAAATCGCAAGCTCAGACATGTTTGTTTGGAAATCTGAGATCAGACAACAGTTATTACTCAATAGAACATTTTATATCATGGTTTAAATTGGTAGAAGTTAGAACCTCTGAAGATTTGCTACACCTTAAATAATTGTATGTAATGTAATAAGCAGGAGTGTAAAGTAGCGAATTACATTTACTCGCGTTCCTGTAATTGAGTAGTTTTTTTTCTTGTAATTTTTTAAAACCTATACTTTTACTTTGAGTATGTTTATTTTGAAGTATTGTACTTTGCTACATTTTATATCACCTGCGTTACTGAGTAAAAAAAAATAGATAGGGAAACGAGAGGGGCGACTGTGGCAGTCAGTTGGTAGAGCGGGTCGGCCGATGATCAAAGGGTTGGAGGTACGATCCCCGCCCTGCCACCTGTGTCATAGTTGTTGTGTCTTTGGGCAAGACACTTCACCCACCTTGCCTCGTGTGAATGTCGATAGTTAGCCTGCTAACGGTGTATGAATGTGTGTGTGAATGGTAATGTGTAAATGGGGACAGGTCTCCCTTGCAAAAGAGTCTTCGGACTCAATGGGATATACCTGTATAAATAAAGGTTAGAAAGAAAGAGAGAAAATAAAATAAATATCACGGGGTGCCTTTATTTTTACGGCACAATAGTTTAGTTTAGTTTAGTTTAGTTTATTTCGATCAAAACATATTCACAACATTACTTACATAAGTTAAAAAAAACAAAACAATAAAAAACACAAAATAACACAAAGTTGTCATCACAATTTATATATTAATTTTTTATAAATAGTATTGATCGAAAAGGTGTAGGCTGAAGCCTTAGCTTATTGCGCCTACCCTTTTTACATTATGTTTATTTATTCATTATTCGTTGGTCCCTCAGGATCTTATTTAATTATTATATATATACACACATACATATACACACATACATAAACACACACATATATACATATATATATACATACATATACACACATATATATACATATATATATACATACATATACACATACCTGTTTTAATAATTTATTTGATAGTTATTGTAAACATTATTGCTATAATTAATTCCTGTATGTTAAACATATTACATGTAAAGTTATGACACAAAACAAAATACATCCACAATACATATTCACAGTGCCATTCATGCCTCACTTTTATATTTGTTAAGCATCTTCTTTTTCAGTATTTTTTTAAATCTTTGTACCGTGTCACACGTTTTAATTTCTTCATCCAAGACATTCCACATGTTTACTCCTTTTACCGATATACATCTTTGTTTTACATTTGTTCTTATATTTATCTTGGTAAACATGCACATTCCCCTTAGTTCATACTTGCTCTGTCTAATCTGAAACAACTTCTGGATACAGTCTGGAACTATCCTGTTTTTGACTCTATACATTATTTGCATTGTTTTGAACTCCACTAAGTCTCTAAATTTTAGTGCGTTTGAGTTTATAAATAATGTGTTGGTTGGTTCAAGATATTCTGCTCTATTAATGATTCTGATTGCCCTCTTTTGTAAAATAAAAATAGGGTTGGTAACAGTTTTGTACGTGTTTCCCCATATTTCCACACAGTATGTAATGTATGGTAATATTAAGGAACAGTATAACATGTGTAATGATTGTGAATTGAGTACATCTTTTGTTTTGTATAGTATTGCAGTAGACATGGATACTTTTCTTTTTACTTGTTTTATATGTGGTTTCCAGCATAATTTGTGGTCTATGATCACTCCTAAGAATTTGTTTTCATAGACTCTTTCTATTTCAACATGGTCTATCGTGATTTTTATTTCATGTTTGATTTTTTTGTATCCAAATATAATGATCTTAGTTTTCTTTAAGTTTAGAGACAACTTATTAATATCAAACCATCGTTTTAGGATTTTCAGTTCTTTCTCCACTGTATCCAAAAGCTGCCTCAGATCCCCTCCAGAACAAAATAAATTTGTATCATCAGCAAACAACACATATTTCAACAATTTAGACACATTACAGATTTAATTAATGTACAGTAAAAATAGTTTGGGTCCGAGTACTGAACCCTGTGGAACCCCACATGTTACTTTCATTAAATTTGATTTGTCATTCTGTATGTGTACATACTGCTCTCTATTGTAGAGATAATTACCAAGCCATGTGTGTGCTACTCCTCTAATGCCATATCTTTCAAGTTTTCTCATTAGTATTGTATGATCTATTGTGTCAAATGCCTTTTTAAGGTCTATGAATACTCATACGGTGAATTTCTTATTTTCGATTGCTGTTGATATTTCCTCTACTAATTCCATGACTGCCATTGTGGTGGATCGGTTTGATCTGAAGCCATATTGGTGGTCACTCAGTAAGTTGTGCTTTTCTATGAAGTGGTCAAGTCTTAGAGCAAAAAGTTTTTCTAATATTTTTGAAAACTGAGGAAGTAGAGAGATTGGTCTGTAGTTAGAAAAGGAGTGCATGTCTCCATTTTTATAGATCGGTATGATCTTTGCTATTTTCATTTTGTTTGGAAATATTCCTGTTTGGAATGATTGGTTACATATATATGTTAACGGTTTAGCTATAGTTTCTATAATAGTTTTTACTAGTGTCATATCCATATCATTACAATCAGAAGATTTTTTATTTTTAAAGTTATTAACTACCTCAATCAACTCCTTTTCCTCAATTCTCTTCAGAAAGATGGTGTTGGCATTAATGTTGATGATGTCATCACCTGCATCCTCCTTTTCTTTTGGTTCCACAACATCCTTTGCTAGGTTATAGCCAACATTCACAAAATAATCATTGAATTCATTGACAATCACTTTAGGGTTGGTTATGGTTTTTTCATTATGTGTTTTGAAGTGGTTTGGGTATTCTGATTTGGCTGCACCCTCTTTAATGATGCTGTTAAGTATTTTCCATGTACCTTGTATATTGCTTTTTTGCAGATTTAATAATTTATTATAATATTCTTTCTTGTTGTATCTCATTATAGTTGTTAACTTATTTCTATATGTTTTATATTTATTTTCAGCTTCCTTTGTTCTATGTTTTATGTAATTTTTATATAATATATTTTTCTTCTTACAGGCGTTTTCTAGTCCTCTGGTGATCCATGGCTTTTCTTTATATTTATGCTTCCTTTGAGTTTGAATCGGGCAGTGATAATCATACAGGGTAGTGAGAGTGTACAGAAATTCATCATAAGCTTTATTTGGATCATTATTTGAATATACGTTATACCAGCTTTGTACATTTAGCGCCTCTGTGAGAGCATTAATAGCCTTCGGTGTTCTCAAGCGGGTCACTTTGTGGGTATCATTGTTTTTATGGGACTTGTTCTTGAAAAAGTCTTGTACTATTGTAAAAATTGGAAGGTGGTCACTGATGTCATTAATAAGTAGTCCACTTACAATTCTGTGTACCATGTTGTTGCTGAAAATATTGTCTATTAATGTTGCACTGCCGCTTGTTATTCTTGTTGGTTTTATGATGGTAGGAATTAGACATAGACTGTACATTATGTCCATAAAGTCTCTATTTGTTTTGTTTTCATTTGGGTTCAGTAGATCTATGTTGAAATCCCCACATACAAAGACCATCTTTCTGTCATTCATTTTACCATACATTTCCATAATTTTTTCATTGAATTTGGGCAGGATCCAGGTGCTCTATAAATGCAACTTATCATTACGTTCTTGGACTTTTCAGATTCTATTTCTATGGTTATACATTCCATGATATTTTCGATTGCTGTTGACATTTTATCTACAACTTTGCAATTTAAATCATTATTTACATAAAGTGCAACCCCTCCTCCCATTTTGTTTTTTCTATTGATGTTAAATAGTCTGTATCCCTCTAATTCCACATTTCTCCCCTTCTCATCATTAAGCCAGGTTTCGGAAACAGCAATTACACTAACCATTTCATATTGATTCAGCAGGTAATACAATACCGGAAACTAACACAGAGAATGATCGACAGGATCATTGCGACTAAATGATAACAACAAACACTGCTTCCCTCTATCATTTAAACAAAATAATCCTAGTTAAACTGTCATTGTACCGCACGTGAAGACGTGAAGGCTTTTAAATGCAGCAAACCTTTCATCCAGCCGTGCGATCGGCCCCTCCCTCACCTAGCTTTCAGTTTAACAGTGCAGAGTAGGATGGAGACGGTGCGTGTTGCCGGGAGCTTTGAAAAACTTCCAGAAGACGGCAGGCAGTCAGCCTTTGCTCGAGAACAAAGGTAAAAGTAATAGACTAAATTAAACAATGTGCAAGATATGTTATGCGCGGACACGCGAGTCAGATGACAAGCGCGACCGTGAGAGAGAGAGAGAAAAAAAGTCATATGCGACCCAGCCGCACCTCAAAACATCACGAACAATTAGTTTACTCACTTTAAGTCGAATCCAAGTGGTCTATGACCAAGCAATAAAGGAATAAAAACACTGAAAGTTTAAAGCTCCTTGACTCTTGCCACGACAACAGTCATCAATTAAGAACACTGTAGCCTACAATGCAACTTGTTTATCCAGCCAGCTCCATGAGATATACATTAAAATATGCCCATGAGATATACATTAAAATATGCCCTCACATTCCTGCTAGCAGAAGACGAGCCCTATCGACAACATTTGCAACGGTTTATTTTGATTTTGACACTTATTTTATTTAATTATAAAAAATATGTTTTACTTAGGCTATTTGCATTTTCCTCGTTTTCAGTTAAATTAGGATATGTTTAAAGTCAAAAGTCATGGTTTCAAATGTTAAATAAGTGCATGTTGCAGTTCTTAAATCAATGAATAATTATCTAATAACTGTGATTACACAATGTCAATCAAAATAATCATGATTATGATTTTTGTCAAAATCGAGCAGCCTAACCTTGCAATTTCCATGGTTTAGATCAATTGTACACAATTACATTATTAGAACTGCAGCTGCAGTCTGTTTAGGTCTGTAGACCGGTTACATTCCCCCATTAACAGACTATTTGCTCCATATTTGCTTATCTAAAGTATAATGACACAGTATACATTCATACATGTGTGGTGACATGATTTATTTAATTTGTGCACTTTCATTTGTAAGTGTTGTATTAAACAAAACTAGTTTGAGATTTATATCCCCTTGTCTATATATAGAATGCCCTACATTGAAGAGACCCCCGCCCCCTCCCGCTGTTAAAAAGTAACTAGTAACTTGTACTTTAAGTACATTTTAAATCAGCTACTTTTTCACTTTTACTTCAGTAGATTTTTAGACCTGTACTTTTACTTTTACTTGAGTAAAATTTCATCGAAGTAATCATACTTTTACTTGAGTAGAATATTTTTATACTCTTTCCACCTCTGGTAATAAGCAATTTAAGGGTGTTGGTTTGAATTCTGGTGGACATTTGTCACTTTTCTGACATTTGGAAACTGAAATAGAGCTGAAACAAAATAATAAGTCAATCATCATTAATTGTCGAGGATCATTTCTCAAATTAATATGCCGAATGTTCAAAGTTTGCAGCTTCTCGAATGTCAGGATTTGCCGTTTTCCTTGGTTTACACTAGTATACTAAATATTTATTTGTTGTGAACTGTTGGTTCAAAAGGTGGGATCTAGCAAACTGAAAGTCATTGTTCATCATGTGTGCATGAAAAGTTTACTCGTGGGACCTGGCTCCTCTAATCTGAATGTTTAAGCAATTCACCTGGAACACAAAAAGGAGCTACACCTTTAACATGGGATAATTATTATAATCAATGTGTGATACTGTTTTTTAAAGTTAGGCCATCTGAAATAGACTTTTTCAACCCAGCTGGAGTGTTGAGAAGGAGCAAAAACATCTGGTTCAACTTGTGTAAAGTGGTGGTTGACCCCCTCCTGTCCCCCTCTCCACAGAGGTCAAAGGTCTGAGCGCTCACTGAAGTGGAAGCTGGTTGTTCCAGCTGAACGTTTTGTGTCCATACAACATCCTGGTGTCTGCGTGTGATGGGGAAACACCATCTGTCGTAACAACAGTCTGATTCAAATGTGTTTTTCTTTTATAGTTGAAGGGACAAACTGCATTGATTTGACTTGACTATCTGGTACCACAGGAGGAATAATCAAGCAGACATTTAGATTGTGACACAAATGTCCTTTTAATAGGAAGCAGAGCACAATCAGGCTGCATTCCAGTGGTTCACTTCATCCTCATTAAAGCACGATCAATAATGATAAAAGAATTAGAAACATCCTCAGTAGAAAATAATTCTCTCATGCGAGTTCTGTGTTCACACTACATTCATATTGGTTACAGATGACGTATTCACAAGCCTTTTCAAAAAAAAATAATCGAAAGAACATTGATGACATAACATCGTTTTGGAAATTAAAAACAAGTAAAATCAAAAGACCAGTTACATCAAGGAGACACGTGCTGGCACAATAAAAGTTTTCCCATCATGCAAGTGTACGTTGATTCTATTCACAGGGTGGGCATCATTTGGTCTCCACGGAGTTGTGTCGGCGTGCATGCATGCATGTGTGTCATCTTACATGTGCCCTTTTTGTGCTTGAGCAGAGATTAGTGTGTAGGTGTGTGTGTCTGTGCAGTGGTGTCTGAGTGCATAGACACACGGGGCAGGCACGAGCCCCCAAACTGGATGATCCATTATGCTATTTATTTTTTCTTGCTTTTTCAGGTGCAACCTGACATGTTAGATTTTGTCTTCAGCCCTGGGATTAACTCATGCAAACAATGTTGCAACAATGGATGGTTAAATGGGGCGTAAATCTCCGTTTAAAGGGCCAGTTCACCCAAAAAGCAAGCAGGATTGAAATCATGTCCCATTTATTTTACGCCCAAATTAAAAGGCAAGAGTTGGTTTGAGATTTCACCATCCCTTTGTAGGAGGAAGGTTCTGCTATGGCTGCATAACATCCAGAAGCGTTAGAGTTTTTTGGTACAATTCAACAGTAATTAGTAAATACGACATGTGGCAGGCCAGCAGTGATGTCTGGTGTGGCTCCACACAGCAACAGGAAAACCTCCTGCTGCGTTTACTCACCATCACTGACATCCTTGCGTTCCACAGACTACAACACAAGCCAGACTGAGTATTTGCTCACTTTTTTTCTTTCTAGTGACAGAAGATAATTTATGCACGAGACAAGACTGAAATTTATACTTGACCAACATAAACGCTTGGCGGTGACTCTGATGGCTTCTTTATTTAAAAAAACGAATAAAAAACTTGAGATCTGGTTCGTGCAAATTTGGTCCTACTATAGGCAAATAGGAAGCATTCAAGGACAAAACACTTTCCTTCTCTTATTTAAAATATGAGAGAGAGAAAAGCTTTACACACTTCCATTAGGAATGGTGATTTTATGAGTCTATAAATAAAGTGTTTTAGTGATTTCATAAGTTTCCCATTCCTTGGATCTGGATATTGCCGTTGATGCTCTTGTGTTTATATAGACAGCGCGTACATTTTGTGTATGTAGGTACAATATATTGCTCACAATCTCAGAGCCCATTTTTCAGGTGTGACAATCTGCCCACACATATACTTACACGCACACACACCTTCACACACACACATGCACACACAATAACAAAAGACACAGCAGTGTTCACAGAGGGGTTCTTTCTTAAAAATCACAAAGTTCAGCAAACAAACACACCAACCGCTATTGCCTTAAAGAGAAATGGGTTTGGATACGTTGTGCGTTCCCCTGTAGTGTCACTCATGTCCCTTTCTGAATGTGTTTCTATGGTGGAGTGGGGCAGACGAGGGGCACATGGGGAAGCCTTGTCGTTTAACTGCCAACAGAAGCGTAGACAGTATGGATTAGTGCGTAAACTGACATCCCAGTCCACTGATCCCGTAGCCCTTTTTTGGAGTTAGTGTGCACTCTAGGGGTGTGGATGTGTTCCACACTGGGGTATTGCTCCATTTGTTGTGATTGGAAAAGAGCGAAGCGGAAAAAAAAGCACACTGTGACCACAACTTTCTTCTTTCAACAGATCAGACTCGGCTCCATTAAAAACCTTAATGTACCAGGGTTATATATGCACCATGCTCACACAGGTAAGATAGTATACACGCCCATCTTTTATGTGGGGGAGAGGGGGCAGTTGTCATGGTTACAGCAAGGTGAATCACAGTGTTCCTGGGGTCAACATGCATAACGATAGTACATTTACAGGACAGACTAGCAGTGGTGTTGCCCCCTGTACACTGATCTAAGATCAGTGCTGTGTGTTTTTTATTTATTTGGCAAAACGGGACGCTGATCTTCGATCTGTGCCTGACCTCCAACTTACACGACACATCACACCGTGAGAAGACTACGCAGAGCATATAACAGGGTAGGAGAGAGGACAACGGACTGGAAGAACGACACACGGTCACGCAGGCAAGCGGACAGAAGGACGGAGCGTAGTGAGGGCAATGACTGCTCCCCTGAAGACACAGAGGAGCAAAAGTGCAAAGTGGTCGTTCTCAAACTATTCACATGGTTGTCATCGTTGTTCTGCGTCGCATTAGGTCCCGTCTAAATGTCCAGCGTATAAAAGGTGTGATGTGTTATAGGAAAGATAGAGTGAGGGAGTGACGAGTGATCGCTAATGTGAGGCTAAGCCCTAAACTGAGATGAGTTGAAATATTCAAAATGAAGCAAGATTTTTCTTTTATAAAGATATTCCTCCATGTTTTGCATTGATAACGTAGCAATGATAATGTTGCATAATGTATGCAGATCTATGTACAATAGAGCATTTTTCAAATGTGTGTGCTTGTGTATTGCACATGGTTGTCTATTTATGGGATTCCTATAATGTGTGTGCATAATACTATCTATCATGATGTCTCTCGTGGGTTTATTGTGCACACTTGTGTCCCTTGCTTGTGGTCCTCCCCTCTGCCTCTCAGCTGCGGCCCTCCTCAGGTGAGCGCTGGTCTGACTTGAGCTTGACAAACTCTTTGGCTACGTCGTCATTGTTGCGCTGGGAGAGGATGCGTAGCACGGTCAGGCCCGTCTCGTCCATGTGCACGCGTCTGCCCAGCGGCATCCAGCAAACCACGCTGCTCTTCTTGACTATGTCCTTTACCTGCAGCAGGCCCATGCCCACGGTACGGTCCTCCCGGGCGAAGCAGTAGTCCTTCACACACACCTGCAGCTCGTAGCTCTCAGGACCCACCTCAGTGCCCAAGGAGCTGAAACGGAAGACACACACAGAGAGTCACATCCGGGTTATTTTCTGTGTGCCTTATACTAGCAAAAACAAAGTCCACTGCTATTCACTGCCAATTAACACTTAAAAAAAAAAGGGGGAGCCAGAGATTCTGGAGAATGCTTGTTGTCAAAATCAGTGAATATCTCCGTCAAGATCCGCTACCTGTACATACAGTGTGTGCGCTAGAAATAAAATTCAGTGTTTATACTAGGCTCTGTGAACAGGCATGTTGGTATCTATGGTGTGCCCCCTTTGTTTAAATACCCTTTGTTAACATGACAGTTTACAGAGCCTAGGATGTATATGAACACCAGATTATTAAACAAAAAGTGATTCTGACTAAAAGCATTCTCCAGAACTGCTGACTCCACCTTAAACCGTAAACATATGTTTTTTACTGTTCTTGTCTTGTCTATATTTATTAAAAGTATTTTTTGTATACATGTATATTTACAGAAGGATGGTTCTGTTTTCTGTGTTACTCTTTGTCCATTTGCACTTTGAGCTCCCCAAAGCGATGGCAGTACATTTTTCTCAGCTCAACTAAAACAATCAAGACCTGGGACAATCAGATCCAGCAGCAATAGCAGATACTCACAACTGGAAACTCTCTGCAAACTTAGGTGACCAGCTGTTGTTCTTGGACTTGGTGGCAAATTTCCTCTTCTTGTCGCTGAGGTGAGGGCCAATGATAGAGACTTCCACAAAGGGCCTGAAGCCCTGTGCCTTCCATTTCAGGTCATTTGCTGCCACCACTGCAGGATGAAGGTAGGTTAAGTTAAAGAGGGAATGGAGAAAACAAGAACAGAATAATACTTGAGATTTCAGGAAATTGAGACAGCTCTGAATGCTGCTGTTACCTTTCACATTGATCTTGTGCTCTCCGTTAGGTTGGGGTAAAATGTCCACGCACATGACCACATCGCCAACAGAATCCACTCCACAGGCTGGAAAGACACGCTCAGTGAGTGTTTGATTCTTTGTTTGTTGTGTGCCTGCCTATTTATCTTTGGATGGCCATAACCACAATGTAACAAAGCTTAGATACTGTTTATGTGTATGACTTGAAGAACTGGGTTGCATATTTAATCACAAAGTCACACACAGTTAACATAACACTGCTGACACGTACGTTTCTCTGGTGGAGTGTCTTCGTTTGCAGAGTACCTGATGCCTTTCCCGCCGTGGACTGAGAGTAGACAGAAGAAAGATAGCAAAGAAAGTATTATTAGTAAAACAGGTGGAAAGCATTTATGAATCTTTTTTTAAATACTTTATACTGTGTAAAACCAGTAAATGCAAATGGTAGGCTTGCATTTGCAGGCATTGCTACTATAATTCACTGAATTAAACATTGTCCTCAAACACTGTACGCAAATTATTCTATTTAATCTCATAATCCCACTGGAGCTCATTGAGATGAACTGAAAGTCTTTTGTGTGAAATTGTTTGAATCTGCTATGTATGTGACAGACTGTGTGTGTGTGTGTGTGTGTGTTTGAAGTCGCACCCTGAGTGTGCTGTGAGAGGACAAACTTCCTGATGAGCTTGTCTGTGGCCTGGGTGTACAGAGACAAGGCGTAGTGCAGGGACTTCAGGTCCGGACTCTTTTCCAGGAAGGTTTTCTTCAGGCCCACACCGCCGGCGTGGAAGTATTGCTGCGTAACAGATTACAGGCACAATGTAGATGGATAGAAGGATAGTGGACAGGCAGAAAGGCAGACAGAGGGGAGGGATACGGGAGAGCTCTATGGGGAAAAATGTACAAGTGTGACAAAGCTGTTTTGCCGTGTGGAACAACCTCGTGAGCCTTGGAGCTTTGGATTAAAGGCACGACGGTTTGATAACTGGTTTTGTTAACTCAAACGACTCTAATCCTGCACTCATTAACAGCAAACTGGTAGTTCCAGGATTGTGCAGTGTAGTTCTAGAATATTATTTCATTACAATACTTTGATGGAAACAAATACACTGTATGTTTCACGCTGAAGTAAGGTAAAAATGCAAATACATGACAATAGCTAAAGCTGCAAAGGCTTGTTGTTGTTAGGTGGATGAGAATGCCATTCCCCCGGACTTTTTACCCATAGATTCACAATAATTTGCCTAAAAGAAAACTCCAGTGTTGGCTACAAACTCAACTCTACCAACACAAAGATAATCTGAATATCTGTTGATAGTCTGCTTTTATGATGTAACTTTCCTTTGACGTTGCGTCTTAAATTTACTTTTCTTTTCGGCAAACACAAGACCAAACTTTAACATTTGTCAAAGTAAGTAATTAAGAGCATGGATGTCCCTTCCCAGCTGTTCTGTTTGTATGACACATTATACAATACCTTGATAGTGTCCAGTGCCAGCTCTATTACTGCACACTGTTTAGGAGATAGGGCTTTGGCCTCCTCTCGCCCCATGTGCTCCTGTAGGACAGATCAGAATAAAGGAGTCAGTCTATACCAAAGCTTCTGCTGTCTTAATTTGAGATATATTTCATTTCTCGGGCATTTTGTAGCTCTTGCTGCTTTCTATTGCCATCACCTTGAGCTTCGACAATTGGCCCAACTCCTTAGCAGCGTTGAATATCATGGCGGTGCCCTGTCATGGAGAAATGGACAGACAAGTGAGTTCAGTGTGGAGAGGAAGAAAAGAGAGATGTTAGAGAGAGATATGCAGTGGAGGAAGATTTGAAAAGGGAGAAGTTCAGGTGGGTTTAGTGAGGACAGACATCTGCAGATACAAGAGATGAGTTCAAGGAGTGAGAGGGGGAGAAGAGTAAGACTGTAATTTGAATTTATATTAATCTATATTTATTTGAAACAACCATTCAGAATAAAGAAGCCATATCTTGGGAGAGAAGGGCTTTTGTGTGCAGTTTTACAGGGAAACATGGGAAATGTTGTCTCGTGCTGCCACAGGAGAAATTACTGGAATAAACAGGTGAATAAACATGACAAGCATGTTTCTTCATGCTAACAGAGGCTGCACACACACACACACACACACGTACACACTCACACACACACACACACGTACACAGACAAACAGACACACATGTGCACATACACTAACACACATACTTACAATAACCTTAGAAAGCAACGAATGGAGAGAGAGAGAATGGGGTAATGGCAAGATAGATGCGTTAATGTACTGTACAGTCACAAAGGAACGCAGCAATGAAAAGCACTGAAATTCAGCAGAAGAGAAGAAAGAGAGTTAAAAAAGATATAAAATATAAAGTTAAATGCCTTTTCGTCACGTACGGTCTGGTCAGTAAGTGTTGGAAGCACAATAGTTTTTTCCATTGTGTTAACCACAAGTTTCCACAGCTCCTTCAGCACTCTCTTCAGGACGGTTTTCTCACAGATCTTAGCAAACAGCGACAGGCTGAAATACAAAACACAAAAAGTCACAACCCGTCTGACAACAAAACACAATATTTTTATGTATTGATGCAGCATGTGTGAGAACAGTCAGAGCAATGGTACCCACAGTGTCTGAGCAGATTTGAGGAAAATAGCATTATTTTTCTACAAAGGAGGTTCCCTGAATGTTGTGTAATCAAAAGCAAACATTCAAGCCTTAGAGAAAAAAGAAAGTAAAATCAGCTGTTGTTCAATATGCAGGTGTGCTTACTTGGTGTCCAGGAAGTCCATGATAGGCTGCAGGACGTTGTCGGCCTCCTGAACCACACTGCCGTTGGCTGGGACGGTCTGACCTTTGACCTGGGCTAGGATGTCTCCCATTTGCCTCACGTTGTCCTCAATCTGGGGCTGGAAACTGCAACACCACACAAAAAGGTAACAAACGTAAAAAACAGGCTTTAAAAAAAATCAGCTGGAAAAACAGTTTTGGAGTGCCCCTCTTAGTTCCACACAGGAATCCAAAAGACAACCCCCACCTGACGGCAAAGATGCGGCTGAGGTCGTCCATAACGCTGTTGAGCTTGTTCTGCAGCTCCTTGAGGAAGTCGCTAGCCTCCAAGTTGAGCTGGTAGAAGAAGACAAATGGGCTAAATACAGGGGCAGAGTTATTTTAGTATCACCACAATCACTGCATAATATATGGAAACTCACTTTTGTTCCTCCCATGGCCTCAAACATCTTCTCCAACTGAACTCTGAGCTGCTGGATGTTATTGATGATGATGCATGGCTGAGGGGAGAAAAAGACAAAATCATTAGAAACACACACACACACACACACACACACACACACACACACACACACACACACACACACACACACACACACACACACACACACCTTTCCTGTCTGCTCCTAGCTTTTTATTGTAATCAATCAAGGTAAGTCCTCCTCTGTGGGGGCGGGACCTTTGGCTTCTACTGCCACCCTTCGGACGATAACACAAAGTAATATGTATGAATATGCAAAGAGAAAAATTGTGTATTGTGTGTAATTGTCCGGAATAATAATAAATAAAATAAATAAATAAATAAATAAATAAATAAATAAATAAATAACTTTCTTTAATGCTTCTTTGGCGAAAACACTCTGATGTAGGGCAGGAGAAGCAGGAGTTTTCAGTAATCACTGCTCCTCTGGTGGGGGGGAGGGGCTTCTTCTGGTCTCAATGGGAATGCGGCTCCCTTCTCCCCGGGCCTACACCACATTCAGCTAATTACACAGACCCTAACTCACTCTGAAACACTGCAAACCCTGGGCACAGCCATTACACCAAAGAGCGGTTTATTGTACTGAAATGAATCAACCACATACACACAAACTGGGAACATCTTGTCGGAGCCCAAATTAAACAACTAAATAATGCACTGCTGTTTAATCCGCTGACAACATTTCCATATGGAACCTTGTTGTGCCAAACTATTCTTTCTATATTCTATGAAAACATTTCTTCTTCTTTGATAACGACTCGGACACGTACCACTTTCTCCTTCTTGACATGATTGTGAAAGTCCTTTTCAATGATGTCGGCGTAAGATAGCAGGACATTGCCGATGGTCTGAGAGATAGAGCGATACAGATTAATGGAAATAGCCGCATACAGTCACAGGGAGAAATAAATTACATGAGAGTGAATATACTGAGGTCAAGACATTCTGTGGAGAGAGCGTTAAATAGCTCAAAGTCACCTTGGCAAATCTCTTCATGTAGTTACCGACGATCTGAGGGTCGGGACACTCCAGTTTGCGGATAATTTCGAAGCTCTGGTTGAGCTGAGAGAAGACGTCCACCACTGAGCAGGAGAACAAAGCGTGCTCGGACGTGACCTGGAACTGGAGAGCGGGGAAGAAAGAACGTGTGAGAAGAAGCTGTTCTGGAGGTGCTGATGCTGCAGCCCAATGATCTGAGCATGAGGTAACATTGACCGTGATGGGGTTTGAGGCCCCCCACGGGAGTAGTTTCTGTTACACATCATGGTCAATATCCCCCCCCCCCCCAGCGCTTCACCCGCACCAATTAAATGATTTAGGAAGTGATTCCTTTTGAAAAGTGCTTGGATGAGAGCGATTGAGGTAATCACAGGGTTGATGGGGAGAAGAA
The DNA here is from genome assembly GCA_949357725.1 of Hyperoplus immaculatus. Lineage (NCBI taxonomy): Eukaryota > Metazoa > Chordata > Actinopteri > Uranoscopiformes > Ammodytidae > Hyperoplus > Hyperoplus immaculatus. The sequence continues at coordinate 16,290,799 of OX442359.1, read as the reverse complement.
GGGCCCTCTTTTAACAGCCCTGGGTAAATTAGTGAATAGTCTTATGGTATGGGATTGGGGAGTAGGGACACAATGTTTTAGCTGACACATGAATAGAACAGAAGCGGCCTATGGTGACAGTAATTAGACCCAAAGGATTCCTGACATATGAGCTTGGAGAATCTTCAGCTGCTCTGTATCGACCCTCCTACTGTGTGGATATGAACAGTAGCTGTGAGAGAGAGCAGGTGTGTGTGTGTGTGTGTGTGTGTGTGTGTGTGTGTGTGTGTGTGTGTGTGTGTGTACGGCGACTTGTGCTGAAGCGTCTGTTCTTCTCTGCCGTGGAGTTTCTTTCTTCCTTTCTTTTTTCATTTGACTTTGGTATTGAGTCATTATTGATTGCCTTAAGGCCTTCAACCTTCTCCTCTCAGCCTAGAGTGTGCTGAGTCAGACAAGAAGATGTAAACTGCCTGAATTTGCATGAGAAATGCATGAATACATTTTTAGGAGGCCATATTTAAACTTTTATACTGGATTTTGTGACTGTCTCAGCAGTATTGGATTGTTAATTTTTGGTCATACTTTTGTCTCACATGACCGCTCGTTTCTTTTATTTATTTATTTTTTTCAGAACTCTTTTCTGAACTTTTAGATTGACTTGGCTGGAGAGCAAATAAGTGTATTCCCAAAAATATCATGCTAGCCCTCATAATAAGACTGAAATAATTAAAGATCAAAAGCTAGGAGTGGTTGAGTGGTAGGACAGCATTTTTAGACAGGAAGGGTGCAGACGAAAGCAGTTACCCCGTCTTTTTTGTCCCTCTCCAGGGCTCCATGTAGAAAATCTCGGGACACTTCTTCATTCTCGTCCAACCACATAACGACAAATGGTTCAAACCAGCTGCAAAACAAGGAACAAAATTAAGGAGACAACATGAGTCTGCGTGTCACAGTGGTAAATGCAGGAGGCGTGGATGCTGTAAATAAGATACTCACGCTGGATACTCAGGTACGTGCTTCTGGAAAGTGGCCAGCTCCTTGCAGTACTCGTTATAGAGCCACTTGACTTTGAAGTGCAAGTTCATATAATCTGCGCTTTTACACAGACGGTTCTTCTCATGCTCTGAATATCAAAGAGAAAATCAGCAAATCAGGAAAGTCCCACCACGCCAGTGTCCAGACATTTTGTGCAAAAACCCACTCTTCACACAGACTTATAACCTCTTCAGGACTGTAACCTTCCCCATCCAAACAACACAAACAAAAAACGTACCCTCCATGGCGTATCTCATATCTTGTGCAAACATATTCCACATGACCTCTGCGCTGATCCGGCCCACATTCAGTTCTTGGGGAAACCTATAAGAAGAGAGTACTCAGGCTTAAATACATCCAGTAACGGCACTATATTATTTAACAAAATATTCCATGCTCATATTTTATGTGACCACCTCAGTGTTTCCTGTGCATATTTTTAGCTGCTACAGAAAGAAATCTACCAGAGGAAAATAAGAAATTAAGAACACATTATTATCCACCGTTGTCTGCCAAAACAAAGCCAATGCATCTAATACCTAAGTATTAAATTAGGAGACATTGACCTGGGATCCAAATCCAAACAAAGCCCACCCTCCAAAGTGGCATTATGTAAAAAGTCAAGTGCTTGATATGCCATATGTAACTGCTCCGAGGTGCTGTTTTTACTTTAGGTTTACCTTTAACCTTCAGTGCATCTTAGGCCTTTTTTGGTACATTTTGGTTTTTCATTTCACAACTGCTGAGGCTGTGTTCATGCAAATGGCTTCATATTTGGTCAAGGCTAATGTTTTCTGACCAATTTATGAATTTTATCCTCAATTCATTGATTTACACTATAATGCACTGTATATTAATTTTCCTCACACTCAGCCTCCTTGGCCAAAAAAGCCCCTCATTGACTCCCATTCAAACGACATTTTTTGACCCTGCTGCCAATAGCTGATAGAAACCAGATTTTTTTTGTTTTGTTTTATTTCCTTGTACTAATGTCTTGAAAATTTACATTTTTTGTGTTTTTTTTTTAATTGCATCGGTTTTCTCTCATATACCATTGGTTTTAATTACAGGCTGAGATTTAATATTGCTCTCCTCTGCTACTAGCCACTGCAGGCCACATGAATAAATTGTTTCAGCTAAAATGCTCTCTCTGTATTCTTAGTGATGGCTTAGTATAGTATAGATGTGTTTTTCGACAAATAAGTGTGTGTGCGTGTCTGTGTGTGTATCCCAACACGGACACTCAAATTCACATAGAGAAAAACAGTTCAGTGTAAATCCATTAAAACTGCATGTTTTGATCCCATGGTCAATTGAGGTTAAATACATGAATTTGGTAATATTAGACATTCATCCTGTTCTTATACCTTGAAATTTTAAATTTTTACTATTTTACAGCTGATGCGTGAATTTCATCCTTATAGGCCTGAAGAGCAAAGATACCCCTAGTGGAAACGAGGGAACTGTGATTCATTTTGTATTGTTATTAGTTGTAAAGGCTATAGGCAGGACTTAATTCATAAAACATCTGAAAAAATCAGAAAAATTTTAAATTTCAAGTTATAAGAGCAGGATGAATGTGTAATATTACCATATTCACAAATATATCCTCAATTAACCATGGGATCGAAACATGCTGTTTTCATGGATTTACATTGAGCTGTATTTCTATGTGAATTTCACTATCTGTTATTGGATACACACACAGGCACACATACATATTTGTTGAAATACACATATACACTACTCTATGCCATTATGAAGAACCCAGACAGAGCATGTTATCTCAAATATTTTATTCATGTGGCCTGAAGTGGCCTAAGTAGCAAGGGAGTGCAAATTTACATTTTAGCCTGTAGATGAAACACTGGCATATGTGTGAAATTAACAACAACTAGTAAAAAACACAAAAAATGGAAAATGTCAAGACATTAGTACAAGGAACCAAAAGAATAATAAAAAAAATCAGTTTCTCTCATCTTTTGGCAGCAGGGTCAAAAAGTGTAGTTTTAATAGAATTCTGTGTGTCGTACAATGGCCCTTAATGGAGGGCACATTTTAAATCTTAAATAGCAAAAAGAATAGAAATGCATTCAATTCAATATTATTGTTAATTCTTGACATCTATCACACTCTTATAATCCCCCTCAAAAAAATCCAATTTAGACTAATTATTTAGCTTTTAATTGATTTTTGGTGTTTTTTCATTAAAAAAAATTAGTGACTTTTTCTAAAACAACTGGAATTTAAAGGGTTAAAATCCTTAAAATAAAGATGAATATGGTTTGTATGGTGAGGACTCGAGTTGAAAAAGAAAGTTATAAAAAAAAATTGGTGGAAAAATACATTCATGTTATTTTTATCTACATATCAATTCAAAGTGACTTAAGCGCCGAAGGAGGCAGAGTGTGAGTCTTTTTAAGGATGCACTGAAGGTTAAATAAATGTTTCAAACCAGCCTACTTCAGTATATGTTTCCAAATCATCACGCCTAATATCCTGAGAAATAATCGTGTGTAATTCTTTCATGTGGATGATTTATGAGTGCATGTGGATATGTCAGTGATTCTTGAGAAGCGGGACAAAAGACCGTCTTGCAATAGTAACTGCTGTTATGTTTAAAAATAAAAATATTTAAAATTGTAGATGTTATTAGGGATTAAGAATATAATGTCTGGAGCACAATTACCCCCTTAAATTTTATTTTTATCATTATTATGTCAAATATATGATCACGTTATCTTCTCACGACGTCCAAAACAGTGTGTCCACAGAGAAGGTTTCAATCATTAATATGCAATAAAACCTATTCAAAATGTACTTTAATGATTAAAAATATTTTTTTTATCAAAAGCAACACTAAATAATCTCTCATATCAATAAAAACTGTTTTTCTACAACACATTCATGTTTTATAAGGTTTCTAAGTGGTGTCGCCACTTTTTGTCAACACCGTCAGACAATGCATTAAAATGTAATAAAATCTACTACATTAGAGTCAGACAGGCCCTGATAAGTGATGTAATTTTAGAATATTTAACATAACAAATCTTGAAAGTCCTGTGTCACAACCATGATATGTCAACACCGACTTACAATTTCTGAAGAAGTTATTTGAAATGTTTCAATCATTCTATTTTCCTGAAGTAGTTCATACTAGATCCTAACATCAAAAGAAAAACCAAATGGCTACTAGATAAATTCCATTTGTTTTGTTTAAGAAACATTAAATATGTCAACACTCAGTGCGTTTACATGCAGACTCATAATCGGGTAACTAAACGAATAAGACTTCAACAGGACTTTTAAACTGCATGTAAACACCTTTATCCGATCTACTTCGCACACAAATCGGCACAATAACGGACAAGAGAAGTCGGATAAGAACACCTAGATAACTCGTTCATTGTCGGCATTCTCTCTGCATGTACAGTATACAGGGATCGGATATCGCATATCGGACTTCTCGTTCTGTGCTTGTGTGCCTGCGCGTTATAGGCTACACCATGGGTTATTGCCGGAAGGGAACCGGACGTGGCTCTAAAACCACTTGTTGAAAGCATGGTTGAAACGGCTACAGCACCACCTAGCATAGTGGAGACAGCCATGCACCAGACATTTATCCGATTTCTGAAAGGCCATGTATACTCAGACAAGTGACACGGTCCGCTCGAGTGTCTAGTTCGATATATGTCTTAATCCAATCTAGTTGTGCCATGGAAACGCACTGACTGTCAGATGTCAACTCCGTCCGATTTCCTGTCTGACGGTGGTGACGGAGTTGACATTCAATGTGAAGGCATCATATTTGGGTGGTTTTCAAGTTATTATAATTATATTAAATTTAGTTTTAATATACTAATACTGTATTTATGGAAACTCTCACAATCTTCTTTAGTCATGGATTATTCTTTAAAATTATTTTAGAGCAAGTCTGATTGAAAGACTGTAATGTGAATCTTGAATTAACGCTCAACCAATAATATGCTGTTATAAAATCACTGTTATTGATTATTTTATGTATTTGATGGTTAAAATGACTACATCTGGGAGGGTTTTTGTCACCACCGTCAGATATGTCAAATCCATAAGATATACTTGTCAACTCCGTCAGATATGTGTCAACTCCGTCAGATTTATATTTATTTTATAATACTGAATAATGATATTTCATAGTTGTTGAGGAATGGTTGGTCATATGTGAAAATCTAACCAGTCACCTAACATGAGAATGTGTTTTGAAATTTGAAACACATCTTGATTGCTGTTAATTTTAAAGTAAACATTCTATTACACAGTTCAACTAAAGAACATAGAGGAAAATCGCTATAATTTTTTTTTTTCATATACATTTTGAAAATATTTTTTGTGGCCTTTGTCAGTCTTGGTGAATATTTGTGATCATACATCTCATGGGTCTAGCATAAATTGAGGGAAAATTAATTTGTGTTTTTTGGCGTCTGACGGTGTTAAATAAGGAATGGCAAGGTAAAAAGCCCATTTTGATAAAAAGGACAAAAGCTGGGAGGTTGTGTCAAAGCTTAGCTCAGTAGCTTAGTATATGTTGGATACATACATGTTTGTGGTTTTTCAACATTTCACCCTGTTCTGTCCCACTTCTCAAGAATCACTGATGTAATACATCGAAGCAGCTTTGTGCATTTATACACAAAATTTCATAACAGAAAGACAGAGGTGGAAAGAGTACAAAAATATTCTACTCAAGTAAAAGTATGATTACTTGGATGAAATGTTACTTAAGTAAAAGTAAAAGTACTGGTCTAAAAATCTACTTAAGTAAAAGTTAAAAGTAGCTGATTTAAAATGTACTTAAAGTACAAGTTACTAGTTACTTTCTAGCAGCGGGAGGGGGCGGGGGTCTCTTCTTTGTAGGGCATTATAGACAAGGGGATATAAATCTCAAACTAGTTTTGTTTAATTAACCTAATGCAACACCTTTACAAATTAAAGTGTACAAATTAAACAAATCATGTTGCGACGTATGGATGTATACTGTGTCATATAAGCAAAACATGGAGCAAATAGTCTGTTAATGAGGGAATTTAACCGGTTTACAGACCTAAACAGACTGCAGCTGCAGTTCTCCATTCAAGTTCAAATTCTTTCTTTTTATCGCCTGTTTAATAATGTAATTGTGTATAATTGATCTAAACCTTAGTTAGGCTGCTCGATTCAGACTAAAATCATAATCACGATTATTTTGATTGACATTGTGAAATCACAATTATTATAGACAATTATTCATTGATTTAAGAACAACATGCTTATTTAACATTTGACACCATGACTTTGGACTTTAAACATATCCTAATTGAACTGAAAACCAGGAAAATGCAAATACGTAAAAAATATTTTTAGTGTTCTCCTCTCCTCCTGTCGATCGTTCACTGTGTAGTTTCCGGTATTGTGCAGTAAAAATAAAAGCCCCCCGCGATTTTTCTTTTCTTTTCTCTCCTTTAGCCTTTCTATATACTCTTTTTTTTTTTCTTTTTTTATTCAGTAACGCAGGTGAAATAAAATGTAGCGAAGTACAATACTTCAAAATAAACATACTCAAAGTAAAAGTAAAAGTACAGGTTTTAAAAACCACTTAGAAAATTACAAGTACACAAAAAAACTACTCAATTACAGGAACGCGAGTAAATGTAACTAGATACTTTACACCCCTGCAGAAAGATAGTACTTTTAATAGCATACAGTTTCCATGGGGGATCAATAAACGTCTGATTCTGACGCTTTTTTTTTACATTTTGAATTTTTTTCAAAACTGTTAGTACATGTCAGAACTGACAGGACACACCTTGATTTGTATTTAATTTTTTTCAAAACAAACAAGGGCTGTACAATACAATACAACTGATACCTTATAAAGCCTTAGTTTCTGTTAAACGGACCTTCTAACACTGCCAATGGATGCTAAATTTGAGGAATTGAAGTAGAAACTCACTGATTAAGGCAAGGAGTGTAGGAGTTTTTGTCCTCCTCTATGATGGAGACGATGAGGGTGATGAGTTTGGACCAGAAGTCCAGATTTTTGACGCTGGGACCCTGCTCATCTGAAGCGACTGCCTTTGCCTGGAGACAGAAAAGAGGTTATAGAGGTTAGCAGCTTCATCCATCCCAAATATCTTTGTAGTGAGAGCACAGTAGGGGCACAATAGAGCAGGAATACTGTAATGGCCTCAACTGCAAACACACACACACCCACACACACTTACAGGGTCTGTCTGATATTCCCTGTTGTAGAGGTCGTGGCAGTTGTTGAAAATGTACTCGTACGTGGAGTTGAGACAGGCTTTCACGCAGTCCTTAACCACCTGGCTGGCCCTGGGGGGACTCTGCAGCTCCTGGACCTAAACACAAACATTCCACAACATATGTTTGGATCCACTTCACCTCAAAGAGCTGTTTGACACAAATCGTCCCAGCAGGAGGTTAAGCTCAGTGGGGATTTAACAGTGAAGTCACTGAGATGCACAAATCGAAGACAAAATGCATTAACACCCTGACATTAACACGCAAACACAAACACAAGCACACAGTCTCTTGATAATAGCTTCAGTTTGGATAGGGTAATGTCAAACCGATTCTCAATTTACGCCTCAAGCTACGTCCCTGAATTTACTGGAAAGTTGTACCATGTTTATTTTGGACTTAAGTGCTCATGTGAAAACAAAATAAAAAAAGAACAGAAAGGAATAGAAAAGAAAGAAAAAAGAAATAAGAGATCCATCATTCATTCTTACCTTCATTCTGAAGAAGGTGATGCTAGTCAAGAGATCAACTGTAGACTTGAGGTCTTGCAGTCTTTCAGGACTGCTGGCAGGGAAGTTATTCTGAAAGCACATGCACGAGCACAGAGACGATTATGAACAGGCACAAAATGTTCACCTAATTTAAAATGCTTTCTCTTTCTCTTCTGTATTCCTTGTCTGTTTATGTGAGGGAGGGGGGAGGAGGGAGGGGAGAGGGGGTTGGGGGTTGTGTATGTATTGTATGTGTTTATTTATTCTGTTTTTTTTGTCCATATGTAAAAAAAACATAAAACCACTAAAATAAAAGTAAAAAAAATTAAAATTAAAAATGCTTTCTCTTTCTTCAGGTAGTAAGATAAAGAAAATAAATACTAGCTGTGACCATATAATAACAACAGCAGTTTTATCTCTATCCTAAAACAGAGAAAAGGCAATTATTTGACTAAAGTAACTGAGTAACTTAGGATCGAAATGTTTTTTCTATTTGTCAAAGAAGAAGCAGTCAGTACCCGGTACATGGAGAGGTCGATTCGCAGGGAGTTATGCAGTTGATCCAGCAGTTTGACAAACCGTTCCTTCTGAAGTGGAAAAGACACAAAAACAGAACAAGCAACTCAGAAAAAAATTATTTGTTACCATTTGACTACACAACCCTGAGGCTGTATTTGACGAGACTGAGATGATTGGAAGTCTGCAGAAGTAGGCAGGGCCACATTAAACTGATCTTTAGTCCCCAAGGGGATATAGAGTGAGTCATTTTATAGCGATTTTCTGGACTCTCTTCGAATATAGTCACATATATTAAGAAGGGACAAGTATTACTTGAACTCACGCCAAAGTTTGATGCAGCAAATCTGTCTGAGGCCGAAACATTGTTGGTGGACTCTGTGGTGTGGGCGTAGTAAGCGTTGATGTTGGCGAGCAGGGTGCTCATGACAGCTGGCACTCCTGGGCACATGTACTTAGATGACAAGCAGGCAAAGTGTCTGTGGGGTGGAAATGGCAAAACAAAGAATTTAATGCATTTACTTGCTCCTGATAACTACATATTGGAAAAAGAATAAACTACATATACTCGCATAGACATCCGTTTATGTAAAATATAAAAACGTTGTGTTGGTTGGAGCTATATGAATAATTTCTGAGTGTATGACCTTTCCTATTTAACTTTAAAGATTAACATTCAGAGTAATGGTTGAGGGACTGACGTCATGGCCTGGTAGATGGACTCTACTCCATATCTCATGGCAAACTCGTCCACTATCTCCTGAGCTGTCTCCTCAAAATACACCTTCCAGGCATCGTCCCCTTTGGCATCAGGGATCTTCACTACTCCGCCATTCTGCTCCTCTGTGGTGTACTGGAAAAGATGCTGAAAAAAAGCAAATGGGGGGTACGGTATGTATGTTTTTGTGTCCTCAGGCTTTTAACATTATTAGTATTAACTTGAGAAAAATGCTCAAATGCACATTCTGTTAAGAGACCAGCAGGGGAAGGATGTGAATAATACATTGGTTCAAGTGAACAGTCTTGTTGGACTAGCTGAAGCCAATTGTATTTTGAAAGCTTTAGACATGTACAACAACACAAAACATACAGGGTTCGAAATGCGCGTTGAGAGTCGTAATGAAAGCAGTGTTTATTTAAGACTCAATATAATAAACCTAATTTAATGAAAGGCCAGTGGACAAATGATGCGTGGGCGTTTTGACAGGTGGAGCAACAAGCGGGCGCACTCTCGCTCCGTTGGCAGAGCTGCCTACCGTCCGCCTGCAAGTCGACAAATCAATCGACTTACTCTGCCCCCTTTCTTTCTTCCCACAGCAGAGGTTGAGGTGCAGAAAATGAAGTAAAAACTGTGCTTTTCCTTTAGCTGCCGCCGTAATGTTACAGTATTTGCATGCAAGCCCCAATGGTAATACAAATGAGAGGCTTTATTTAAACGCTGTGAATGCGTCTCCGGTGATTGTGTCGGTTGTAGACAGAAACCAACGGAGGGACTCGGATCACGGACAGTTCCTATAATCCCGCAGTTTGTCTGCCGACATGGCACTGTGTTTTCAGGCTCGAGACATACAATCAGATCGCGGAAGTCTTTCCCATTGAAATCGCTAACGGGGGGAATATCCCCGGTTATTATTTTAGCCACAAACCACAGTTCATCTGCGGGACGGCTCACTCACTGGCGAGATCTCACAGTGAAACGCTGCTATGCTCGGACGAAGGCATTGTGTGTTTCTAAGGTGATATAACGTCATAGTCTCAGACGAGCGTTTAACTTTTGCTGCATATGTTGCACTGCATTGTTTTTTATCAATAGTTTGAAAAAATGGTCCCACACCGGACTCTTATGTGAAGCTGACACTTCATGCTGAAGTGACGCTCCTGCAGCGCGCTCACGACCAGATGTGAACTCGCATACACGGTGAAATCTCCTATTAAAAAAACGGCATAACCCCCTGATTTTCGGATTTCTATTCTATTTTTAAAGTCAACTTGAGCGCAAGTGGAAAACCGGTCATTCGGTCGACACATTCACATCCCTAATACATATAGAGAAAGTAATAAAAACAGCCTACCACACCACAAAGAATGATCAGACCTTCATCTCTTATTTTTTTTTTTTATGTTTGAACATGACTTCTGCAAGTGAACTATTCATTAACTGCCCAAATTCAAGAATAAAAACAATCATCAAACTATTGGACTTTAAAATACTGGCCGACCCCTTCAACATACACTCAACAAAAATATAAACGCAACACTTTAGTTTTTGCTCCCATTTTTCATGAGATGGACTTAAAGATCTAAAATTCATTCCAGATACACAATATTACCATTTCTCTCAAACATTGTTCACAAATCTGTCTAAATGTGTGATAGTGAGCACTTCTGCTTTGCTGAGATAATCCATCCCACCTCACAGGTGTGCCACATCAAGATGCTGATCTGACATCATGATTAGTGCACAGGTGTGCCTTAGACCGTCCACAATAAAAGGCCACTAGTGCTCACTATCACACATTTAGACAGATTTGTGAACAATGTTTGAGAGAAATGGTAATATTGTGTATCTGGAATGAATTTTAGATCTTTAAGTCCATCTCATGAAAAATGGGAGCAAAAACAAAAGTGTTGCGTTTATATTTTTGTTGAGTGTACTTTCAGTTGTAGGCTTCAAATTCAATATGTTTGCCTGGTTTTATATTATGTGTATGTGTATTATATTTCATATAATTAACTAAAAGAAAAATAATAATAATATCTATACTGTTACTTTAGATTTGGTTATTTTTCTTTATTTTTCTAATACAGGTATTATAATTATTGACACTAAATTATGAAGAAAAAAAAAGTGTGTGCAGGGCCAGTGAAAATATACAAGGGGCCAGTACAACTCGGATCCACTGGCCCGGCGGGCCAGTAGGAAAAAAAAGTTATGTTGAACCCTGAAACATATATTTGCTACTGACCAACACTAAAAACAAGGTCAAACTAAACGATTTGCCTAAACACAGCTCGGTATTGACTTTAAAGATCTTCATTTGAACACAGCTGATTGCCAAAGTTTCCCAGTGTTTTACCATTTTAAGAGTCACTCCCACTGTTCTTACAATCCTACAGGGTGACAGGACAATAAACAAACTGTTGAAAACTGGTTCTGTAGGACTTCATAAGAGTCTCTTATTTGACACTGTGTTTTGCTGCTGTCCCATTATACAGGAAGTGCATACCCCACTATGTCGGTGGAAATGGTTCAACAATTTCAGACGACTACTGATGATGTAAACTGTTAATTAAAGGCAGATTTTAGGGTGTAAAGGCAGAAAGAGAGAATTTACAAGGTGATTGATCATATTAATGTAAAGGCCAGAATTAAATTGACTGGAACTAATTAAACCAGAATAGCAGGTCGCTCTTGCATATTTAATGCCTTCTTTGAAGTGCAAATAATCACCACTTTTTCAAAAGATTTCCTCCACATTTCCATTCAAGACTGACCTCATGTAGACAAGTGTACTGGACGTGGTATGGCGCGACCGTCTCCTCTCCTTTGATCTCCACACTTATGTGCATCCGTATGGCTCCTGACACAGCAGACTTATCAGTTCTCTTGTCTGTCAAATGAAAGATGCACATGCACTCCTTAGTTGGCGGAAATCTATTTAATCTACAAGAGACAAGCACTTCAATTATCCATTTGTTGTTCTGTTATCTCGCCGTGACCTTATGATCCTCTCATTTGTCTCTTAATTCTTCCTTGCCTTTTTCTCTTTATCTTGAAAACTCACCCAGGTTGTACCAAACGTCCATCTCCCCGCTCAGAGTCCGCACTTCAATGATGGTTTGACCCAGGAAGTCATCGCTCTCACGTTTGAACTTCTGTTTGACACGCGACTTAATGTCGTCATCCTCGTCCCACACGCGCACCTTGATTCGGTCAGACGAGTTATGGCATTCACTGTGTGAGGCAGAGACAGAGAATGTTGACAAAGGGACCAAGTCAACTTTAACTGTAATTCAGAGCCAATCATGACGTTGGAGGAAACAGGGCTAAATACACAAATCTTCCGAGTTCCAGGGGGCTATGCTTCATTTAAAAAGATATTACCATAAATAAGAGCACCACATCATCCATTATAGTGACATGAAATGATATAATAGCATCTGAAACGGTTACAGACAAGCTTTCTAGTGGACTCACAAGTGGAAGTTTTCCTCCCACACAGGGTTGAGGTTGCCGTAGATGGTCTTGGTTCTCTTCTTGGTCTTCCCGACTTGAACAGTGACATAAGGGTCACTGGATCCGGTTTTGTCTTTAGCCTGCAGGCCCTGAGCACAAGCCACTGAGGACACAGAGATAGTTAAACAAAGATTAAACAGCTCTCATATTTAAGTTTATTATAAAATCTTGCACCGGCAAAAGAAAACAACAATAATATCAAATATAAAGATTGGATAGCATGTCAGTTTTATTTATATAACCCAAATTAACAAACAAAACAAAAATCCTCAATGGGTTTTACAATCTGTACTTCAAATGACACCCTCTAACCTTAAACCCTCAACTCAGATATGGGGGTGAAAAAAGCCTGTAACTGACCAGTGATGCTGATCTTCGCTGACCATTTGGAGGTCCCATCGAGCACACTCTGCTTGATCTGTTTCATTTGAGTGCCATGTGTGGTTTTGTCGAGGCCGAACACTTCCTGGATTTGCTCAAAGATTTCCGGTTTGTTCCTCTCTCTGATCTTCATGCGGTCTTTCAGAACCATGATGATGTTCTGGGTCCGGTCCTCGGCCCCGTGCTTTGAGCTCTTCTCTGCGGCTCCTGATGAGACAGATAAATGAAAAGAGGGACGTATAATTATAGTGTTAAACACATATACTGGAAATATGGCCCCAATAGCTAGAAGTCTATCTTCTGTTCCCCCTGTAAAACCTAAAAAAATAATAATAATTAAATAAGTGAAGAGCCAAGTTACGATAGCAGCGGATCTATTTTGAAAGTCTCTGTTTCCTGGCCCAGGGCTCAATCCCCATACTTCCCAACATTATTTTGGACACTGTATCCACTTTATCACTGATCTTGTCAGGAAAAGCAGATGGTGCGGAGTTACCTTAAAAAAGACTAACACAAGCTTTTGGCACTAAGATCTTATGGGGTTCTTTTGGGAACAGCAGTGCGCTGAATTATGCATTTCTTAGATTGACTCTAAAATCAGTATGGGGATTGGATATACAGTACGTCATCCCCTTGTTGAGCTGAATTAGACAAAGCAGTATAGAGGCAAAGGCTATGGGTAGAAGAGAGAGAGAGAGAGAGAGAGAGAGAGAGAGCGAGAGAGCTATGCAGGGCTATGACAGCACATTACTCAGGAGATAAATTGGAAAGGAAGAGGAGAGGGGAATGTGAGAGTGGATAGAGGACAAGAATAATGGGATGTCAATCGGGCAGAAGGATACAGAGCAAGAGGAGCTAAAATAGGTCGGGGGTTTGTGTTGGCTGCTGGGTTGTATGTATACTCAAATAAAAATAGATGCATCTGTTTAAAATAAATTTGTATAATGGTGCGACCCCTTACTCTGCAGACAGTCGGCATTGAGAAGATCCTGGCACTTGTCGTGGCACTTGACGCCGCACTCTGAGCAGCGCATGCCTTGCCGGGCGATGCCCCAAAGCAACCCCTCGCATTCGTAGCAGTAGGTTGGGGTGGTGGCCGTCCACACCTCGAAGTTGTGCGGAGTGGTGGAGGAGATGGGGTAGATCAAAGCCTGCAGGGTCTTCTTATAAACGTGACTTTTCTGCAAATATGGGGGTGGAGAAGAGTTATGTAAGTTTGATACCAGAAGAGGTTAGAATTCGGAAGATCCAGAACAGAAATTGAACTGAGAAAGAATAAACAAGACGAGGCAACGCACAAGCTCTTCATTGCCCAGTGTGGTGGAAGCCATGGCGGAGGTGATTCCAGCCTTACGAGAGTTCTGCACCAGAGACTGGGAAGAAAGAGGGCAAAACAGAAGGAGGGTTAATGTTTGGACATGAACTACACAGCCAGGGCTTATGTTGGATTTTTGTTAGCGATAAACAAGTACTCACCATGATGCCTGATGCCTGATGATGAGGCCAGGCAGTGATGAAGGGGATAAAAAGAGACAAAATTGTAAAAGAGATTTCAAATAACAAGGTGAAAATGTACGCATGTAGCATCATGTGTGTATGCTTGAGCCCCTTTGCATCTGATACATGTTTACTGTGTACACCCAGAGTTGGGCAAGTTACTTCAAAAGCATAATGCATTATTTATTACTTGTTACTGTCATTTCAAAGTAATTAGTTACATAACAATATTACTGTCTTTAAATTGTGAGGCATTACACTACTTTTACATTACTTTAGCATTACTTTCACCAAAATAACAGGAAATATGGATTTGGTGTGCTCAATAGATCTTCTTGTGTTCAATGCAGCTCATTACACAGCAGGAGGTGATGTGGTATGGCATAATGACTGAACTAGGCTTAAGACTAACAAAAGTACAATATAATGGTGGCAGTAATGGCTCATGGTGCAATACATTTTATAATAGAAATACTGTATCTTTAGTTATTTATATTGAAATCAATAGAGCTTGAGCCCAGTGGTGTAGTCTAGTTTTTTGTTTTGGGTATACTGTGATGATTCCCTACTAGCCACTTTTTGAATATGCAGCATAACATTTACACATTTTTAAACATATGGCTTACACTGTGGTTAGTTTACAATTGTCTTGTTTCTGCATTAGGTACAGCAAAGGCAAAAACATTTTACACCTTACTAGCCTGCCTTCAGAAACATAGAAATTAGGATTTTTATTTCCAAATGAAATTGGAGGAGGAAGGGGTATGGGGGTCTCCCCATGTGTTTTTCTTTCATGTTACTCCGAGCAAGAGTTGACATGGTGAATAAATCAAAACACCTAAGCCTAAGATAATTGAGTGTTTGTTTTAATCTTCTCTCTTCCATGACATAAGCTGCACTGATGATCAGATCTTGCAGTGCTCACAAAAGTTAATATGAATTTCAAACGGGTTATGCAAACTGAGAATATTACTTTTTCCTCACTGGGAGAAAATAAGTCCCTGCGTGCTTTTGGTGTGCTCCGACAGCACGGTGCGCGTCTCCCGAGGGGACTACTGAGCTGAATATTGCGTCGCGCTACCAGTATTTTCGGGTTGGACATTTCCCTTTATTTTACCCAACAGTCCGCAATGAAACGGGCCGTGGGGGTAAGCCGGGTCCCGCTCATCTCTGTACTATGGACGTATTACCTGCTGCTACTTCACACCCCATCCTTACACTGGGCCTCACTTATAGGGCGTATGGCTATAATAAGTCCGTTGCAACTTCCACAGGGACACAGCGCACAGGTTGAATTTATCAATGAAAGTATGACAGTAGAGTTATGTAACTATCAACATTGTTACGTGTCCTTTCGCATTTTCTAAGTGGGCATACGGAAATGCTGGAGCTTTCTTTGTGGGTATATGGCGTATACCTGCGTATCACAGGCTGCAGGCTCCTCCGTTGGAAGGGAGCGGCACTCAGTTGTATGGAGGAAAGTGATGTGGTCTCTTCTGGTTTCTTCTTTTACCCAGTGCAGCTTAAACTTGGGCAGTGAGACGGAAGCCAGTAGCGCATCTTTGGAATCAATTGTATTAGCAAATCGGGTTTTGATTGCTCCCACAATAACCTCAGGCAACCCTGTGGTCATTGGCGATAGACCATTTCTCATTGCTATGGACAACACACCAGTTCATTTCGGGTTTAAAATGCATTGTAACGCGCGTAACTGAGATTTGTACCGATTAAAATATGACCAATTTTTGTTGTTGTAATGCCTTACATTACCGTGTTACAGCAAAACGTAATGCATTACAGTAATGCATTACTTTTGTAACGCGTTACTCCCAACACTGTGTATACCCTAGAGAAGTGTAACTACATTGATTAATTAGTGTATTATATATAATTTTTTAACAAATCTAACACAGCTGAGGAAGGGGCAGCAGTCAGAAATCAACATGAGTAGCCTTTATGAGTGTATAAGCTTTGTGTTATAGTGAGAAAAAAGTAATGCTCAAAGTAGATCAAAAGTTGAATAATGTTAAGATGTTTTAAGAATAAGAGTAAAATAAATTAATATAAAACACAAGTAGAAAGAATAGAGATGATTGGTTTAGAGTAAACTGAGATTTAGAGAATCCAATAATGTCTGCAACTTGAGCACCCCACAGGTCTGGTGTATGTTATGCTTGTATGCAATGCATGTCCTTGTTTGTATCTCACCAGATCTCTGACAAGAGGCATGGCTTTCCTCTTGCGAAGGTCAGGCATGCTGTCAATACTGTAGAGTGCACCTCCCATTCTGAATAGGAATAAGAATGAACCATTATGCATTCACATAAACAGTATACAGTATGTGTTTATAAATGTTTACGGCTGATAAAACGACTCATCAAAATTTCTTAATATGACATATGAAATCGTGTTTTGTTACACAATGTTATTCCCTCTATCATTAATGCTACTTCAGTCAAGGACTTTACCGGATAGATTTCATTCTCAGATGGCATCATGTTACAAAGTGGCAATGACACACAAGGGTATAATTGCTGGGTTTCTATTTGGCTATTTTAGCACTTCTTCAGCATGCAGCCTCAGAGTCACTCTGAGGTTTGCCTCATCTACAAATGAGCTGCCAGCTAAGACAGGGCAGCCCACTGGCATTCAATACTCACTGGCCAAATGCAATGAGCTGAATGATTCTGTGGATCAAGACTGGAAAAGAACGAACGATTCACGGATGAAAAAAAGGCATTTTTAGATCTAAAGCAGCCATGCCTGGTTTCCATAATGATCTGAGATTACTTTTTTATTTTTATTTCTGGATTGAATGCATTAGCTTGAGTCATACATTGTGATATACAGTATAATGTGTTCCATGTAAGACAAAGTGTATCACTTTAGGAGCTGGCAGCTGACACTCACCCTCCTTTACCAAACCATAGCGAGGTGGAAGTCTCTCCTCGAGCCTGAGAAAGACAAAGAAGGCATGTTAGAAGAAGAAACAATCTAAAGTCTATCCCTGCAATCTTTACTAGCGTTCCTATAGTGTATGAATGAGGCTGCATCTCTACACTACAGTTATGTGATGAAACTGCTTTATTAGGCCAGTCACATCTAAAATCCCATTTGTGTGTTGCTGCATCAGTGGTCAAAAATAAGCTGAGTCAGATAAAACTTTTGTATAGAGCTGTTGCTCAAAAACGTTCAGGATGCCTCACGTAATTTGCACAACTGAGAAATAAATAAAGACATATAATCCTTAGGCAAGGATCATTTGTTATTTTATCCTTAATAATGTTATTACAGAATCCATAAACTGGTTATGTCCCTATGCAACATTATGCTTTGCCCTCATCTTTTAAATTAAATATATTTTTGGAGAATCTAATGCGTACAGACTTGGTGGGGAGCTATTGCAAAATACAACGTAAGAAGATCAAATTGTTGTGGGGATGAATGAGTGGCAGGAAGGTGCCTGTGTACATACAGTGAGGAGTTCTTTCACCTTCTTTCTCTCGAGCAATCAATCAGCTTGCACCTACCTGTCAGCATGCTCCAATGATGGCCGAGCAAAGTGCATGCGAGTGTCGCTATGGCAATGACATGAAACTGGAAAGAAAACAAAGTGGGTCGGCACAAACAAACAAAAAGGTAAAGAAAAAAGACAAACCAAAAGGAAGCCAAATGTACAAAAAACGCAACACGACACACATCCACATAAACATCAAAGCAAGTGATTAATTCCCAACTCACTCAATTCAAACGTAATGAACAGCAACATAACATGTGAATAAAATGCTCTATGGTGTTTTGTCCCCCCAACAGAGGCTCTTATTCCTTACCATTACCCTAACCCTAACCCCAACTGCAGGCTGCCTTGAAGGCTCCGTTGGGGGGAAAAAACACCAAACATAAAGCAAAACTTAATGTGTGAAATTGAATCAAGCAGTTTTGTCGAGGAGTGATATCGTGCTGCACCCAAAACTGAAATAAAAAGTGTTGGTCGACCCACCAGTGTTTTTATTTGACGAAAATCAAAAAGGTAGCAATTGTGGAATATGAAACACATGAAATCATTGATTTCAAGTGTCTAGCTAAACGTACCACCAAAACAGAACTCATGAACTTGCTGTAGCTGTGGCTTTGCACATACAGTGCCTTGCAAAAGTATTCATACCCCTTGGAATGTTCCACTTTTTGTCACATTAAAACCACACACATAGATTTATTTTATTGGGATTTCATGTGATAGACCAACACACAGTGGTGCATCATTGTGAAGTGGAATGAAAATGAAATATGGTTTTAATTTTCTTTTAGAAATAAACAACTGAAAAGTGTGGCGTGCATAAGTATTCAGCCCCCTGAGTCAATACGTTGTAGAACCACCTATCGCTGCAATTACAGCTGCAAATCTATTTGGGGTATGTCTCCACCACCTTTGCCCATCTACAGACTGACATTTTTGCCCATTCTTGTTTAAAAAATAGCTTGAGCTTCAGATTTAGCATCAGATTGGATGGAGAAAGTCTGTCAACAGCAATTTTCAAGTCTTTTCAGAGATTCTTAATTGTATTGAGGTCTGGACTTTGACTGGACCATTCTAACACATGACTATGCTTTAATTTGAACCATTCCATAGTGATCTGGCTGTATTTTCAGGCTAGTTGTCCCTCTGGAAGGTGAACCTCCACCCCAGTCTCAAGTCTTTTGCAGACTCTAACAGGTTTTCTGTCCTGTATTTGGCTCCATCCATCTTCCCATCAACTCTAAACAGCTTCCCTCTTCCCTGCTGAAGAAAAGCATCCCCATAGCATGATGCTGCCACCTCCATGTTTCACGGTGAGGATGGCGTGTATAGGGTGATGTGTTTTGTTAGTTTCCGCCACACATTGCATTTTGCATTCAGGCCAAAAACTTCAAGTTTGGTCTCATCTGAATATGCTGTGTCCCCCGCATGGCTTGTGGCAAGTGTTGGAGGAAGGTGCTCTGGTCAGATGAGACCAAAATTGAAGTTTTTGGCCTTAACGCAAAGTGCAATGTGTGGCAGAAAACTAACACAGCACATCCCCCTGAACACACCATCCCCACCGTGAAACATGGTGGTGGCAGCATCATGCTGTTGGGGTCCTGTTCTTCAGCAGGGATAGGGAAGAAGGATGGAGCCAAATACAGGGCAGAAAAACCTGTTAGAGTCTGCAAGACTTGAGACTGGGGTGGAGGTTCACCTTCCAGAAGGTTAAATACCCTAAACATACAGCCAGATCTACTATGGAATGGTTCAAATCAAAGCATAGTCATGTGTTAGAATGGCCCAGTCAAAGTCCAGACGTCAACACAATTGAGAATATCTGGAAAGACTTGAAAATTGCTGTTGACAGACGCTCTCCATCCAATCTGATGCTGAATCTGAAGCTTGAGCTATTTTGCAAAGAAGAATGGGCAAAAATATCAGTCTCTAGATGGACAAAGCTGGCGGAGACATACCCCAATAGACTTGCAGCTGTTATTGCAGCGATAGGTGGTTCTACAATGTATTGACTCAGGGGCCACACTTTTCAGTTTTTTATTTCTAAAAAAAATTTAAAACCATATTTCATTTTCATCCCACTTCACAATGATGCACCACTGTGTGTTGGTCTATCAGATGAAATCCCAATAAAATAAATGTACGTGTGTGGTTTTAATGTGACAAAATGTGAAAAATTCCAAGGGGTATGAATACTTTTGCAAGGCACTGTAAATAATGCACTACACATACATATTTCAAAGACTTGGCAGACACTTTGAGAGTCTCTTAAACTCAGGTATATCTTTGAGATGGATAGATAGAGGGTGGGGCGGACTCAGGCCCCGCCACTTTGGGGACTGGACTTCTGTGGAGGACTGGACTGGAAACTCAAAACAGAGTTGGGTTAAACCTGTGATCTTACCTCCCGAAGCTGTTCGCACACTTTGTTGTAGAGCCTCAGCCAGTTCTGTTTGGCTCTGACTGCTGGATCTACCGGCTCTTTGGGCTCCTCTGGAACTGGAGGACTAAAAGAATAAAACAGCCGTGTTTCATTTTTTTAGCAGAGATATCTCCAGCTGATGCATTTCTAGGATGGCTGGGTAAACCTATTGTTTCTCTTCTAGTCTATTTGTGTCAAATAGTTTATTGATCTCATTCCCTGTCTTCCTATACTCCTACCTCTCAGGCGGCATCTCTTCTTCCTCTACTGGCGTCGGTGGCCTGCTCTCGTCATAACACTCCTCTGTCTCGTCAATGGGGAGCCTCTCCTCTGGTTGAACAGCAGGGGGCGTCCTGGGCTCCTTGTCGGACATAATTTCCTCCTCTAACCATGGCTCTTCATCCTGCTGCAGAGCTTGGTCTTCTGGATTGGCTGACTGCGCTGTGTCAGGGCCGTTGAGATGGGACTGAGGCTGCCCAGAGGAAGGGGTCAGTTGGGAGGAAGGGACCGTGGCAGTGGGAGGTTGCTGAGAGGTTGAGTTAGCCATGGTGGGCGGTTGGTTTAGAGGGACGATACCGGCGTTGCCTGCAGCAGACTGCTGTGGTGGTTGAGGTGCGGTTGAGGCTGGAGGGTGAGTCTGGGCGGGTTGAGCAGAAGACAGGAAAGAAGAGGCCAAGCCTGTGACCGCTGCTGTTAGAGGATTAGACATGGAGAAGAAGGAAGTGGCAGCTGGGGCCGGCCGCACCTGAGGCTGTGGCTGTGGCTGTGTCTGGGGCTGTTTAGGTGCTTGGGCTGTGGGTTGACCTGAAGGGGGCTGCTGTGCTGCTGATGGGGCCATGCCAGGAGGATGAGCCTGGCTGGATGTCTGGTTAGCGGGTTGAGCAGGGGGCTGCTGCTGCTGATGTAAGGAGGCCTGCTTCTCTAGAGGGGGTCTGGAGCCTGGTACTTCCAGTGTAGTGGGGGCTGTGGAGGTCGGGGTGGGGGTGAACGGGGGCTCCATGTCCTCGCTGAGGGTCCCGTCCAGATTGTACATATCCTCGTCCTCGTACATGATGTCATCTTCCTCGTACAGGCCCTCCTCCTCTCCCTCGTACAGGCCTCCGTCCTCCTCCTGGTACAGAGCGGCCTCCTCACCTCCATCCTTGCTGTAGCCTCCCTCGTCGCTGTAGGCCCCCTGGGTCTCCTCGGGGTCCCAGTCTGGAGAGCCTTTGCTGTAGCTGACCGAGGAGTGACAGGAGTGGTACGAGTCGTTCTCGTCATAAGGGTCCCGCTCTCCGTACTCGCCGCCATAGTCCTCCTCGCTCAGCTGACTGCTGCAGCGACTCAGCTCCGCCGACGAGGCGTAGCTCCCAGACGGACTGAAGGGAAGAGAAGAGAACAAAGAGAAAGAGATTTTATAGACATGCCAAGGAGAGACTGTGGCCCGCTATTACATTAATATTCCGGCCTATTGATGGAATGACAATCTGCCAAAATGCCGGCTTTTGTGCATTTACACTGGACCAAGCTTTGCTGGCATATTTATAAGATAAGACCACTTTATTGATCCCAAGAGGGCAATTCATTTGCAGTTTACCACATCCACAATCACACCAAGGACATCCTAAATGTTACATGTCAAAACCACAATGAATAGACAACAAGGTAAAGTTCATATGGTAAAATAAATAGCGACAAAATAGATAATTAATAGAAATTGGTATGTTTATCATGTAAAGGTGCTGACTAAAAAGTAATGGGCTAATGTCATTTGAAATGGCTACCGTCTGGTAACTTAATCGCTGAAGGAATACAGGATTTGGCGTATCTATTGGTTGAAGGCATCACAGTGAGCTTACGTGACAGAACATGGTGAGGTCATACATAATAAACAGTGTTTACCTTCCTTTATTGTACCATAATACCATAAATACTTACAGACCACTTTATTAGTACACTTTCCGCTCTATTGGACAGTCCTGCTTAAAACCTTTTCTACATGTCTTGAGGTCGCAAGGAACAATGCTGATGGTGATGGCTAATCGATATATAGCACTGGGGATACAAGTGTACGAGACAAGCGGGGAGGAATACAGCAGAACAGAAAAGGTGAGAGGCCTCCAGAAACCTGACAAAAGAAAAAGAACAAGCACGCAAAAATGCTACAAACAGGGAAAAAATACTTGTAGTCCTTGATGAATGGGGCTATTAAAAGCAGAATGGAGGCACAGAGAGGAGGAAGGATAGATGAGAGGGAGATAGTGAAGACAGGAAGGGAGTGGTGAGTGCTGGGACAAAATATAGAAGGAGAGAACGTGAGAAAGGGGAGTCAGTGTGGAGAGCCGAGAGGAGGAGATGGAACAGAATGGGCGGGGGTGTGGGGATGTTGCCCTGTCCAATACACTCACACAAGCAGCTAATCTTATGTGAAGTATTGACCATTAGACTGCAGGATGAATAATTCAGAAAGAAAAAGGCATGGGGTGCATAGTTTCGTTCAGAGTCCGTGAGAAATGTAGCGGTATTGTAAACAACAATGAAAGAGAAATAAAATTTGGTCTAAATGATCCAACGAGGGACTTGTAAACACACTCCAGAATTACTACTGCCAGAATTTCATGATGTATTTTCATTCACTAACGGGCCTTTTTTTCACCAAGGACATTTTGACTTGTCTCAGTAGGAAAAACACACAAATAGTAAAAATAAAAATAATGATGGTTGAATTTCATTGAGCTGCTTCAGGTTTAGGATTCTGGTTGGTGTGCATGCTGGCTCACTGTCACACTGTCATGACTTACTAGGACGTTGTCAATAATATAAGAATAATATGTGCTTTTCCTTCTTTAGCAAGTCAAATTACTATTACTTTCTTTTGTTAACACCGTGATCATTTACAGCTGAACAGCAGACACTTCGGCTTAATGAGTCAGAAAGTCAGAAAACTAATATCTATAAACTAAACTATTATCTATCAAAAGTTACTTAGCATTAGCTAACTCAAACAAAACAAGCAATGATCATTGGGATTTTGTGCATTGGGATATACTTTTTTTTTTTACAATTTCCTAGACCAAATAATTGATCAATTAATCATCAAACCACTGGATCAATAATGAAAATAAACTTCCAGTCTAAATTACACTGAATCAGGCGCACACACACACCTGACAGTCCTCTGATGTTGGTAGTCGAGGTCTTGGCTGTTGCCAGAGCGCGGGTAAGTTAAGCTTCTGGAGCTGCGGCGCTGCTGGCTGATGGGATACTGGTGGACGGAGGCGTTGGGCTGGGATGTGCTGTAGAAAGGCGGGGGAATGCTGTTACTGGTTTCACTGCGATAGTCGCTGTCCCTGTCGTCCACCGCACTGTCTGGGTCTTCATCTGCACAGAGGAGCACGTCAAGAAGAAAAAAAAATATCAGTATTTTCCTTACAGAGAACAGTCCCAGCAGATTTTTTTTTCTTCAGATTTTTATAAATTAAAAGCAAGCGAAATACAAAAAGAAAAGTGATGATTTGTCATGTAGCACAGAGACAAGACGCTCTAATCACTGAACCACAGACCGTTAAAGTAATATGGTACTGAGATGGCAGCTTTACCACAACATGACCCCTATCAGCCCCATGTAGGTCATTCAGAGTGCATCCATACAAGGAGAACACGACGGACATCTTCAGCGGCTTTCTTCTCATTCTCATGGTTATAATAACTTAACATAAATCCTGCCCTGCTCACTAAGGAGATGCTTTATTCTTCTGTGGTGTCCATAGATCAGAGATTAGTATCCCAGAGGGATGTGATCAGACACTTAAATAGTGCTGTCAATCAGTCAAAAGCAAAACCAGCATCTATTAATCATTCATCGCTATCTGAAACTCTGACGAGGGAGGCTGTTTGCACCATTTACACCTTCATCTTCAGCCGTCTGGCCATGAGAACATTAATTAAAAGGCATCAAAATTTGTTTTTCTCTTCAACCATCTCTCTCTGTTTCTCTCTCTCTCTCTCACGTCATCGTCTCACAGTCCATCATTACCCTGTTGCTCTTTTCCTTTTTCCTCTGAGTGAACAGAGATGAGATGAATCGCTGCAGTTGTGTGGGTGTGTCTGACAGACACTTATATAACACCATCTGCTAATCACAGTGACAGAATGAGAGATAACCAGGGAAAGAGCGTTCTTTTTTGCATACTGTATATGCATATGTTTAATGTATGTATATTTAAGTGTACAAATGAACAATAGACAGCACGTTACATTAGCATTTGGAATGTGACATATGTTTTATTATTTTTGCTATATGTGCCAACGATTGTTAGCCTGGCACCACCCGCTTACCTACTTCCGCTCAATTTTCATTTCCCTTTGGTAGTCAGTATGGGGCTGCGGTGCATTCATTTGTTCCTGCTCGTCCAGATTTTTGGATGTCCAATCAGCGAACAGAGGGATGGGCTGAGAACAATGACGTCAAAGTCGTGCGCCAGTTTCAGTTGAACGCTGCGTTCCTTTATACTCGGAACTCGGAAATTTCCGACTTGGTAGTTCCGACCTGTCTGTGTTCCAGTGCATCTGCTCGGGGAAGTATGGACGCCGACAACCTTTCTCATCCTAATAACTAAACGTTAGGCTCTAGCAAGTTACCGTTGCCAGGTACCGGTACATCCATAGACTACAATATGTAGTGAAGTCGGAAGTTCCCAGTACAACTGGAACGCACCGTCAGAAGCCGGCTCATGACATATGTCACTACCAAACGTTATGCGATTGGTTGGCTGATCCAAAGTAGCACTGGGCAGATCCAATAGTTTTAAACTTCAACAGATACCCTCCTCCAAGTGAGTGAACGTTTGCCAATAGAGCAGTTCCAGACCTTCTGTACAAATGAAGTGAAGTACGATGGTCTGGTTGGACCAGGCTAAACAATTGTAGCTGTCAGCTCATTATATAAAAGTAAAAAAGACACTATTTCTGGACAAATACATATCATGCCATTTAATCATCTATATTATGTTTTTTTATGCTGTTAGCACCGTTAATTCAATGTCAGATTATTTTGCTGGATTATAAATTGATATTATTATCTTTATTATTATTAAAATGGCAAATCAAGCCAAGTGTGTTTGAAGATGAACAGAAGGCCTCAATGCTTGTTTCATGCATTTATACCTATATGTGCAAACACACAATTCATATAATTTTTATAAACACTGCAGCGGGTCTAAGACAAGAGTATAAGTACTTCACTTACACTGGCCATCCAATATATATACTGCACTGTACGTACAGGATGTATTGCATGTATACTTACTTTGTTGCTCCCCCCATATACTCCAGTTACCTGTAATGAAACAGGAAGGTGTGAGTATTGATTGTGCTGGTATCAAATGTAAACATGCATTCACGACATTAACGCTTCAAAGTTCCCGGATGGAGCTGGTGAATGGGGGAAGAGCACATATGAAGCGCTGAGCATCCCACTTTTTCCACAGACAGCTGGCTCAGCAGGCGGGGCCAAAAGCCGACAACGAGGCAGAATCCCGGAGGAGCTCGCCTCCTGACATCTGATAACGCTATCGACCCTTAACACTGCAGCCACCCAGGCCCTTTTCCACTCTAGCACACAACAACAACCCATGTGTGGTTAAACGCATAATGCACATGCTGAGCTAAAGCAATCTAATTACAACTCAACAGTTTACAAAACACAATTCTCTTGTTCAAATGACTACACTTTGTACAAAGAGCAAACGGTCACTTACAGCACTGGGTTCCTGGTGCACGGAGAGGACGTTCCTGCTCCTCCTGGATTAACTGATAACAGGAAAGATAGTTAATATTTTGCCAATGAGCAAGAAGAGAAAATGTAAATTGGATTTAATCTTGTCATTTCTAACACCAGTTATTTCTCAGGTTTAATCATGTTGGAGTGTTCCTAAAAATGAGGCAATGCTGCGGTATTAAATCAAAGGTGACAGCTTACATCTTGGTCCCTCATGGCGTTGAGCTGCTCCAGTTTTTTGGCCCAGTATCGTGCCTCATCCTCAGGGATATCTGAAAAAACAACAAGCCAGACACACTCAGCCAAGTGACAAAAAACACAGTATGCAAAACGCGGTCCCAGCTCCTGCTCGGGCTTGGCCCCCTAAATATAATTTGATCATGTTTTGAACTGCCCTTAAAGCTAACCTCCGATAAATACCCCAGGTCCACAAACTGAGGAATCAGGGGCACAATATCGACTCTAAGAAGAGAAAACGGCATGAAAATGACCCTTAATCAATGACCTTTAATCAAAGTATACTCACAGGCAGGAATACGTATCACAGAAAAATAGGGTTAATTTGTCAGTAAGAGATTATTGGTGTTCATATATCACAGTTTGCTGTGAAAAATATATGGACAGACATCATTTAACTAAGTCATCTTCTTTTTCCTATGATGGGTTGAGTTTTTCCATAATCAAATCTTTTTACCAACCATTGACGGCTTTAGACTTTTTTGATACAAATAATGGATCGTCTCACCGAGAGGCAGTTCAAATCGTGTGTCGAGCAGCACCAGGTGGAGCGTGGGTTCTTTGGTGCCACAGATCTCATTGTCAGACATGATGACCTGAGAGTCCAGAGTGAGCCACTCGCCCGGACCTTCCTGTTTGACAGAAATAGGTTTCTGTCAGCCCCCACACCAAAAACAACAGAGCCCTATAGAACACGTCCAACTCTAAATGAACAATCCTGGCTTTTTCAATGACAGTATTTTCTAAAGTGGTGGGCGCTGGTGATCGGTAGCAAACCTCATTAGACTGTCGGATGCTACGGAGGGGGATCCACACCGTGCCAACCATGGTGTCCCAGATCAACCCCTTGTCCCACACCTCAACTGTCAGACCCAGGTCCAGGCGGTTGATCTCGCTGGGTAGATAAGAGAAAGAGGGACAGGAAAATGTCAAAAATCAAGAGAAAAAGCAACTGATATTAATAATAAGTATATATTAAAGACAGTTGGGGAAAGCAACAAAGCAAATTTACTCGACGATTCTATTCCAAGTACACTTTTGAGGTAATTGTACTTGATACATCTACTCCACTACATTTATTTGACTGCTGTAGTTTGCATTGCTACAGATTAAACCAGTGGTTCCTTAGCATTTCAGAAATCTACCAGTTGTAAGCAACATCAACCTCTAGCTCTATGCTGGAACAACTGATATGAACTTCCAAACTATATAGAGTTGTTAAAACTGTGACCACCTCAATCAGCTACAACAGTAAATTGGCACTTTTACTTAAGTGAGGTGTTTGAATGAAGGACTCTGCCCTGCAGCGAAGCATTTTTACATAAATATATTGGTATTTTTTACTCCAGTAAAGCACTTGAGTAGTTAATCTACAACTGTTTAAGGATGAATGCATAACACACACATAGGCACTCATACACACAAAAGATGCACAGTAATTACTCGTGGGCTTCACTGAGACAAATACAAGACACGTCTCTGTGGGAGGAAGCCTGAGAGAATCTAACATGAAACATTTACAAGACAGCAGGAAGCAGGACAGAAATAGAGAGAGGGTAGAGGGAGAGAGAGAGAAGGATAGAGAGAGGGGGATGGATGGATAAAGGGAGGGAGTGGGAGGAGTATGATGAAGGCAGTGGAGGAGGTGATTGTATCGCATTCCTGGAGGGAGAACGTGGGAACTTTAATTAAGAAATAAGGGTACTTGATTTCCCGTCTCAGTGGTGACTCCTTTTAAGAAATGTGCTTGTTTGATTCCTGGCAGCGACTGAGGAGGCACAGCCATTTAAAGCTACTTTGAAGGAGGGGATGAGGCTCCCTCTCTCTGCAGCCCAAACATTACATAACACAGCTGCACTGATGCAGGCCCCAGCACAATGCCCAAACGCCTCCGAACATCATACAAATGCAAAGGACTCCGCATTCAGCCCGCCTACTGCTGTTACATCCCATGCTAAATCTCACCATTCTTGCTCATATGGTAATAATATTTTTTTCTATAGCAACAAGCTATCGTTAAAATATTTAGCAAATATTTAGGAACGCGCGCTCAAAAAGTAAGGTTTGAAAAGGGGAGAGGAGGAGGGGCAGAGCAGACGAAGATCAAGGAGGCAAAAAAGTGACAGAGAGGAGAGGAAGCTGGCTGTGAGCCAAGGTTGAGAACAGTAGGTGTTGAGGGAGAGGATAGGAAAAAAACAGCACAAATGCACGCAAGCAGCTGACGTGGAGAGTGGATGAGAGGATGAAAAGAGAAAGCAGAGGGAACGGAGGAGGGAGAGGGAGGTACTGAAGGAGAAGAAAGAGTTTGCTCTGAAGAGGATGAGGGACTCACAACATGAAGTCTTGCTCCCAGCTGGGCAAGTTGCCCCTGACAGCAATGGTTGTGCTCTTCACATTTTGTACCTTTAGGGTCACATAAGTGTTGAACTTCTCTGTGAGGGAGACAGGAAAGAGATGTGTTACAATGAAACCCATGTGAGATATAGATGTTATATAGCGTAACTGGCTCCCTTCATATCCATTAATGGCTCCAGCATGTAATGTGTCCGCAGTCTGATTAAAGATGTATGTCTCCCTCCCACTATGATCTACCTCTTTTCTATTTCCTTACCTTGGGGTCCATCCAGCTTGGCTTTCTTCACTGTGGAAACACAGAGAGGGACAAAGTCACACACAGAAACACCATCTGTTTTTCACTTCTGAACGCTCCTGCATTCTCTGTTGAGCAGCCAGGGAGAGGATGCTTGTATCCAATTTAAGCACAGTTTGTGAAATCTAATAAAACAAATACTATGCGAAACTCAGGAAAATTACTGTAAAAACAGTATGTAGACTTAGGGTCTTATTAAATTTGAGACAAACCCTGCTGCGTTCCAAATTGCATAATCTTTATTTTTTTCTATTCTACATACTATAGCTGATGTCAGAATCTAGGTAGCATGCAGTATGCATACAATTGGGACATCCTTTTACGTATTTATTTCATCATAACATTGCGCCTTAATCTTGCCTGTAGCATATACGTTGCATCCCTGGTTGTTCTCAACGTCGATGTGACGTCACTTCCGGTGCATACTAGATTGTGGGTCAGAATCATCCAAATAGCATGCCAATTTCAACACTGAACATCTCGACAGATGTTGTAGGCATCCGGTTATTTTTAAGCATAACTAAATCTGACCACGAGAACTGGGACAGCCTTAATCTGTTCCTACCATACTAAATAGCAGGGAAGTAGGTGTATTGGAACGCAGGGCCTGTGTTCCAATCCCCTTACTTCCATACTATTTAGTATGCCAGAAAAATATTTAGAATGTATACATGGTGTCAAATTCAGTATGCCAACATACCTGGATGTTCTAAAATAAGCCTACACCCAATAGCATTTTGCAGTATGCAAAATATCATGATTAAGTATGTAGTACAGTTAAAAGAAAAATAATATGATTTGGAACTCAGGGATATACTCCAATCACCACCATCTGGCAGAGCAGAGGTAGTCTATATTTGTATACAAGGAGAATGTTGACGCAAGAAACTGAAATTGCTACTCTGAGATTTGGATTAAGTGCTGTGCCGTTTTTGCCATAAGGCAGAGACATGTTGGCTCTGAGCACGGTAAAAACGCCCCCCTCCCCCCCCACACACACACACACACACACACACACAACACAGCACAGGAGAAGCATGGGCGGCTTACCTGCTGTGCTTCATCAGTATGTCGGGATACAAAAACAGAATGCACAGTACACCTACATGCTGAAACCCCCACAGCAGAGACTAAACAGATGGCCGGTACACTTTTTTATTTTTTTACTAATATCATGGTTTCGTTAGGAGAATTTTCATTAGATGCAATAGATGTTTAAAAGGGCTTAATCATCTGTTCTAACTTTGGGAAGGTTTTTCTTGTACAAAAACATCCAACCTTCATCAAACAATAAGTATTAAAGGATTTTTCAGTGTACAGTTAAAGCCCAGGCTCTCACTCTGCAGCACATTTTTACCAGCTTTGACGTAACTCACGCACACATTTTAACGCTCTACTATCCACTGCTCTCCACCACACAAATGCACTGCAAGTGTGTGTGCACATCAAACACACAGGTGAGGTGAGTATCAACGAAAGGCAAACGCAAGCTCAGTTAGCTATGAGAGCAAACTTGCACCTTTAACGGCCCCCTTTGAGAAAACGGGACGCCAATTTGTGGCTTAGCTCGTAATATTCTCCACACACCAACCACACTGGAATCAGTCTTCATGGTAACCACACAAAATTTAAAAGTTGATGCAAAATTGCCCTTGACAGCAAGGCGCCTTTCCTGCTCCTAATTCTCATTACTTTGCTCTTTATTTCTTTCATGCAGCATGAACAAACCAAAGCTACATTTGCAGTTTAAGTGACATGCAGCTACATTCACACATACACAGACACACACACACACACACACACACACACACACACACACACACACACACACACACACACACAGTCAACAGCAGTGACTCACTCATATGCACCTGGAGCAATGTTAACAAATACAAAGCTACCTGAGCAATCTTAATGTTATCCAAACACATGCAACACACACGTTAACACAAACATCTTTGTGTTTGCATCGTTACTTCTGCTCAGGCTCGACATCCTGATGATGTTGTGTTCAGCGTTTACACGGGCTATAGCAGTGAAGGTTCAAATATGATGAAATAATTCAATATAAAGCCAAGAGGACAAGAAAGAAACCAAGTTGTGTCTCCAGCAGTCCTTTACATTGTTTGGGCAGACCTTATCAGAGGCTGCTTCTTGCTGTGTTTTAGTGTCAACACAAACCGTGGAAATATATATCAGTACATGAGCAGGATCAATAAAAAGGAATTGGATTCTGGACAGCTGAGAGCTGAAGCTTAATAATAGCACACAATCGTAAATCTCGCTGGCAGTGTGAGTTACAGTGAGAAATATCCACTAGCCCCACAAACAATATTTTGTCACAATTATCTGAGCAGACAGAACAGCCGGCCCCTGACACATACACATATATGGTACTGTACATGTAAGTGCCTATAACCCACTGAATCATCACAGTCTGAAGGGCTGCGATATTGGATCAACTGGCTGAAATGTAGGCTATGGGTGAGGAGCCTCGATTCAGAAGACAAGGTCAAAGAGATACCAATCCATCACCCTCTGATCCAATGACTTTAAGAATATAACAAATCAACTTGTGCATGTTTGTTAAGTCTTTATTCAGAGGATGCATAGATAGAACCATCCGTACAATCCAACAATTTGTTTTGTGCAATCCCCTTTTATGTTTTGAGCCTATACCTCATTCAGGAAGTACCTCTGACACATGAGGAAGTACCTCTGACTTATGAGAATGAAGCAGATTGCCAAAAAACAGAGGCTTGACAGGGAATCAAGCAAACCCTTCAACTAGAGCTGTCAGGGAATGTAAAATAGGGAGCATGTTGAGCTGAGTTCAGCCATCCGATGACAAAATGAGGGCAGACATAATTCAGACAGAGAGTGTCTTGTTCTGACGGATCGTATAGAACACACAGATCTGCAGCAAGCCTTGCAACTGCTGACAGAGACATTACGCGGCCCAGATTTAGTGTCCTAATCAAGGCTGGGATAAAACTGGACCCAAAAGTATGTGAAATGTCTGCAGGAAATGACGCCAAGTTTTTTTCCCCCGTTCATCTGTATCTGTGCTTGGATTCTGCTTGGTCGGCAGATGCGCCAAAGAAGTGGCTGCCTATTTAAGAGGCACAAAGTACTGTGGAGGCCAGAAATAGCTCCAGTCAGGTAAGCATGAATGATGTAATAGGAACAGAAAGAGGGTGCACTGCCAAGTCTCGTAGCCTACGACACTGACGGCTGCAGCCAGTGTTTATGAATGAGTAAAGCTCAGGGTCTTAATGACATAGGGCTTACTCAGTGCAGGGACAGTTAGTGGGTGGACCTAACCGGCACAGGATGAGGTGGGCTACAGCATCCGTAAAAGGACCTGACGTTTAAAAGGTGAATTTGAAACCCCCAGAACTTTCCAGTGTCGACCACGTTATTCTACCCATGTTCACTATCATTGCCAAAAAATGTAGTCCATCAATCGATTTGTTGATCGACAGGACTGAAATCTGCATATGTATTGATTATCAATATAAAGCCATTTTTTCATGCAAAATTTGGTTATAACAACTATAATGACTAATATCACTATCAGATAAGCTGGCAGTTTATCTTAAGTAGTCTTCCACATGAACTGGTTAGTCTTTTTGTCTAGAAAATGTCAGAAAAGTGTTTAAACAATGTCCTAGGGACCAAGATGAAGTCCTCAAATATATTGTGTTGTCCAACCTATACGGTCCAAACTACAACGATATTAAATTGACTGTTAGTGAAGAAAGGCAGAAGTCCTCAATAGTTTAAAGATGGCATTGTGCTCGAAAAGTTTCTTAATAAAGGCAATAGATTAATGGTATAATTCCCAATTACCTTTCTTTCCATTGTCTCATTGACTGATAAACCAGTAGGCTATAGATTAGTTGTAATTGGGATTTGTTCATTTTCAATCTTCTGGCATTATTGGACAACTAATCAATTTATTGAGAACATATTAAACAATTAAAATCACTTAAACTCTAATCAGATTCCTGATTGGCAGCTTTGGGATTTAGGTTGTGAAATCCTACTTCCATAGGTCCTCCTCTGCTTAAAAATCAAGTCAGGTTATAACAAATTGCACAGCAAAGCCTTGCAAATTGCCATCCTGTTTGTTGTGCTCTCGTCCATTTTAAGAATGTGTTTTTTACAGATCCATGCTGCTAATTTCTGTCTAACAAAAGCCTAAGGAAAACTTAGGAACACAAAATGCATTTCAGAATGCCCCCCCCCAACACACACACACACACACACACACACACACACACACACACACACACACACTCCCAGGTTCTCTCTCTCACAGTCTGGCCCATTATTATTGCTTCCTGGAAGTGAAGCTCTAAGTATATGAGCAATCAAAGCGGATGCTTATCCATCACTGAGGGGCAACAGTGTCAGCATCAGGTGCTTTCTTAGGGAGATTGGTGGGAGGAGGTGACGCATCACTTCAGGGAAAAAAAAAGAAGCTGAGGAGTGACGAGCATCATCTCCAGCCAGCTATAGTATTCCCTCACGACTACAGCGGAGCGAAGGCGGCGCGGTGCGGCAGCGGCAGGGGCTTTTCCTCGACCTGCTCCTCCTCTGACTGACTGCCCACGCATGAATGAACTGAGTGGATGACACACACATGGCCTACACGCACGCAGAGAAACCGCAACAGTATGGTCACACAATGGTTCTCCTCCATACATTTAGGCTATAGAAACTCACAGAGCCTGTGACTGTTTGGCAGTAATAACAGTCACGAGTCACGACTGGACCAGCATGTTAACATTTTTTTCGACTCATTCAAAGGCAAAAACATATTTATTATTTGAGGCCGAACAGAAAAAATACACAAATATGTCATTCAGCAAGAGTGCAGATGGAGAGTGTCCCAGTCTCAGAGGCATCCCCCCTACTATGAAAACGTTATGACAAGCTGTGTGATTAAATGACTGATCAGCACTAAACCTGTCTCCTGCTCGGGATGCACACACTTTTCAGCGGAGTGGTGCTGATGCTGATAGCCTGCAGACTCTGTCACACAGCTGGTGCAGTTACACCGCGAGCGAGTGCCCCACTTCAATATCATCTAACACGGAGGGGTTTTAACTAGCCTACCCCTATCTTCGCTCTCTTACCTCCCACACATAGCAGGGACATCTCTGAAAGCGGCGTGAGCGTCCCCGGCTGTCCTCTATTGGGTGCTCCGTGATTTGTTTGCTCAGTCCGTGTCTCTTGGTAACAAAATAAATAAATAAAAAATGAAAATACTCAAACCGCCGAACCGTTACCCTAAAATGGTACCGGAAACGTGTCGGGGCATCATGTCAGAAGCAGCTAGCGCCCGTCTCTTTCTCCTCAAGAGCAGTTGCTCTACTCCTTGCAGGACACAAGACACACGGGAGTGAATTCCTCGCCCCCTCCCTCGTTTTCCTCCTCTGCATTGCCTCAGCTCTCCTCCGCTGCTGTTCCTCCTGCGCGCACAGCCATCTTGTTTCAGCAGAAGCAAACCCTGCTGAGCGCGAGGACAGCTCCCCCGCGCCGCTCTGACGTCAGAGTTGATGAGTAGCAGCAGCCGAACAGAGCGAGGGCCGATACGCACGGTGGGATAGGGTTGAATTAATAATATGCTACGTGTCCGGTGTGATGCGCTCAGGCCATGGCTCAGGCGAGGGATTTCATTAATTGTTTCCAAAGTTACACAGCATTTAGGAAAGGTTGCCATTTAAAAAAATCACGAGGCCTAGAATAGATCATGTCCGGTTTTTCGCTGAACGTCCCATCAAGTCATTTAATTTATTAGTTCACTTATAATGGGCCCAAAGTTAAGTTACAAATTAAAGATAGATGTTTATTCAAGAGTGCATTCGCATATCAAAATGCCCGTTTACAGAGCCTATGCTGTGTATTAACACTGGATTTTTTCCCCCAGTGCACACATGGCTATGGTAGCAGTTATGACTACATTCTGAAACGCTTGTTGTCAAAATTAGCCTACTTTTTGTCAATGTGTATATCATCACAATCATTTATGACGGTGTGCGCCAAAAGAAAAAAAAATTGCCTATATGCTCTTTAAATTGGTGTCATAACGTATATGTAAATAAATGGGGCCCACAATATCAACAGCCTCGTTTACAGAACCTATAGCATTCTGTATGCATAACAATAATGCGGAATTTGTAAATGTTTTATTTGATTTTTTATTCGATTCGATTTGATCTTATTTTTAATGTATCACTTATGTGTTGTTTATATATTGTGTTATATAACTTATATTGTGTATATATGTATAAGTATGATAGTCACTGTTTGTTTATTGTCTCAATGTGTGCACCTTATTCACAAAGACAAATTCCTTGTTGGTGTGAAATCCTTCTTGGCAATAAAATCGTTTGTTATTCTGATTCTCCAGAATGGCTGAATCTATACTTAAATTGCACACGAAAATCCTTCAGAACTACAGCACTCTGGCGACAATTGCATTTCAACAGTAGATATTTGAAAGGGAGACATTGGCATTTTTATTTCCCATCTTTCAAATCCAATTGATAAAATGATGTTGCGGAAATGTTTGATTGTTTATATTCTTTGCTTGGCCTGACAGTAATATAAATTAATTCAAATAGTTGAATCAGCCTCATGTGAACCCACAATGATCCTTATATAAACAGGGAGAGAAATACGGAGGGTTAAGATCTCATTAGCTACTTAGTGCCAGCTAAGGCCCTCATAATAAGATAAATAGTTAAACATAGGCTTATATTAAACATGTGACATTCTTAATTCTGCAACAATTACCCATTTGAATATGGTACACACTGAATTGTCTAATGTAGGCCTATTTTATATTTCGGTTTGATGAATGGACAGAAGTTTGTACCTCAGGAAACTTGTAATAAAACTTCTATTATTTTCTTACATTTTAACTTTTCACAGAACTGTAACTGTATTGGAAGTCTGAGGTTTGTCTTCTCCTTTTATCACTCCTTTGTTGATTGGTTCCCAAACAGGGGAAGATGCCAACTAAGAGCTGCAAAAGTGTTTAGGCTTTCTTTTAGAAACAATTGACAACTGCCATAGTGGATAAGAATTTGCGGCATAGGCCTAGTGTGTCAGAAGTTTACATTATCCCTTTACAACGAGAAGGTCCTGGGTAGTGTGACCCACCTGTCCAGTTGTGCCCAATGATTGTTGAAATAGGAGACAAGATATAGGGCAGAGGTCTAGTAGAGACTCAAATGGATAGATTTTAAACTGACCTCCCCATCGATATATTTTTTTAATGGGAACAAAGTTATATTCAAGTAATATAGCCTAAACAATCGTAAACAGTCGTCAAGTATAGGACGATAAACCTACTTTGCGAATGGGG
The DNA here is from genome assembly GCA_949357725.1 of Hyperoplus immaculatus. Lineage (NCBI taxonomy): Eukaryota > Metazoa > Chordata > Actinopteri > Uranoscopiformes > Ammodytidae > Hyperoplus > Hyperoplus immaculatus. The sequence goes on along the minus strand of OX442359.1, from coordinate 16,254,422 downwards.
AGAGTCGGAGCACCTTGCCTGTAGTACCAATAATACACGCCAGAGAGCAGCAAACGTCTGCCACGACCTTGAGACTACTAGAAATATACAAAGCGATGTAGTGTGTTGTTTACGCCTACGCTAGGTTCAAGATGGCTGCTGGAGACAACAGCAGCAGGCCTCCTTGCCTTAATTTCTCCGGCCCGGGTCCTTTGGGAAACAGCCAGCCCAGCAACAGCGTATTCTCAATGCCTGCATCCAACGGCGAAGCGGTCGGTGGGGTCGTGGGACCACAGGGGCCACCGAGGCGTCCCAACCCGCAGCTGGGGCCTGGCGGGGGAGACGGCAACGGTGTTTCGACCGGAGCTCAGCCGACTGCGCACAACTCCCTGCAGCAGTCCGCTGCGTCAGGTGCTGCGGCAGCCGGAGCAATGGCCACCCCGGCGTCAAATATGGTGACCAACGCGCCGTCAAACGCGCCCCAGGCAGCAGCAACGGCCGCCACTCCGGCAGCCGCGTCCGTGCTGGTGTACCGAGAGCCGGTGTACAACTGGCAGGCGACGAAGAGCACCGTGAAGGAGAGGTTCGCTTTCCTCTTCAACAACGAAGTGCTCAGTGACGTTCATTTTTTGGTGGGCAAAGGAATGGGGGTACAGAGGATACCTGCGCACAGGTAAGAGGAATATAACTGCAGCGCGAGGACTCGAAACACTAGCGAGCTAACAATGAACATGCGAAGCGGAGAGACGTAAGCCCTCTGTTGTAATTATGTCATTGTCAGGTTTGTTCTGGCAGTGGGGAGCGCAGTGTTTGATGCCATGTTCAACGGTGGGATGGCGACGACCTCAACGGAAATCGAGCTTCCTGATGTGGAACCAGCTGCTTTTCTGGCCCTGTTGAAGTAAGGAGGAAGGGGGGGGGGCGCGTGCCATTTAAACATAGGATTTCCTGACATTTGATGCCCTGAAAGTGGGCGTGTTTAATAAAAAAAACATAAGGCATAGGCTATCTGCAGTTTGTGAAATGTCAAGAATTCTCACCGATTCATCTCGGACTTCAGCACATAACATTTCATACCAAAACATTAATTGTAGGATTATATTTAAGCTAACCATACCTATTTCCATTATTTGCATCTATACAATTGGAATCTCATGTAGTTTGTTTTTGGACTGGCTCTTGCAGGTTTCTCTATTCTGATGAGGTCCAGATCGGGCCTGAGACGGTGATGACAACACTATATACAGCTAAAAAGTACGCAGTGCCCGCGCTGGAGGCTCACTGTGTGGAGTTCCTCAAGAAGAATCTGAGAGCAGACAATGCTTTCATGCTGCTCACACAGGTCAGCGTCACCCAAACTTGTTGTGTGCAATTTGATGTGTGGACTGGTTGTTCTGCGTCTCTACCTAAAAAGGCATATGTTTATTTAGTTCAACACTGCAACTTTTTACGACTCCAATACAATACATTATGTTGACTGATTTTTGACAAAAAGATTTTTTTTTAAATTTAAAAACAGTTCTCAAATATTAGACGTAGTCGAAACACAAATAACCATATACAACTTTCATAACTAAAAAATATAAAATTAGCAAAATTGTGAATTGTGATTTAAATCTGTTACCATCCTATTAGGAAATTAGTGAACAAGATTACAAGTCAGACCAGATGCCAGCCTTCCTTCCCTTTCTTCTTATTTTTTCTCCAGTTTATAATACTTCTACACTTTGCTTTTTTTCCGCCAAAAAAAGTATTGAGGTTTGAGATCCAGCCCTGCTAATAATCTTAGTGCATATTTGCAATGCAGTACTTATTAAATAGTTATTCTTTCAAGTGCAGTTGTCAATAGTACAGCTTAGTCAAATGTGTGTTCTTTAAACTTTTGTATTCTTCGTTTCAGGCACGGTTGTTTGATGAGCCACAGCTTGCAAGCCTATGTCTAGAAAACATTGACAAGAACACTGGAGATGCTCTCGCTGCCGAAGGCTTTACAGATGTAGATTTGGGTAATGACGCCTTGTGAATGTTGTCATTAATATAGCATATGTTTTTTTTTTTTTCAGAATAACAGTCCAATTGACCACTGAATTTACTTCTCTCCCTAACTTAGATACATTGGTGGCAGTGTTGGAGAGGGACACTCTTGGTGTGAGGGAGGTACGTTTGTTCGGTGCTTCAGTTCGTTGGGCCGAGGCAGAGGCTCACAGGCAGCAGCTGCAGCCCACACCCGAGAACAAGCGCAAAGTCCTGGGCAAAGCTCTCACGCTCATCCGCTTCCCTCTCATGACAATCGAGGAGTTTGCTGCAGGTGAACAGAACCCCAATAAAACCAAACCCTGTGGCTTTACTTTTAAGTGTGTGTCCTGCTCCCGCACTTTGACTATGCTTTTCTTCGCCCCCAAAACACATTATGTGCTTCATGCCCTGATCCCCGTGCTTGGCTTTTGTGGTGGTTTCTTCAGGTCCAGCCCAGTCCAGTATTCTGTCTGACAGAGAGGTGGTGAGTCTCTTCCTCCACTTCACAGTCAACCCAAAGCCCCGTGTAGAGTTCATCGACCGGCCTCGCTGCTGCCTCCGCGGGAAGGAGTGCAGCATCACACGCTTTGGACAGGTGGAGAGCCGCTGGGGTTACAGCGGGACAAGCGACCGCATACGGTGAGTTGAGAGCAGAGCATTTACAACATGTAAAAACAGCCTTACTTGCGTTTTTATTATTTTTTTATTGCAAAATCAGACTTTAAAGAGTTATTGAAATCTCCATGCTCATTAATAATCTTTTTATGAAATGTATAGTCATTATTTTTTAACCAAAAAGACACCATTTTAAATAACAGTATAGACTTCAACTTTAGAGTACATACATTCATTTGCACATTTTTCTGCTTCACTTAAACTGAAAGATTAATGACTAGAAAACTACCAAGCAAGAGACACTCAAATAATGCCACCTATTGTACCATACAGATGCACTGTACACAGTTGATGAATTCCCATTCTGTTTCTCTTCTCAGGTTCTCGGTAAACAGAAGGATATTTGTGGTCGGGTTCGGTCTCTACGGCTCTATACACGGACCGACAGACTACCAAGTTAACATACAGGTGTGGTTCTTTAACCCTCTAGAAACTTTGTCCGCTTTCACTGTATGTTGTACGCACATTGTATGACATATTTAGCATGTTTGAGCCTCTTTCTCTCTCTCTCTCTCAATACAGATCATTCACACAGACAGTAACACGGTGCTGGGCCAGAACGATACAGGCTTCAGCTGCGATGGGTCGGCCAACACCTTCAGAGTCATGTTCAAAGAACCAGTGGAGATATTACCCAACGTAAACTACACTGCCTGCGCTACACTTAAGGTGTGTTATGTGATGTTCTCTCATACTAAATACACACATGCAACACTTCACTGTGTGTATTTCAGGCTAGGAAAGGTTCTGTGTATTTTTTTATTAAGGCTGCAGCAAATGATTATTTGCTTTTTTGCTGATTTATTTCTCCATTTGTTGTCTGTAAAATGTTGAAAAAACAGTAAGAATTTAAAACTCCTTTTTTGTCAAAAGGTTTTCAATATAATGTCAAAGAACACCGACAAATCTTCACAGTTGAAAAGCATTTTAGCGTTTAAATAATTAACCGATTTCATAAAAAAAAAAAAATTCTCTGTTGGTCGACTTATCATTTCAGGTTGTTACTTTTCCCCTTTTTTTGCGAAAATTTTAACATATTTAGCAAAATGTAATCTCTAATTTGATTTATTTTAATGGCATTTGGCTCCAGAAGTGTGTTCAATCCTGTCTCTCTTGTCTTGTAGGGTCCGGACTCTCATTACGGGACCAAGGGAATGCGAAAGGTAACGCACGAGTCATCATCCACTGGCACAAAGACGTGTTTCACCTTCTGCTACGCGGCGGGCAACAACAACGGCACTTCTGTAGAGGACGGACAGATTCCTGAGGTCATCTTCTACACATAGTCACCTTCGACGTAGCAGCAATCTTCCATCAAATGTGACAACCTGAAAACCAGTGTGTGTGTGTGGGGGGGGGGGGGGGTTGGGGGAGGGAACGCCTCAGCAGCAGTACTGGGGAGCTAATCTCTCAGACATCATACTTTTTTCCCCTCCATATAGTGCACTACCATCGGCCACCTGAAAGGTCAAATAGCTGTAGAGCGAAAGTAGGTCACTACATGGGGCGTAGCTCACCATCTGATGCTGTCTCTCTTTATGATGGCTCTCTCTTTCTCAGCCGCTTCCTTTATCCCTTTGTGTTGTAGTGATGCCAGCCTCGGAATCAGACTTGACTGTAACTGACTGCACAAGGGAAGGAGAGAGGGAGGGAGATAGGGAGGAGCCCTTCAGATTATTCACAATATTTGAGGTCACTGTTGTGGACTGACGGCATAAGGCTTGACACTGAATTCTACTTAAGCTGTACAATTCCCCTTCCAGTACTCCGCAGTGCTAGTGCGAAGGAGAGACGCAACTGTAAGAATGTACAGTTATTCAGATTTGCCAAGACAAGATCCTCATCATTGTTAAGTACAGACCAGCATCTCCCTCAATCAGCTGTAACTTCCATAGGCTCGTAGTCGTAGTAGACCTCATAGGCTTCAACCATTTTTGGCAAATTTGAACCAAACTTCATATTAATCTTAACAACATGATTATGGTAAGCATTTATTTTCGGGTTTCTACATACAGTACAATCTGTGATATCTTGTGTCCTCGCTTTGGTAGTTGCCTATACCCAAGATACCTTGCACTTCTCGGCCTTGCATATGTTCATTTGGTTGTTCTATGGATGCACACTAACTCTTCAGATATGTTTCTTTTTAGCTTTGTTTTAAAAAGTGTGGGCAAAAGAGCTTTCCCTCTTAGTGCGGAAGTGAAAGGGTTGTATATTAAAGTGGCATTTATTAACATTATATATGTAACTTCAAATAACTATTGATTAAAGAGTGAAGAAATACTATTGTGGTGATGTTTTTTGTTTTTGAAAATTAAAACCACCTGTGAAGTACACTTTGCTTTCCTGCGGAGTTAGTGTGAAATGAGAAGACTGATACAACTCTTATGTCCATCTGTTCAATTTAACAATAGGGAAAACAGAGTGGCCAGTTAGCTTAGCATACAGGTTGGAAATGGGAAATCAAACTATCTGATTTCCAAAACTCACTAATTGACAGGGGGTTGGGTTTGGGACTTTATTTTCATTTAATATCCATGCTGTTTAAAATGTTTGGTATATAATCCGGAAAACAAAATGCCATGGGAGTATGAAAAAGCGAGAGTGATTAGATAATGCTCATAACAGAGGAGAGTTAAATAAAGACTATTTTAGCGATACATGCAAGCTTTGTTATTGCAAAATTTGAAGTACTCAATGTTTATGAAAAAGAGATGCTTTTTGTTTGCAAATATGTTTTAATATTTTCTGATTTCACGTGTTAGTACACAAAACTAAGAAATTATCTCCACCAGCTATACGGCCATGAGCCCCCCCAAGAAATTTAAATTTTTGATGTTGATGCAGACATAAAGCTGGTTAGTTGTTTCTCCTATGGTTGAAAACGTGGTTTATCCGTTGTCAGTCTGTGTGCTGAGCTAAGTTACCAGGCTGCTGGCTGTAGCCTTATACTGTACTCACCTTAGTGTGTTATGAGCTTCTCGTCTATATCACTCCCATAAAGGGAATAAGTGTTTTTCCAGCCCACTAGAGAAATAACAACTTCATGAGTCACATTTCCATCATGACTTGAACATTTTTATTAGTTACATCGACTGAACAAAGGTCCAAACCATGGAGTATGACTTCTGTAACACTTGACTATGGTTTCCATGGTTTTACCTGGCCACGATCCATTTAAGTATGTATTATTGCAGCGGCAGTATCACAGTGCACTTAACAGGCCCATCCTCGCAGATGAGTATAGTGATGGTGGGGGAAAATGTAGAGGAATAGAAGAAACAAGGAATACAACTGCTTTGATCCAATTGTTCCCCAAAACCCTCACCCTAGGCACTTGGTGTACTGTAGCTGTGAAATGAAAAAAGCATTTCTGCTTCCACTAGCCTACAACAAAAACTTAAGGTTTGTTTCTGCTCTGGACTCGCTCAAAAGTCAAAACCTTTTGTGCGATGCATCTTAAAGCCTGTGCAAAGATTTTAAAGTGCCCACGGGGTAGGGGTTTAGAGATTGATTTGGTATTTTATCATCCGGGGTCACTGTTTACAGTTTGTCCAGGTAGTTGTCGAGGGCAGGAATCCCCTCTTTCAGACCTTTGCGTTTCCTGATTTCAGCCACAACGGTGTAGGGTCTGGTGGTGGGGTCGCTGGGGTCTCCTGGGAGGATCTGCCAGTGGTCAAACACACATTGAGGAAAGGCCTGGCCTCCGGTGTTACTGCGCAGGTCAGCTGTGAACCCTAGAAGGATTAAATACAGATAAATAATCATGTTAAAGCATAGCATTATAACAAATTAAGATATATTTTTTTAATTTTCTACATAGAGACGTTCACTGCCCTCAATATCTTCCCTTTTAAGCATTCTCTAGTATTTTTATCCAGTCCTTTAAAATCTGTATAGCTGAGTTGTGGATGACTGTGTCTCATCTAAAATGATTAACCAAGATGAAATTAATACATTTTGTAGCATTAAAAAGCTTCAGATCTAGGTAAACCCATTGGAAAAATCTATGAGATTGATTCATAAAACATTTAACAAGAAAATACAGGAGTAAAGAGTTGGATCCCGAAAACACAAACTTACCAAAGGACTCATTGACAGGCAGGAAAGCTTTCACTATAAACATTGGAGTGCCCATCACCTGGGATTCCTCAAACACGTGACCTCGTTTTCTGTTCAACACACCGTAGATCCCACCGACCGCCTGCTCCGGACACTGCACGAACAAGAGGCATAGGCAGACATGTAGCGTAAACAGGCATCAGAGAGTTGTCAAGCACTATACTGATGATGAGTTGTGGGCTTGAAAATTCCACAAAAAATTAGAAATACTGACAAAGAAAAATAAACTTGAATGTAACAATACTGGAACATAACTGATTTTGGGGTCATTTACAATTGGACAATTGGAAGCCATCTATTATGGAGTCAATAAGCCTCTGTGCTCACCTGTATCTCCACCAGGTATACGGGCTCCATGAGTCTGGGCTGAGCTGTGAGCTGGCAGGCATACAGAACCCTACGAGCCGTGGGAATAATCTGTCCTCCACCGCGGTGGATGGCGTCTGTGTGCAGCGTCACGTCATGAATGTCAAAGCGCACCGCACGCAAGTTCTCTTCACATAGAACCCCCTGCAGGAGGAAGACAGAGGCTGTGGAATTCTTCTCAGGAGTATACAAGTGTGCGCTGTTAAAAATACAATGTCCCAAATGCCTGTCAAAAAAATTCAGTTCAAACATGTTTAAAATGTGCTTGCAGTCCCCCAGTTACCCTCTGCCCACCTCTTTGGTCGCCCACTGGAAACCAGCCACCACACTGTCCTTGATCTCGTTGAGGTATTGCACTCCCTTTGTCACGTCCATCAGCAGGTTGGCCCCAGATCCATCCGGACCAAAGCACCAGATCTTCCTGGATTCTGTCACATCCCATTCATACTTGTCGGAGAGGAAACGCGCGCGAGTCTTGAGCTCTTGCCTTGGGCTGATATCCCCCTTCTCGATGTCTTCAGCCAGGCCGTCTGGGAACGGACGGGCCTTCATGAAGAGACGATTGTGCTTGTTGGGGGACTTGGAAAGACACATCACGTCGGATGGTTCACTCACCGTCTCTCTGTAAGACACGACCGGGTCTGATTTCTGGTAAGAGAGGAAGTACAAAGGTGACGTAACATTGTGAGGATCAAAATGCGCATTTGCTTGGTTTTTATCTCTCAAGATTTGAAAGGATAATTTTTGGTTATTTCCAACTTGCGCGTTATTTTACATGCTATGCTGCTAAACAAATGTAAACTTTCTATACACATTCACCCAGTATGATGTGTTTTTGCTTCATCAAACTACCTTTTTTTCTCATGCAAATAAATCCTGATTCCTGATTTCAACATTTTGTGAAAACTATTTGTAAAAATTTTTCCTTATCTCACCTTCAGTGGAATGCAGGCATGGTCCTCCTCCAGGTCCTTCAGGCAGATCTCCAGGTGGAGCTCTCCGGCTCCAGCCACGATGTGCTCCCCAGACTCCTCGATAATGCACTGCACCATGGGGTCAGACTTGGCCAGACGCTTCAGCCCCTCCACCAGCTTGGGCAGGTCAGCAGGATTCTTGGCCTCCACCGCTACTCGCACCACGGGGCTCACGCTGAACTTCATCACTCTCAGGTTGTGACACTGCAGACGGAGCAACCAAGGTAAAATACTTTTGTGTGTTTTGTGTTGTTGTACCAGGAAGAGGTATGCCAAGGGGAGCAACAGCTCAGTATGAATAACCAAGCATCCACTGTGTACACCAGTATTTGAAATACAGTGTAGGCCCATACAAGAGAATAAATACGTTACAGAATAAATACGTTACATGTTCATAGGTGGAAATGGTCCCGGTCTTAACAAGGTACTGGTCTACTCCAACGAGACCCACAATGTTGCCACATGGGACATCTTCAATAGGCTCTGTATACCGGCCCATCATCAGAACTGTCCTGGATTGAGGTAACAAGGGATGTGCTTATAAAACAAATACATGAAAACAAAGTGGTGAAAAATAAGCATGGATTTAGAACTCATGTTCACTGCTCTCCCACTGCCTCAGGCCTCTGTGTAGTGCACATCAACCTGCTCACCTCTGGATGGGTTTGATGTAAAGGTCCTCCTTCTTGCCAGGGGTGTAGTTTGGCCCCATGATGCGCACCTTCAGGCCAGTGGACACACAGCCTGAGAACACACGGCCAAAGGCGTAGAAACGGCCCTTGTCGTTGGTGGGGACCATCTTGGAAATGTACATAACCAGGGGAGCCTTAGGGTCGCAGTTCTTAATACCTGAGAAGACAGCCAAAATAAGTGAGTAAATTAGGTTTAGGCCATATTGAATGATATATGATGAGGGGCCAAGGCGAAGGCGGTTCTGTGAAAGAATATGTTCCACTGACCCATGGCAGCCTCGTCGTCTCCCGGCCCTTCGTAGAGCAGCTCACAGCGGTATTTCTGTGAGGTGACGGGGGAGGGCAGGTGGATGGTGATCATCTGGAGCAGGGCCTCTCCGGCAGGCAGCCAGCGACGCATCACAGCCTTCAGCAGAGGCTTCCCCTCTTTCTCCTTGTCCTCGGAGTCTAGTTTGACGTCCAGCTTCTCAATTAGCTTGGCTGTCTCGTCCTTCTTGAAATTCATGATGGCATCAAACACCTGAGAAAGGGCAAAAAGAAGGCATCAAACCTTAGAGTCCGGCAGCCATACATTACACTAAAGCAATTTTACAATTGTATGTAATCTCTCAGATTATTCTGAGGACTATTCTTTCAAATGTATAGAGTGTTATACATTTTTGTTCTGCTGGGTGCAGACTATGTCTTGCAGGATGCAATTGCAATTGCAATTTTGATGGCCAAGGTCAGAACAATTTCAAATCCTACAGGCGGGAGCTTTTAATAACATTTTAAGAGAGACATGTGATAGCCATCAGAATAATTGAGTCCTGTTTTAGTTAGTCAACACATAAATCACAGGTTTTGCACTCCATTCACCTTAAAGATGGGATCCAAAACGAGCTGGCAGAAGGTGCGTGGTAGTTTCTGGCCATCAGGACCGTTGGCAGTCTTACTGAACTTGCCGGCAACTGGGTCAAAATATCTGTAAATTGACAGCATAACATCATGAAACTCAAATGATTGACATCTAGCAAAATTCTGTTATAAATGTGCAATAAATGGCAGTTAAAAAATTACAAAAACTTCAAAGAGCCTTGTGTTTAAGGTCACTTATATCATGATTTTTCAACGTTAATATGGGTCCCCAGTGTGTTTAGAGAGACTCCCAAAGTATGAGAAGAAACAACCCTCTCTCTTTTTCTCCTAGCCTGGTGAGCCTTATCTTGCTAGCTTCAAATTTGTCTCTCTCCCGCAGATCAGTCTGGACTTTATCCGATCTCTGTGGGGAGGAGCCTGGCCCTGTCCGTTAGTGGAAGGCAGCCCTGATTAGTACATGTAGTCGTCAATCTAGCCTCAAGTCAGGCGGGGCTCTCCCCCCTTTCCTTCCTTTAGTGGAAGGCAGCCCCTGATTGGTTCATGAAGTCGTTTACATTAACATCAACAAATACACTTGTGAGATATGGCTGGTCTCATGAGGCTAGATTGACGACTACATGAAGCAATCAGAAGCTGCCTTGCCTTTTACGGGAGGACCGTTAGGTCACAACGCAGGCTCTGATAGGCCGAGTAATTTTTTGATCAGGCTCCTCCCAACGGAGATTGGAGGAAGGCTAGACTGAGGTGTGGGAGAGAAACGAATGTGAAACTCACAATATCAGGCGGGTCTTAAATGGCCATTTATCTCCACCTCCAACCTTTCCTGTCATATTTCCCATTACCAAACTAACCTAGCACTACCTCCTTGTGTGATACACCCCACCAGATGCCCCTGAATCTAACCATCAGTCCTAATTCCAAATTGAAAATGAGCATAATATGTGACCTTGAGAATACTCTTTTAATCGTATGTAAAGCACATCTCTGTGCCTTCAAGTTTACCTATCTCCCCACAGCTTCTTCATCATGTCCGTCACTTTCTTACACCTCTCCTCTGCTCCTAGATTTGCATCTCCTCCTTTGGTGAACTTAGAAACATACATCTCGGCAAACTGCTTCAAGGTGAAAGCCCAGCCATGGAGGCCAGAGCCGAACCCGACTGTCCCAATGACAGGGTCAATCTAAAGGGAGGGGAAAAAAATGGTATAGTATTATTGGAAGTTCAAGCTATTGTAAATAGACATGGGCCAGTATCCGGTTTCAAGGTAGACCGCGGTTTGAAAAGGTCAAGGTTTCAAAACAGCTTTTAACAGCTACGGTATTCTGTCATACCTTTCTAAGGTATTAGCAGGATGTTCACGAACAAGTTTATTAGTTTATTATCCCTGAGCTGGGAAAGACAGCTTTTAGCTTCAATGCCCCTGACTCCTGGAACAAGTTACATCAACAAATTAAAATGAATACCTTTATATCCTATAATCAATTTAAACATACTATCTTAAATCTACCAAGCTCTACCTGTAGCTGTTTTAATTAGGCTATATTGAACTTTTACTAATTTAATTTGAATTCCAGCCATTCTACACCTCTGTCTAAATGTTTCAATTGTTTTTTTCTCTTTGCCAGTTGTTGTGTATTTGATGTATTTGCATTGTATATTGTGTATGTATTGTTGTTTTTGTTTCTCAACATCCTTGCAAATGAGGGTCACCCCTCAATTGATACCTCAAGTATAAGTAAAGGTTAATTAAAAATAAATGTAATAATGTACAGAATGTTCTATAGGTTGTTTAAAAATTAAAAGATTGTGTTCACCTGGATTTTTTTTTTTTTTTTAGCAAATAACACATTTCAAAATAACACATTTGAGAGCTGTCATCGCAATACCGTGTGTGGTACCATGAAAACCGTGGTCAATTTGCCTTAAGGTTAACATACAGTCAGAATATCATGCCATTTTAGCATGTCTTTGTATTAGAGAAAACGTTCGAGCATCTGCCTCACCATGATGCTGCCCATTGGTCCTCCCTCATCCTCTCCATACGTGGAGATAATGACATTGACGTTCTCCACTATGCGCTGGAAGGTCTGGAAGAGCGCGTCTGAGTCCAGCTGCAGCTCCAGTAAGGCCCGGTCCATCTTGTTCATCATCAGAACCGGCTTGATGCGCTCTGCGATGGCCTGCCGCAGTACGGTCTCTGTCTGCACACACACCCCTGTGCCAGAGTGAAAACAAGTGAGCCTCAAGGGAACTAAGGCATTGAAGGAGCTGCACCACTGAGCTAAAAAGAAATACTAAATCCTTTTTAAAATTCAACTGAAGTACATTTTTTATCTGATAGTCAGACTTGTAGTCATATTAAAGGGTTGGGGTGGCATGGGGTTGGGTGATGGTACAGGTGTATGTGCCTTGTATGTTTTTTTAATATGTAATGTACTTGTATGTTTTTTAATATGGCTATGTTTCATATGTTTTTTTATGATTGTTTAAAAGCTCTTCTAGGGATGGGCATTGGAAATTAGCAGTAGCTCTAACTACAATCAACTAGTCCCTATCAAATAAACATGAAATTAAATGAAATGGGGGGAAAGCAAGAGAGAGTGTGTGTGTCATAACGTAATTACCTGAGACACAGTCGACCACCACCAGGGCTCCGTCTGTTACCCTGAGGGCAGCGGTGACCTCGGAGGAGAAGTCCACGTGACCCGGAGAATCGATCAGGTTGATGAGGAAGCCGTTCCCATCTTTGGCCTGCTTGATAAATGCGAGGTCGTTGTCTGCCAGCTCGTAATACATAGAGATGGCCCTGAGTGACAGAGAGACAACGGAAAAATGGCTGCTCACTAGTGTATGAGTACCACTGTCGTCATTAAGATACATGGAAAGATAAGGATGGGTGACATAAAGTTGAACGAGTTCGACTGTCTGAATGGATGTCTCAACTGGGTCATCACAACACTGGACTCCATTGTGCCACTTCAAATGCTTCAAAATGGCTTGACTGCTCTTAAATGTACGCCAGTGTGAGTATGAATCAACATATTATATGTGCTTTTGGCATGGCATCTTCCAAATGAGCATACAGCAAAAACAACACGGCAATGATGGTAATGGCTCTAATAAAATACAGTGCAGAGACTTAAGAGACTATGGAAGGGTTGAAGTATTGCATATTAATAACTAAGTTGTAAAAATATTCACATACATGTTTATTAATATGCACTGTCCCTGCCAAATAAAATAAAGATAATACAGGCACCATGTAGGCCTACTATTAGCAAATAATTCTTCCTTTAGCCCTACATCACAACAGCCAAACAGACTTAACAGCAGGTGTGAGGGCAAATTTATTTGTAACTATCGTATTGATCTGTTTTTTTATCTGTATATCACATCAGTTTAACACATGTGCATTTCCTCTAAGAAATGTGCTGACAACAGTTGCTGAATTTAATTAATTTAATTTAAGGTTTATTGTGGCTGACCACAATAAACCCCTGAGACCTGTTTGACCATCTGTTAGTTGACATCTGTTAGTTGACACCCCCGTTGTTGAAGGGGGCCTTTAAAATCCCTGTCTGACCAAAAGATAGTGTCAGTCCCGTCGGGGGCTGACCATGCAGGTTGGAACTTTACTCTGTAACTGTTGTTTTATCTACTTTTATTAAATTGTTTATATTGATAAGTTTCAGTTCATTTATTCCCACAAGGTTTAACTGATTAAAAAACTTCCACGACGGCAGGGAGCCTACATGTGCAATTAAAAGGCCCTAATAAACAACTTTTTAGAGAGAGACTTCTGCCAGTGATGCTTTATCTACCCACTAGATGGAGGTAGGCGGAGCTCAATTGGCAAAATGCAATGTCATTTGCATCCATTTTGCAAACCAGGAAATGGGAAGCATTTAAAGGGGACATATTATGAAAAACCAAACATTGCCGGTGTTTGGGCACACTGTTTAGGTTATTGGCGTCCCTACCAGCACACACAAGCTTCAAAAAGACAAATATGTCAGTTTCTTCTGGGACATTTATTTCGAAAAAGGGGGGATTTGAAGGTTTCTTCCAAAAAACACCGACTGATGACGAAATCGGTCGGTTTTCATTATCATAAATACTCCCACGGGAAAGCTCACCAGAAACTCGGCAGTTGATTGGCAAATCAAGACGCCCCGTTGGTAACCACACACACCTGGCTGAGCCTCCACTCGCTCATGCAACAACAGAGGAGAAGCAAGCTGCAGTGTGAGCTCAACCTCAAGCTACCATCACACCTCAGCCTCGAAGCACACTAGGGCTGAATGGATTTACTTCATTTTTTGTTAGGCTATCTCCAGCAAAGGTTTGCAATCTGTTAGTGTGATCAAAGCCTTTTTACTGGAGTGTGGAGGAGACTGTGCCAGGAAGACTGAGAGACACCATCCGTCCGAAATGTAAGTAGTCCTATTTTAAAAATAATTCTGTGCGTTTGTTAGTTCAATGTCTGTAACGTGCTTTATTTTATCCCTCCTATAATAACCAACACCGACTGAAATGAGAGAATGCGGGGTTTAGTCGTTAGCATTAGCGCCCGCTAGCTTTACCGTTAGCTTTATGCTAACGGTTAGAGCTGTGAGTCTTTTGCTGTGACTGTTATTTGGCTCTTTTGTGAGCTCACGTTAGTCCTGCCGTGACAGCCCCTGAGTGAAAAACAGACGGTGAAACTGTAGGGTGTGTTGGAAACTGAAGAGTATTTTTTTAATAGCTTCATCCTGCTACCTGCTAGCTGTCTGATTGTATAGCTCAAATACACACCGCAATAAGTCTGCGGACCGTGTGTAGTTAGGGTGACCAGATCCCAATTCACCAGATGTGGGACAAAGACTACGTTTGTGCGGGAGAATGCGGGACAAAGTGCCGTTTTTTTTAAGCAAAATAAACCTGTAGTACAAGCAGCAGTAGGCCTATTACATGATCTCCAGTGTAATGTACACATAGACAGGAATACTGTAAGTTGTCTCTGCTGGCATTATATTTCAAAAAGCACACAGTATCACTCAGAACTTGTTGCTTATCAAGCCAGGGCTGTACTGAATTTGTTGTAGCTTTGCCATAACAGATGTATGATGTAGGCCTATACATGTCAGCTAGGCTACATGATGTAACATTGAATGTGCCATGTTTTACAGGTGTGAGTGACCTGATGGAGCCGGACAGAGCCACCAAGACCGTCACACTATCCGTTCCTTCAGAGGAGGATGTGTTCACTGGGGGGGGACAGGTGGTCTTCTTCAGGGCCCAACAACGACTGGACAGTTACATAAAAGTTATGGCTTTGCTTCTGTTTGATATGTACACTTCATATTTTCATTCCACTGGCTATGAATAAACTGCTTTATTTTTAAGGATGTTTTTGGTCTTTTTAAAATGTAATGATACTGTCTTATCAGAGAAAATCTTCAGCGAGATGAAAATGTGAGTTTCAAGTAATCCTTTACTACAGGTAGCAAACAGTGACAGTAAGCAACACAATACATTTTTTAACGGTAAAACTTTATTATGAATGAGTGATCACAATACAAATGATACATTATCTACTAGATATTGAAATGTTGTCAGATAATTTGCAGCTCTGACAAACCTAAAGCATAATTATTTCAACCATACATTTTACAAAAGATAATGCCTTTCCAGTGAATCTTGACATGATTCAGGATACATTCTTTTCCATCATGGTTACTTTACATTTTTACATGTCAACTCAGTATCGGTTCACAACCAAAGCTGTTTCACTCCACTGGGCTGTAGATCATTCCACAGACCTGTAAAGACAAACGTAAAACAGGGTGTATGTTACCAGTTTAGAGAGTTTATGCATAACTACTTAGCTCAAATTATGTTATTGACTGTGACATAATTAAACAGTATTTACCTGAGGATAATGTCAGGGAAATCAGAAATCTTGATGCCATTTTCACAGTTTTCAGCTCAGACTCCTGTCTGAACAGGTTCAGTTGTACATCTTTTAGTTTAGAACTGGTTAGTGTGCCGATATTTGTGGTAGAAATGAAGCTAAACATGTTTACATTGGTCTCCATGCTGCATTGGCCAAAAGTAAACAAAACTGACAGCTGGGCGTGTGCCATGCCCATGTAGGTAGGTATAGAGTAAATGAGCAGGGCGGTGCATGCACGCCCATGTAGATCTGACCAGTCAGAGCAGACTAGTATTCTTGCGAAGGGGGGTAAGCTGTCAAAACCTACCTTTTGAGATAGAGGGCAGAAGAGGCTGGAAAAGGCGATGAAGAAATGGGAAATGGTAAAAAACTATTGGGTTTTTTGAACAATAAACCAAGAAAACCTTTTCTAGTAGACCTTGGAAATACACCTTTAAAACCGAGATTTTGCATAATATGTCCCCTTTAATATCAAAATCTGGTGACAGTTGCTGGGGTTGTTGTCACCTTATGTTGTCATAAATCTGTTCACCCACTCAGTCCTGATGGGGCAGATTACTCATGTTGAGTAGTCTGAGTAAGTGAGAAAGTGTATCACTTTTTATGGGTTACAATATATATATTCTGAACCACATACGTCGATTTGATGGTGATGCAGCGCTCCTGCTCGTCTTTGCGCGTGTCTGTGAAGCGGGTCTCTCCAGCGCGGGACGAAGCTATGATGCCCGCCTTGGAGACCAGGGAGTCGGTCAGAGTGGACTTCCCGTGATCCACGTGGGCGATCACGGACATGTTCCTGATGTTGGCCTTTTTGTCCATGATGGCACGGATCTGATCCACAGTGAAGTTCACCTGGTGGTAAGTGGGGGAGTGGGGGGTGTTTACATTCAGCCACTAATATAAAACAGCAGAGGCTCATTTTATTAATCATCATCATCATGTCTCTATTTATTTATGTCCACTACCAGATCTCCTTCCAAGTAGTTATAAAAAGAAAGACATGTTGGAAACTGAATCCTGTAGCCTGGTCAGGAGGACGCAGTGAGGACTTTACCTTCTGGTTTCAAAACAAGCAACAGATGAGGAATTACTACTACTGAGTCACCTGCACACTGCAACTGAACGCGACGAGCGGTACCGTTTCGCAATCACGATGGGACACTATGTCGCAATTTCGCACCTTAAATTATAATGATATTGTTTATTCAGGGAAAGCTCTCTTTTACACCGACGCCTTGATAAACACACAACAAAATTCCCCTTAGACTTTTGAAATGAGTAAAATGGTACAACTTGATCTTAAACAGAGCGATAATAAGCTCTTAGTCTGCCCTTATTGAAATGTTTAGGTGGTCGTTAGCCTAAACGGCATTGATAAAAAAAAAATAATGTTAGGTCTATAAAAAAGGCATGAGTTAAGTAAAGTCTTTTGTAATGATGATCAGGGTTTAAAAAAAGGTGTTTTTCCCATTGGGTGGGACGAAAAACAAAAAACATTTTTAGACCTGTATTCCATTGTGGGCCTCAGTATTATTAATTTACTTGTTGCATCTATAAATAGGCCTACACAAAAAAATACACACATTGTAAAATAATAATAATATTCATAATAATAATATTAAGTTGAGATGTCCAGAATATCAAAGGCTCTTCAACAATAATGCTTTTTAAAGCCTTATAAATGAAAATCACGAAACTGCGTCGGTGATTTATAGATGCGCAGGCTAAAAATATATTTGTTTCGCGCGTTAGCATATCATTCTGACGCGACCTCTGACAATCTAACCTAAAACTATAGTTAAGTATAATCGGACATAAAACACACCATAACAATTGCCTTAGACCTGTCATGGCCACGAGATCACTTTAACACGGTGTGTTAAAACGACATTTCTTCATTGGTGCGACAGCAGCAGCTTATTACAGCTTGCTATAAACGTCAGAGTGGGGCAGAGCGGCCCGATACAGTTAAGGCCACAACCCGACAGCTTTAACAGGCTGGCTGCTACGCATGTAATAACTGATCACACACAGCCTTCATCCGGTCTCCGAAGCCCTCCGAGCATCGGCATCCACCTGAAACACGCACACCTGACAGACTGCACTGGGACCCTTACAGTACATTAAGGTTTCTCGGTGGAGTGCGCTGACAGCCCGCTTCTCACCTGCTACGAACAGGCATTCAATAGGCTACACAATCCTCTGCACGTGTAGCCTATGCCCAGGATCAACTTACCATTTTGTCAGCGGGTAGTTGGTGTTGTGTGTAAGACGGTTTATTGCTGTAAACACTGCCTATAAGGACAGGCAGTCCCGTTGGTATCAGTAGAGAGACGCTGCTGCTGATGCTGCTGCTGCGGCTGTCGTGTAGAAAGATGCAGTACAGAGGCTGCAGCGACAGGGGGCGTTGCGTACTTATTTCAGATTTCGTGCATGCGTGCCCCATGCTGCCATAGTCAGTGTGTTTAGGTTTTTGTCAAGGAAGCTTCACTTACTCGTCTCCCTCATCAGATAACCTAGGCAATCTCTATAACAATTGTATATGGCTTAATTTAGAAATACAAATAGCTACAAGGATTCTCTTTGTTTCTAATCATTCACAATGGCAGTGTAATGTTAATAAACGTTTAGCCTGTTGATTCTTGATGTATTCTTTTTATAATTTGTTTTGTTTGAATTTAGGCTACTGTTTATAAGAAAGTAGCCTACATTTTCATGTCAAAACATTCTAAGCTCAGCATCATTATGTAAAATCTGAAATAAATATTTTATGGACTTGCAGAACCATTCCATTTACAAAAAAAAAATAACAAAGAAAAAAGCTTTCCTTGGATATTCATAACCATGGAAAACATTTACTATTTATATTATTCAGTGTGTGCAAGAATAAATGGAGAATTTATTTGTGGGGGTTGACCTGTGGGTCACACCTTTAGTCAAATACTAGTTTTAAGAGCTTTAAGAGAATTTGATCAGGTGAAAGTGGTCTGGAAAGGCCCTGCATTTGCACCACCACCACTGTTCATGTTTAGCAGCTATCCTTTCTCTTTGATGTGGGCTGCCTGAGGACAATGCAGAGGTTGTAGCCTACTTGTTTTAGCACATAGCAGGCCTCTACCAGCTGAGAGCATGCAGGACCAAACAAAACCAGGGGAGAAATTCACAAAACCTCTCCTTAAAATGATGAATGACTTCTGGTTATCTCAACATTTGAATATTGTTAGTATCTATGTTCAGATGCTCTACAGTTATTTTCAAAGTTCGTAAAAAATTAAAAATAAATTATCCAAAAAGGTTATCCAAAAAGGATGAACAAAAAAAGTAATCCTGAAAAACCCATTTGTTGTTTGTAGAAAGTGGTCTTTTTGGGGGTCCCCAAATCACACCTATAGGACATGCAAACTACCTTCAATTCTAAGAGAGAAGTAATAAAAGACATTAAATGTAGATGTAAATGTCTCCACCAGTGTAGTTGACCTACTAAAAAAGTGATATGCTAGGCACAAAGGCAGTCTGCTTCCCGGTGTCATTCAAAGAGATGAGCACAGATTGCTTCATGTCAAAAATAGAGGCTGTTTTCTGACGGAACACTGCAAAACATATTTTTCCTATATTTGTTGGCACAGCTGGCGTCCTCATTGAAGCTCCTGTCTGTCGGATGTTGACTGCTGCTTTAAGTGAAAAACAAGATTTTGTAAAGAGAAAAAGGGGAGAAGACTGCTCCCCTTCACTCATCACTCAGTAGGGTTTAGAGAAGCATAGAATTGACTGCAACATTTAAATAACATTAGAAAACATTAGACTAGGTTGGAACCAAATGATAAAAAAGTACAAAAAAGCTTTGGATTAGGTAATCATATTAAAGCTATAGTGTGTCATTTTTTCATATAAATGACTGTTAGTTCCATTCAAGCATCACAAAACAAGTTGACACAAAGTTGATTAAACCTATCTGCTCCACAGAACTCTCTATTTTTCAGTATTTGTTTACAAACTGGTGTTAGTTACTCTCCTGGGCGCAGGAGCTCAGAAATAAAACAATAAGCGCCAAAGAAAAGTTTCATTGGTTGATTTTACTGTTAAGAAAAAACCTGGATGTACAGCAAAAGGAAAAAAATCCCTGCACAATCACCGAAGGCTTAGGTCATGTAGATGCACCGACAGTGTCGTTGTAATTACACAGAATTCCTCATGAGGGCGACATAAGTTATGCAATTGACTATAGCTTTAATGTTAATATGATAAATTACACTACTACGCATTGGGCATAACTTAAATATTGGTTCCTATACTAATGACTTATCTGCAAGCAACACAGATGACACAGTATATGTTGCAGCCCTTCCTTGTGGAAAACTTCAGAAACTGACTCAAATTTATACTTAAAGTCAGTAATAGGGACATTACATATCAAGCATTTTAAGGTAATACCCAGGGGACAAAACCCCCTTCAAAAAAAACAGACATGGGTTATTGTAAAAGGTTGGTTGTGGACGACCTGATCAACTAATGTTCACTAATTATGCACACATTTGCATATCTTTAATAAAGTAATATCTAGATGTTGGATAAAGCCAGAGTTAAAATCTCTTTTGCATTTTTACAACATATTAGTGTCCAAATAGAACAGATTTGGGATACAGCCTTTTTTCATTTTATAAATCAAATAATACTATGCACAGGTCTTAAAAATGCATTTCATCATGTTCTGCATGAAGAAAATGTCTCATAAATCAGTCAATGAACAACCTATGAACAAATCCTTCAGTGATAACCTTCGGAATAGTGCTAAGAATGATTATTGAAAGTTTAGTTCATGTAAGGGCTTTATAATTTGAGATTTTTGGTTCAGAGTATTGAAGAAAACTATCAAAGCATGTCTACTAACCACTATCAAACCAAAAGTATCACATATTGCTCACAGAGGATGTTTGTTATTTAGAAACTTAACCCTTACTTAATTTTTCCACTCTGAAACTACCATAACAACACATAATGTAACAGTAAAGAATCCTGAAAGCTAGCCACACATTCCAGAACTAATGTCGGACTAGTAAAAGAATGATGGGGTTTGGTCAATTAATCAAAGCAAATTTTCAAAACACTTGAAAGTAACTCTGAACAAAATCAAATACAACATATTATAATTCTAAAGGTTTTAATAAGATTCAAATGAAAGATAGAACCAGTTAGATTAGAACACAGTCTGAGGGTCAGAACACAGGACCCCAGCTAGTGTCTGGGGGTCAAAGCATAGGAAAATCAGAATCAGCGAGAACAGCCTGGGACTCAGAACACAGGAGAAGACCCAACTGGATTATAACATCAGCCTGTCATACTCTACAACTAGGCCTACTCTACATTCCAGCCCTGAAGGTTACAGGGAAAGATGAGAAGGTGCTCTTTCCGTGTGGTTGCCCCAGGTCGTCTTCCTGGTGTATAAAACATATGTTATGTAATATTACATTAAAATATGTTTAAGACTAAACTTAACTTGTGCCTCATGGTGGGGGAAAGTGAGACAGTGGCTCACTTTCCCCCACAGCATTTGGCTCACTTTCCCCCACCACCACAATTTGAGAAAAAACTACCTCCCTCAGCATTTCAGGCTAATCTTCAGTTATCAACATCACATGGTTTCATATGTTGGTAACATGTCAACATGTATGATAGAAGTTTTTCTACCTGAATACATTTGCTTTGGCACAACAGTTGATTAAGTTGACAGCAAGAAAATTTACTTTTACATGCAAAATACCTATTTTGGTGAAAAAAACATGCTTACCACAGGCCATGGGGACATGAGAGGGGCTTGAAAACATATATCTCACATGACCACAAATGTTTTCCGTTGCCTAGATACAGGGGGTGGCTCACATTAACCGATGCCTCAGATTCCCCCGTTCTCCCCTATATTGAAAATAATAAAAAATTTAAGTTTTTTTCATCCAAAATACGATGGCATCATGACAAAAACCTGGCAATTTAAGGGTTAAACTCTTTTAAAATTCATGAATATTTTATATTAATAGTTAGGTAAGATGTAGGGGAAAAGAATTGGTGAAAAAAAAGTTGAAATAAAATAGTGTATAATATTTTTTATACCTACCTCAATGAAATGTCCATTTTACGGACCTTAGCGGTACGAGTGTGAGTATTTGACACTGCACAAAAAATAATAATGCCTGAAAATCAGTTTTGCTCATCATTGACACATCCCAGGCCTAACAATTCAACACAAAAAAAATTAGTTTGCATGTAGTATTTTGAAAATAATTATTTTTTTCAGTTTTTTTCATCTAAAATTCGATGGCATCATGACTAAAACCTGGCATTTAAAGGGTTAACATCTTTTAAAATTCATGAATATTTTATATTAATAGTTAGGTCAGATGTAGAGGAAAAGAATTGGCAAAAAAAGTTGAAAAAAAATAATGTAGGGGAGAGTGGCCTAAGTTGTGCAACTTTTCACTCAAAGTGACTTTAAAGTAAGGCCTTGACAGTAAAGTCTCCAACTCAAATATGTACATATATTTCAGGGTGTTGTGCATCCTTGGCAATAAAAACTTTGGATCTGGAATAAACTGTTGAAGAAATATAGCTTTCGGAAAAAAAAGTTGTCTTGATGCACAACTTGCCCACGGTGTGGTGTAAGTTGTGCGGTTGGAGAGAATACCATGGGGTAAATTGTGCCATTGCTATATATCTCATAAACTTTAATGCAAGACAAATCCATTAGACAATCACTTATTTAAGGTGTATTTAAAGTAAATAAAGTAAATAGTTGACAAAGATTGAAGGACAATTTTCTTAAACAAGGCCTAGCAGATCTAATGGTTTTACCTGCAAAGCTCACAGTCACCATCGTCATCTTTCTGGCCATCTGAACTCTCATCAGTGGTGTCGTTAAGTGGAATTGAGATGTCACTCTCTTCTGAGCTACTGTAGACAATCACTTTCTTTTGGTGACAAGCGTATACAGCCATGCCACTGGCACAACTCTCAGAAATGTACTTTGCACTAGTTGCTCCGTGCTTGTGGAACCAACTGCCACCTGACAAATGTGATTCCCCTACATTTCTGCCTTTAAATCAAGGCTCAAAACCCATATGTACACCCTGGTGTTTCCTCCCCATTAACTATCTTACCTCTGCACTACTATCTGTGTTTATGTGGATGTATGGGCTTTACGTCTTTTATTTTGGTTATTTTGTTAATTTACCTTCATTGTTTACCTACTGAATGCACTATGTACAGCACTTTGGACAGTGCAAACTGTCATAAATGTGCTTTTATAAATACATTTTACTTACTTACTTACATAACTCACCCAGGCCCTTTGGCACAAATCACCCCAATCCCAGAAATTTGGATAATAAGCATGATGCAGCAATTTAGGGCTGACATCGTGCTAACTGTATAGACTCAAAGTGTAGCATACTAAAGCACTAAAACATGTGTCAAATGTTTTCAAACTTGTCTATAATTGTTCAGACACAATAATCAAAAAACCTTGATCATGGAAAATTTACTTTGAAAGGCAAAACACAGTTTTTTGAGCTTAAATGTGCATATATCTTATTCCTTGTGTCTCCCTTCTTTACAGGATGAGTCAAATGGATGGCTCTTCTTAAATATGTGGTCACATTTCCAATTTCTTCCACGGTTTTCTAGAAACAAGGGGTGGCACAACTTCCAAAATGCACAACTTAGGCCACTCTCCCCTATAATGTTTTTTATAGCTACCTCTATGGAATGTCCATTTTACGGACCTTAGCGGTACGAGTGTGCCTAATTTTATAATGGGCCCTAAGGGTAGACTAATATGTTGTCAAAATGCAATAAAGATTTTAACTCTGGCTTAATCCAACATCTAGATTTTTAGTTTTGAACGATTAGCAAATGTACGCATAATTATTGAAATATGCCAAATTTGCATATAAATTAAATTGTATTAAAAAAAAATGAAAAAAACTTCAATACAAAAAAATTATTGTTCAAATGTCAGTAATCAACTGGCAAAGTTTCATGATGATATCTTCAAGTTAAAAAAAATCAATTTTACCCTTGCATTAAACCGTGGTTCCGATTTTCTAGTCCTGCAGTCAAGAAACCGCGTGCGTGACACTTTTAGCCAAGAGGACGCTGGGAAACTTCTGGACAAGGGAGGTTGTTATCTCATGTATGCTGTTAAAGAATGTCAGGGGGTGAAGACAGGTGCTGCACACCTTGGTGACACGCATTTAATAAATTCACTCAACATGTTGGTTTCATTTCTCTTATTTGTGACACACTGGGCATGTCCCCTCAAGCTGAAGGTATTAAATCATTATTTGCGCATCAGAGTCATCACTGAGCTCCTGATAAGAGCTATCCAACACGTGGACAGCATTGTGATAACACTATATGATTACAGCACACTTTGTGCTTCTCACCCGGCGTATTGTTTTGAAAAAGGGGTACATGAGAACAGCTTAATATACAGTATATACATGTATGATATGTGCAGGTGTAATAAAGTCATTGAAAGGGAACTCAAAAGACTGACAGTGGTAAATAGCTTTTGGTAAATTATAATACATATATTCACGGCAGGATAAAATAGAATGATTACACTTGGCATACTGTATTTGTTGGGCCCCCTACAAACAGATAGTTTGTTTTGGTGAATTAACGACATACATTTGAACTGCCACGCAATTATTATGCTAATTCAGTTATTTGGGTATTTTAATGCATCCAATTTAGGCTTTATTTCACTGTGTATATGCAAATTGTTATAATTGATTAATAGTCAAAAGCATAGCCCTATAATTTACATTTCATTAGAATGCATCTTAGAATGGATTTTGATATGTTTTGTTAAATACACCCATTGGCCCCTCGGTACCATGCATCCAAATGGGAGCGATAATCTGACATTAAAGTATGATATCATGTGCGATAACATATCTGCAACCTATCCCTGGCATCTAGAGATGTGCTTGAACATGTCCTGGTTAGATACTATCAGCTGCACGTACTTTGAAACGCTCTAATCTAACCACAGAACAACAATAAAGATAGCAGAGCTCCATGCAATGAGGCTGATAATACTGGGCTTTCTGTCATAAATAACTGGAATTTAATGCAACAAACAGACAAGTTCTTGGAAGACTGAAGAATAGTTATCACCTAGGGTTACAGGGCACAGGTCTGAATAATTTTTCTAATATAAAATAGCAGTAAATCTATTCAAATCTGTCCTTCATGAATTAGTGAAATAACAAGTCTAACCCTTACCTGTAAGGGGTTTTAAACATTGTATTTTTATTCTCCTAGGACTCTAAATAATGAATGTCTGTCTCCACAAAGTGTTGAAAAACCTTACAGACACACACACAATGAGAGAAGATGAGAAATAATTGGTTCCTTCCTATCTTTATAGTTTATAGAGAAAATTACTGCTTTATGTCTCAGCTGTGCACCATTTAAAAACCCAGGTCCTTTTCTTTCCTCCCACACATCCACGCCAATTTGAAACATTTCAACGGTTTAGCGAAGGCAACAGAGACCCAGAATTATTTTGAAAAGAAAAATACAATATGTCCCTGTCTTTTAACTTCATGACAATGGTTGAACATGTCAAAAGAAATCAGCTTGGGCGCTCTGGTGGTGTAGTGGATAGAGTGCGTACCATATTGGCTCCGGCCTTCGTTGCAATGGTTGCGGGTTCGAATCCGACCCGTGGACCTTTACAGCAGGTCACCCCCCCCTCTCTCTTGCTCCCCATTTCAACTCTGTACTGTCTAAAAAGAATATTTAAAAAAAAATTGAAAATGGCTCTCAAAGTGTTGTTAAGAGAGCTAGGTCTCTTCCCTCAGAGGTTTAAGAATGCTTTGATTTCGAGGCAGTGATGGATGGGTTGTGTTGAAGATACTCATTTTGGGAAGACAGGCTGTCGATTCTAGTTTGGGTTTCTTTGTACACAAGAGGAGTCTAATAGCTGTGCTCTCTCTTCCCCCAATGCGATAATAATTAGATACGTCTTTGCAAGCGTGCATGTTCCTCTGGTGTAACATTACGTAATTTCTCCTCTTTAGGGTGTGCACTTTTACAAATAGAACAAAACAGAGGCTGCTAATTGTGGCAATAAAGATAGGAAACGTGGAGGTGCAGTGAGGTCTAACTCCTACAGAAAAGCAAACAATGCTGTCATTTTTAAACTTTGGTCATAGAAGGAAACTTCACAGCAGTGACAGTGAGTGTCTTGCTGATAGACACCTAGAAGAAAAGTAAAAAAGTTTTTCAAAAAAGTCCACTTGGACCAATTTTGAGAGAATAAAAAGTTTGGCAGACTCACTTAGTGTGACAGGGCAGTTGACATCAAACTTTTTTTCAAGGTCGACTTCTCGGAATCCTTCATCAGTGAAACCACAAATTGATCTTTATTTCTGTATTTTATTTACAGAGGTTTAGGGAGATTAAAATGACCAGTAGTTCACTAAGTCCCTAGGAAAACAGCAAAAAGTCGAGGATAGTCATTCCTAGACTAACAAGACTAATACCTTCAGCCATGCTAGCTGTTTAGGCACAGCACTTCTTTGAGGCAAATGATCATGTCAGAATGCTAACATGCTTGAAATTAAATCGCCAACAATGCAATGCCTCCAGATAATTCTAGTGATTTAAAATTCTTTTTCAAAAAAATGTTTTCCACAGACTGTGGTGTGTAAAAATTGGGAAGATTTTGTGGCACACACATGCAAATGTTGGTGATTTTTTTATTTATTCTAATATTTGATATATTTATTTATTTTGAATAAAAATATATCAAATATTAGAATAAATAAAAAAATCACCAACATTTGCATGTGTGTGCTACATTTCATGACAATCAATCCAAAAGTCGAGAAATTTCACTAATAACACCAAAATCAACTTCATGGTGAAGGCTCACCAACGTCTGTATGTTTCATTTTCAGGGGACCATGTCTGTGTCAAAATGTCATGGCACTATGTCCAGGCTTAAAATAACCATGGATTTGTGTAGCGGAAATACATGTTTTCACTGGCTCTTCTTCTGTTTATCATGTCATTATTGATTACTATGGGACTGAGTAGAAAATAGAAATCACCCTTGATGATGGATCAGGCGAAAAATCTATTCAAATAAAGCTGAGCTTTCTGCTGACAGTGACAGATGAAGGTAAAGCGTGGCTCTCTCCACCCTCTGCATTGGAAGGCAATTAAAAAAAATGTCTTTAACCCTGTCCAACTAAAAATGAATGTGAAACCACTATAGGGAATAAATTCTTACTTGGTTTGAGGATATCAAAGGTCAGACAAGGCTACCTGGGATTTTTTTTTTTGAGTAATTAATCTGTCAGGGAGTCTTCACTCTGTGCTGATTGGCTCCCCCCGACTGCTAAACACTGGATTGGACGGTGATCAGCTGGGTTCGGGGCAAGCAGTTGTGTGATATGGCATTTCAACTTTGCTCCTTAGATCAGAGCAAGGCATTCCTCTGAGACGCCAAAGCCAAAGAGTGGAACGTATTGATCTGGTTGTTTCTTTTTTTACACCTGCTGGATAGTTGCACTGTCATTTCATCAGCTTCTGTTGGAATTATGACGCTGACAACAGACATGGTAAGACACATTTGTTAACAGGTTACTGGGTGCGACCTTGGGTTTGAGAGTGAGAGAATGATTCAAGGTCTGCTGAAAGGAAAATCAAGTGAAGGTATATTGGTTGAGGGAGTAGGTCTGGGATTGAGCAACAAACAAACTGAAGATTTTCAAAAAAGCTTCTCTGACAAATAGTGTATGTGTCCGTACGTGTGTGTGTGTGTGTGTGGGGGGGGGCACCTCACTTATAAACTTATCGCTCAGAGTAGTTCTTTGTTTCAGGTGCATGGTGGGATAGATCTCTCTGACCTCCTTCTCAGGAACACGGAAGAAACCACCGGTTGCCAAAGCAACCACCCATGGACAATCACAATTAATGATGTGAGTACAGCCTTGTTTCCTGCACAGTTTGCTCCTGAGCAGAATTACACAGGGGACACACTCTACAAATTCATTGAATCTCATTATACAAACCTGAGCATTGAGTGTGATCTGTATGTATCCCCACAGAGTGTTGTATGTTATTGCGCTGTAATGGGAGGAAAACAGAGCTCATTTAAATTTTTATGATGGTCCTCTGTATGGCTGCCTGCCTGCTACCGTGACAAAATGAGCTCAAGGAATTGAGTGTCCCATGCCATGTGTTTATGTCATTCTCTGTGCTCGTGTGTGGGAATATTAGTGTCTGATTAAAGGTGCTACGAGGAACGTTTACATATTTCTGAAACAGTCTCAGTTTTCCTCTGATGATCATAATTGACACGTAACAGCAGACGAGACCATCAGTGCAAAGAATGCTATTTTTGGAGAGGGGGTTGTAGCCGATTCAGTGGTCTGTACACTGACCATGGTGAGTGGTTCGTGCCACTAGCTGAGTGGTCCGTGCTACCTGCTTGAGCGCCCCTAGTGGTAATGACCAGTGGTATGTGGTCTCTGACTGGTCCGTGCTAGAGTAGCTTGTGTCCGTGCCATCAGTGAGTGAGTGAGTCTGTCTGTCTGTCTGTCTGTCTCTGTGTGTGTGTGTGTGTGTGTGTGTGTGTGTGTGTGTGTGTGTGTGTGTGTGTGTGTGTGTGTGTGTGTGCTTGTGTGCCCAAGCGTCAGAGTACAGCATAAGCTAATTACAATAAAATATCTGATTTTTTTTTTTTTTTAACTACTTCCTCAGTTATGCTATAAACAAATCAGATAGTGCAACAATAATGAAAATAATGCAGAGTCAAAGGATCTCTATGTTTAAAAGCATTGCTATTACAGCCATGTACACAGAGATGAAGAGAAAGTGAGAGAAGTGAGCAGTCACCGTGTGGTCCGTGCCACTAGTTTAGCGCCCCTAGTGGCAAGGACCACTGGTCCTTAGTGGTCATGACCAGTTGTATGTGGTCGCTGAGTGGTCCATGCCACCAGCTGAGTGGTCCGTACCACCAGCTGAGTGGTCCGTACCAGTACCTCCAGCACCCCCTGGTGGTAGAGACCATGGTCAGTGTACAGACCACTGAATCGGCTACAACCCCTGCTGTATTTTTGTATAGTTTTTCTTAATGCCTTTGTCATGGGTACGCTCACCCAGGAACAGAGGTGGGTCGTAACGCGCTACATTTACTCCGTAACAAATACTTGAGTAACTTTTTGAATAAATTGTAATTTTAGGAGTAGTTTTATTGCAACATACTTTTACTTTTACTTGAGTAAATATTTGAAAAAAGAACGGTAGGCTAATTTTACGCCGTTCCATTTGGCTACGTGATGGTCGTTACCTTATTTTTTATATATTTAATTTATTACATGCGAGAGCTATTTCTCTCATGATTTCTCTCCCCGGGGACGTCTTCATCATGACGTGACTATTTCAACCAATAAAAACCACATTACAAAAGCTTGCCAATCAAATGCAGCCACTTCAGTCACATGACAAGTGTTGTCATGTTTTCATAGGGCTCAACCATGGGCTCAACAATGTCCGCGGACTTTTTTAAAGGCTGCGGTTCGGCACCGATGTTGTGTCCGTGGCCGTGCCATGTTTTACTGACTATCTGGGTGAGTCGAGAAAATAGAAGAAACCGCTGATTCCGAGGAGCAATAGCCACACCCCTGGCCTCAAATACAAACTCACACACTCTCAATCACACTAACTCACAAAATAACAACCACCCACTCACAATCACAGTGACAAGGGCTGTGTTCGGAAAGCCATACTAACGTCCTACATCCTACATACTCACCATCTATATACTGCATACTAGTGATGGCAATTTGACTCTGAAGCTTCGATACGTGCTTTGAACCCTAGGACTACGAGCCAATAGAACCAACGCTTCGAAACTTGCTTCAAATCACGTGACATATGACGTCCGAAGCAGCAACTGGTTCGTTGCCTGAATGAATCACTTGCACTGGTCCGCGGCTCGGTGGAGAAGCTTTGAGCAAAACAAAGAAACCGGCTCAATCCATAAGGCAATACCTCAATACAAATCTTTGAGTGTCTAACCCCATCCCATCCACATAATCACCCCCTTTCAGAGTTACTCAAGCACACCCAACCACCTTGCCCGAAGCCAGATGGTCAACGCCTAATTATTTAATGGGGAAAAAAATAACACAATCGATGCTACAATCGTTTACGGGAGTTGTGCATAGTATTTATCTAATAGAAAGATATAATATCATCGACTGGATTAGACTAGGGGATAACACACTGCCTAGGGAGTAGAGGAGCGGGGTTCGAATCCCGATCTGGGGAGTAGGCATAGCCTAATGTTTTTTTTTATGTGCTTTTTCAATTATATACTAGCCTACATGGATAGAAGGCTAGGCATATCCATTTAAGAACAATTTAGACATCTGTATTTAGATCAATATTTATTCGTGTCAAATAATTTTCAAAGCAGGGATACGTTGAATCCACTGCAGCCTCGAACTTCGCCAGCAGAGGTCACTGTCACTGAAGCTTCGAGTAATGAACCTATTTTCGAAACATTGGCTCAACTGGTTCAATGCTTCATAAAAGCTTCATTTGCCCATCACTACTGCATACTGTCTACTCAAAGATCGATTGTGTGAGGTGCTTCGAAACGTTTTCAGTTGAAGTATACTCAAGAAGTGAAGAATTTCTTCTTCTTGTAAGATTCAGGCAGTTTCGACGCTGTTTAGCGTATAACCGCCCTCTACAGGTTAGATATTGAACTAGATTTTTACAGTCATGTGTTCATCATCTTTGTTTTTAGACTAGTTGTTTTATAATTATGTTTTGAGGCGGAGGATCCCTCCGACGCTCTCTGTCCGGCTCAGCACTCAGCTGTCTGTGAGTTGAGCTGGACGAGCCGCGATGTGTGGAACAGCGATCAGTTCCGATCTCTCTCCACTATCAGACTCACATCACTCATTTCACTTAGTAACTCTAATGTTGTTAGGTATTTATCTTCATCTCTTATCTATTGTAAGAGTTTATGAATGACTGCACGTACAGTTGTCAGATCGCGGACCCCAAACAATGTCGTTGCCTAGCAACTTGCTCGAAAATGTTTCATTTTCCTGGGCGGGTAGAATTGACCCAGTGCATTGTGGGGCGGTTGAGTAGGAAAAGTATACAATCGATTCATACCCAAAATCTTCCCGGAAGTTAGTACTCATCTGGGAATTTCTCGCATATCCAAACTCGCATACCCAACCGTCACATACTCAAATTGAAGTCAAAATGAGTATGAGTAGGACGTTAGTATGGCGTTCCGAACACAGCCACAGACTCCCACACACTCGCAATTACAGAGAAACTGTTCTTCTTTGACACATGTCCTGTTCTCCCTGTAGCCTACTCACTTCGCATGCCCCAGTCTGGCTGTGTGAGAGTCTGAGAGTGGTCTCTTTGTTCAGCCACTCTGTAGTTTCATACGTTAAGTGAGTGTGCCAGCAGGTTTTGATGTGTAACGAAGTTTAATTTTGTGGGTTTTATATTTTTGGGGCTAAACACAACCTAGATAATTTTCTCAGGGCCAGTGACATATTGTAGGAATTTGTTTTAAAATGTGTATGTGCAAAACAATTGCAACAGTGTTATAAGTGTATTGGTTTTAATTAATATAATTTTGGACAAGCCTAATTTATTATCATTTTATTTGAAGGGTGATGTATTTAATTTGGCAGATAATTAATTTATTATTGTTTGAGTTCAAGGGTTATTCATTAGATTTTTAAATACCTTATTTATTGTTTTATTTAAAATTATGTTATTTAACATATCTTTATTTGAACATTGCTGTTTTATATTATGTTCGTGTCTATTCTGTACCGTTTGTGTTGCTCTGTATATTTCAAAAATAAATCCGGAGTAATTCAGTAGGCCTACTTGTACTCTTGAGTACTTGAGTAGTCTTTTCACTGCATACTTTTTTACTCTTACTCGAGTAATAATTTTTATGAGTACTTTTACTTCTACTTGAGTAATTATAATCTTAAAGTAACTTACTTTTACTTGAGTACATTTTTTGGCTACTCTGCCCACCTCTGCCCAGGAACAACAGCTGGCATGGTAAAAACACTACTGCTTTTGTCCAAAGGGGGTGCAAGAATGAACACAATCTGAAAGTTGCTCAAAGCACCTTTTGAGTTGGGCGATCAAGCAGTTTCATGGGATGATGTATAGTGTGTATGCTCTTCGTCACTGTAAATGAGGGAAACCTTAGTGTCTTTCGAGTGAAAATAAAGGTTATTGATTGATTGATCCCCCTTCATTTCTACCTCAGAGCCTGAGCCCAGAGACAAGTAATGCTGATGCTGAGGACTTCCTGGAGGTCTTGCTGGGTGGGAGTGCCCCCTCCTCTGCTAAGTCCTCCCCCTTGTGGTCACCGTGCACCACTGATAGCGGTATCTATGAGGACCACCTCACAGACCCCAGTGAGAGCCATCTTCACCCAGCCTCCTCCACCGCTTTTACAGCTTTGAACGCACAGTCCGTCCCTCAGCCTCCACCACCGCAAAACCAGAAGCAACCACAAAACGAAAAGACTTCTTATGTTTCCATTGATATAGGTAAGACTACATTTACAGCGCAAAAAAGAAACACCTGTGAGAGTGAGCTGTGAAAGCGTCAACTGATTCAGTGCATGGATGTCATGTAAAGACCTTCGCAAGGCAAACCAGGGCACTGGAACGGTGTTTGGTGTGTTGTGCCCCTAATAAAGCCTTCAAGGTTAGGGTTAGGGCCTTTCAGGCAGTGCAGCCTTGAAGGCTCCGTTGGGGGCACAAAACACCATCGAGTGCACTGGACACAGCCAAGCTTTACGGCTTTATGCATTTTTACTTTCTGTAGCAGAATGATAGCTACTGACTGAGCCTCAGCGTTCAGCTATAGGCCCCCTTTCTAGAGCAAGTCCTTGGGTTTTCCCATTTGTAAAGGATAAAACAAATGCGCAATTATCATTCATCACATGTGAAAATTGTTCTTTCGAGGGCAATTTCTTTTTAAGAATGGCCGCTTTTCAAATTGCTGATTGTTGGCCCAAATTACTGTGATTTTGACTGAGTAAACCAGATCAGCGACATCATAAATATATCAAACACAGAGATACGTTTTGAAATATTTTGTAAAAAAAACAGCGGTGTGCATAATTTACTTTTCAACCGGTTTTATATGTTTCAATTCGCAGGCAGGGAGTCCGGTGACCTCCAAGAGCAGTTTGGCATCGCATACTACCTCACTACCAACCAAACGTCCCCACTGTCCACCACTCAGACGCTCACAGTGAAGGACCTGCTGCTGTCAAACATGGGGCAGCAGGTAAGGATGGAAGAGTTCAGTGTTTCTGTAAAAAAATTATATTTTGTAACATATATGGTGGTACTAGTTTAACATAATTCAGTCTCAAGTACTCTGCTAAAATACAATGTTAACTTACTTCGGACATCAAAAGACATGTGGGAGCGAGAGGGCAACTTTTGCACTGAAAATTCATTTTTATGAATGATTCCTGGGGTAAAGTTGCAGGGAGCCACTTTTAACTGGAATATTCTGTCTATCTGGTGCACATACGCAGCAAATCCCCCAGCATTCCCTGCACGAGCTAATACTTAATGAAGATGAGAAGAAACTTCTGGCTAAGGAAGGGGTGAACTTGCCCAGCAAACTTCCCCTGTCCAAGGTACATGAACAAGACACACACTTACTATCTATGTGAGCCAGATGTCTTCACACACACACACACACACACACACAAAGTCCCTGCCTCTCCCTTGACACCATCCTCCTAATGTGTTTACTCTCCCCGACAAGAATGAAGACAGAGTTTTGAAGAAGATCCGGCGGAAGATCCGCAACAAACACTCGGCTCAGGAAAGTCGGAAGAAGAGGAGGGAATATGTTGATAGTCTGGAGGGGAGGTAGGTTCCCTTATGTGCACAGCGTCTTCACACAGCATGACATCCTCCCTGCACACCTTTTCCAAGAAATGTTACCATAACTACAGTCGTTTGTTGTGCACTGAAGCACTCTAAAACTGTTTTGTCATACACTTGCCAAACTTTAACAAACTGTTGTATGGAGTGCATGTTCTTATTATTGTAACATGCAATAAAGAAGAGTTAATGAACAGCTTTTTTCCCACCTCTTTCTGATACCTGGTGTTTTTCAAGTCTTCACTTGAAAAAGTTCCTCAGGCTCCTCAGGCAAACCCCCCCC
The DNA here is from genome assembly GCA_949357725.1 of Hyperoplus immaculatus. Taxonomy (NCBI): domain Eukaryota; kingdom Metazoa; phylum Chordata; class Actinopteri; order Uranoscopiformes; family Ammodytidae; genus Hyperoplus; species Hyperoplus immaculatus. The sequence goes on along the minus strand of OX442359.1, from coordinate 16,220,528 downwards.
CAAAAGCATAGAAACAGAATTGGCTTTGCTTTGGAATAAAAAGTAAAAGAGCTGAGTTGAGGTATTGGTTTCACGGCTGACCAACCACAGACGGAAGAGACACTCACAGAAATGTAAAACAGGCTTCACAGAGCTGAACACATAGTTAATTGGTGCCAGGGGCTTTTGTCTCCCAAACACCAAAGAGAGTCAAGGCTGATTTTGCCAAACTCAAGCCCTGATAAGGTTCATCGGGCTTCAGGAAGACTGACAATTAACATTTTCTATACTTTTTTCTGGAAAATCTACGTGAGAACATGGCTGTAAAGAAAAAAGTCTAACAATAAAAACCTCAAACTAAGAAATAAAATGTAAACTTTCCCAGGATGAAAAAATAACAATTTTTTTATGTCAGTGATTCTTGAGAAGCAGGACAAAAGGCCATCTTCCAATATAAACTGCTGTAGTATTTAAAATTGTAGCTGTCATTAGGGATTAAGAATATAACGTCTGGAGCACAATTATCCCCTTCAATTTAATTGTATCATTATTATGTCAAATATATGACACTTGTTATCTTCTCATGACGTCCAAAACACTGTGTCCACAGAGAAGGGAGCAATAAAACATATTACAAATGTACTTTAATGATTTAAAAAGAGTTTTTCTCATCAAAAACAACACTAAATAATCTCTTATATAAATAAAAACTATTTTTCTACAACACATTCATGTTTTATAAGGTTTCTAAGTGGTGGGACACTTTGTCACCACTGTCAGACAATCCATTAAAATGTAAGAAAATCAGTCAAAATAAGGGGCAGCTGTCACTATGAAGGACCTCTTGTCACATTATACCTCTGCAGAGTACATCAAGGTCAGACAGGTTCTGATAAGTATTGTAGTTTTAGAATATTTTACATTCCAAATCTTGAAAGTCCTGCGTCACAACCATGATATGTCAGCACCGACTTACAATTTCTGAAGAAGTTATTTGAAATGTTTAGATCATTTTATTTTCCTGAAGAAGTTCATACTAGCACCTATCATCAACAGAAAAACCAACTGGCTACTAGAAAAACTATATTTGTTCTGTTTGACAAATGTTAAATATGTTAACAGCGACAGATGTCAAAAAAATGTATAGCATATTCATATACATTTAGATTTTTTTTGTGGCCTGTCAGTCTTGGTGAATATTTGTGATCACAATACATCTCATGGGTCTAGCATAAATTGAGGAGAAAATTAATTTGTGTTTTTGGTGTCTGATGGTGTTGACACAAAATAAGGAATGGCAAGGTAAAAATTTTGATAAAAAGGACAAAAGCTGGGAGGTTGTGTCAAAGCTTAGCTCAGTAGCTTAGTTAGTATATGTTGGATACATACATGTAATTTAATTTGCCTAACCATAGGGTTTGTATTTTTTCAACATTGCACCCTGTTTTGTCCCACTTCTCAAGAATCACTGATGTAATGTTATTAAGATGGTAAATAGTATGATGTATTGATGTGGACTGGTTGTCCACAGAGCACCGTACAATCACAATAGACAAGACATGCACATACTTGGTAACCAGAAGCTACAGCCAAGCTACAGCTCTGTGTGGATGTATTTAGACACAGTGGTGCTTAATCCTAACACATCATAGTTAAGGATGTCTGAGCATGCAAATATCTCCTAAAAAGCTATACACATTTAATTAGTTTTGCAGATATTTAGTCGTAAACAAAAAGTATTGGTCAAAGAAGAAAGTTTGACCTGCTGACAGCACTTGATGGGAAGTCGGAGGATCAGCATCCCAAGGGATGGGCAACATGAACGCTTGCACCAAACTTCATCTCAATCCATACCATAGTTTTTTCCCGTACAGAAACTTGAACTCTTTTTGTCTGACCTCTCTTTTGGACAGAAAATATACTAGAGTGATAGCCAGCGGCAAACTATGGAAGCTATACTGCTCTGTGCTGCTGCTGGAGGGGATTTAAGCTAGTCACTGTAACCTTTGACCTCCATAAACTAATCAGTTCACTCTCGATTTCCAAGTGTGAGTTTGTGCTGAATTTGACAAAAATCCCTCAATGCATTCTTAATATATTGTGCTCACAAGATTTTAGGTCACAGTGACCTTGACCTTTTACCTCTAAAATCGAATCAGTTCATCCAATTAGAGTGGCATTGTTCTGTAAAGTTAGAAGAAAAACAAGAAAGCAGAGGTCCTTTGCACCACTGGCCTCTTATAACCTGCCATAATATATTTATCACCGAACAGTGGCGTCTTCTGAGACCAGAGAGGGGAGAATCGGGGGTTGAAATATGGACAAGCGTTGACCAGTAGCTGTGTGTTAATCGATAAACCACCAAGAATAAATAAATAAATACAAGGTGTTTTCCACCTGAATCAATATACATGCATTTTTAAAGATATTTGAAATCTTAGAACTGTGTTGTGGTACTGTTCAGTGTTTTTTTAACCTTCTGGTTGATTGAGGGACTCATACTTGAGATCTGCTGTCTCGTGACCACAAAAGTTATCAAGTATCATTATCAATGGTGGTTCAGCTCAATCACAGGGCCATATTTGGCTGGTGACTCACATGGACTAACAATAGCAAGAAAGACAGCAGAGGAAGAAAGGAGGCTGAAGTCAGTGGTTGACAGAATGGGGCGTAAGATAACACTCAGCGGGCGGATATTGGCAAAGAGAGAAACAATGGGGAGGAAATGCAACACCAATACGCATTTTAATTTGATATTCTCTTTTTCTGGTTTCTCCTCCTCTTCCTATAGGATGTCTGCATGTAGTGCGAACAACCTTGAGCTGCAGAAAAAGATCCAGCGGTTGGAGGAGACAAACAAGTGAGTCATCAAATGAGCCAACAAAAGCTGCAACTAATGATTATCTTAAGTAACGATCGATCTATTCATATAACAATATCAATAGATAAAACCTGGTGTGCTATCTGCAAAATAATTTTATCTATCTAATGATCCAAAACCCAGATATATTAATGTTACACTGATTTGAAAACTGGTGTAAAGCAGCAAATTGCCACATATGTGAGGTTTGAATAATTGAATGGTATCATTAAAAAAAAACAATATCTTAAATGAATAATGCTGTGTTGATCAACTAATTGATTAGTCAATTACGTAATGTTATAAGTATGAAAAGGAAAGTGTGCACCATCACCTCTTTGCTACTCCTGTTCGAGACACAATTGTACGCATGGTTTCAAACCTAAACCAACCAAACCCAACAAAATGTAATTTAATTTAATGTTTGACAAATCTAAGTTCATCTTTTCCATTTCATCTCACCCCTGTTGTGTCCTCTATGTTGTGCCTTTGTTGTGTGTTGGATAACGTCTGTAAGTTTTCGATTGAACTTTGTAGATTTTGTCCCCCCGTTGCCCTACCGCCCACCTGCCGCCTCTCCAGATGCTGAGGACCTGGTTAAGAGAGAGAGAGAGAGAGAGAGAACAGGCTCGATAATATGACATTACCAGAATACAAACCTCACGCTGCCTTCACAGACTGTAGCGGAGGAAACTGGTGGATGTAGCCTACCGCGCTGATTTGCTTGTATCACTGGTTTCACTTCAGAGGTGTTGGCCAGAACACCACTTATGGCCAAAAACGTCAGATTATAGGGGCCTTTTCTACACAGACTTTGCTTCCTCTTCATCTTGCCACCTCATTATTTTTTTGAAATAAGATGTGGAAAAAGAGGGGGGGGGGCTGCTTTTATGTTTTTGTCGGTATGGTTGCCAGTGATCACAAACATGGAGAAAAAAAAACACGCATATGATATCTGGATAATATCTCACACCCTTTCATCTTCATGTCTGTATTTGTGTTGCAGTGCTCTGTTGGAGCAGCTAAACAGGCTGCAGGCTCTCCTTCCTAACATTCCCATCAAAACATCACACAGAGGGACCTGCATCCTGGTGAGATGTGCTATAACACACAAAACTTTAATTACACCATTGAGAATGTGCTCAAGACAACTTAATCTGCAGCCACTAAATGATGTAGGTCTGCGCCTGAGCACATCATTGAAAAACCACTGCCAGTGATCCACTGCTGCTGTTTTTATAGCTTGAAGATTGAACTTGAGTCAAATGTTCAAGCACCACCTGCGCAATTTCTTTTGTGCCAAAATGTGTATGTGGGTTAGGCCACATAAGTGCCTTTCTTATTTTTTCCCAGTGCTTTGTTGTTTCCCTTTGACGTCCCTGTCTGCTGAGCTTGGCCCTGTTTTTGTCCCTCTGTCTGTATTGATGTGCAGGTACTGCTCCTCTCCTTCTCCCTGCTCATTTCCTCAAGTATTCAGCCAGAACCGTACAGCCAGCTCGGCCGGGAGGAGTACACTCAGTCCAAAGGTCTGTAGAAAACATACTGACATACTTTCATCCCCTCACACAGACACAAACACTCACACACACACACACACACACACACACACACACACACACACACACACACACACACACACACACAAACGCACAAACTCACTCTGTTTGTCCCCCACAGTGCCATCCCGCTCCCTGCAATCGCTGGAGGAAGCACGAAACGTCCCTCCTCTTCCTCTTCCTCTCCCCTCCCTCCTCAGGGGCTTTGAGGACCTGCACAGCCTGAGAAAGAAGCCATGACTGCTATCCCCAGGGTACATTTTGAATTGGACTGACCTCCAGGATGACAGGCATCACAACAATCACTGGTCTCCTCGTGAGGGCCCCCTCAGGAGGCTCACTAACAAGCCTAGCATCGAAATGAGCGGTTTGTTTGCTTTTGAGCATCAATTTCTCACTACAGGGACTGAGTGATGTGTCATGGTGTATTTTCGATCTGCAACAAACACAAAAACACCTAGTTAAAAGATTTGAATTTCACTCATGGAAGGTTGTGAGAAAGTCATCCAAACAAAGACTTTATTCTTTAATTTTCCTCTGGAAAAAAGAGCCTTGGAACTTGGAGGTGCCTGTATTATAATGCTGATGCATGTGTGATCTGGAAAATGACACAAATGTGTTCACTCCTATATTTTTTCATTTTTACTTTCAAAGTATGTGTTTAACATATTACAAATGTATAAGGGCCCATGTTCACCAAAAGCGTTTTTTTTTGGCGCTGCAAGCGCCTGTCTGCAGTGCATTCTCTATGAGTTGCATTTTTGAACAGTTCAGTAAAATACTGATAAAGCACAAAAGAATTATAAAGTGGAAGCACCTGACGTGTTTATTCTTTTTTTCAGCAATGCAATGTGTTCATTTGTACTGTGGCGCTGAGCATTCACCAAATAAAAAAAAGATTCACAGCAAATGTAGCCGTTAGCACACTCAGGATCTCGTAATGAGATAAAGATCTCATAATTACGAGATCCTGAGTGTGCCAACGGCTACATTAGCTGTGAAACTTTTTTTTATTTGGTGAATGCTCAGCGCCACCGTACAAATCTCAATTTTAGAGCAGAGGTCTTTGTTGTTGTTGCGGAAGCATAGTCTGGTCTGGTCGTGCATTTATGTGAAGTGCCATTTTCGAGTGATTTGAGGCGAACAAAACTGCCGTCTAATACAGCGAGTCCATCCATTAAACACTTCACTCGTAATGCTCGTCTCGGTTTGTTGGTGCAATGTTCTGTCCAGAGAAATAACATTAACTTGCCACTTCCCCATTTGTACACAGGTCTACAAAAAATTACAGTTTGTATATTTTACTGGATCTCGACAATAACAACAACATTCAATCTCTGTCCATATTCACCAGCACACATACATCGCATGTAGTGTTCCGTATTTGAATAGGTTGATGACCAAAGATCGAGGGCAAACATTGAAATCATTTATTTATTTTTGGACTGCTGCTGTCCGAGCAGCCTCTGCTCGCTGTAATGATCTTAAGTCCCACGAGATGCTGTTCGCAAACTGTAGGGTGAATTCGGGTAATGTGGGACGATTTTCGCAATTTTGACTTCAGCGACCTGTTGCGATATCTATCCAACACATAATCTCAACATATTATAAATTTCTGAAATCTGTAAAATGTTTTCTACAACACCAGAAGAAAAAAAATTAGATATGATACCAAGAAGAGACATGCCACAACTATTAGAGTTCTTTGTGACAAATTAAATATTCGGCCTAAATTTGATAATCTGGGACAGGTGATGTTGTAATCTGGGACAGTTGTATTAGCCTTTAAAAAAAAGCCTAAATCACCGTATTTTCTGCAGTTTAGCCTCAATCTCAACAAGTCCTATACAAGCATTGTGGGAAAATGACAAAAAGAAAGCTGAATAAGTCAAATACATTGTACACTTGATGAATTGATCTACCATATGCAATTATTCAAAACATTGTCTTTCAGTCGTAGTCTCTTTTCCTGACATTTTTGGGCCATTGTACTCTGTAGGCCTAATGCATTGAATTTTGCACATTATAGGTCATATATTTTTATATATTTTATGAGATAGGCTATTGTATTGTACTGTGCATTAGTAGTTAAGCACTGTAAATGCATATTTTTCCAATTTGGACCATTTAAATGACTGTCCCAGATTACCCAAACCATGTTGTCCCAGATTATCAATCATATTTGATAATCTGGGACAGCAACAAAATGGTTGAAAAATAAAAATCTAAAACAAATATTCAACATATTATTGCATATTTAGTTTCTTTAACAGATCACAAACATAATTGACAAAAAAAACAAGAAAATGCATTATTTTTGAAAGATTTATATCCTTAACATTAAATTGATCAGAATCCTATGTCACTGACCAATTCTCGAAATTCTTAGGGGAGCTTCTGTTTGATAAGTGCTCTTCCTCTTCCTGTGACATCCCCCCATGAAGTCATACCATTTCAGTTGCGTGACATTCATGCTAATCTGTAGTAATTTTTTTTTTGAAAAAACTTTGATAGATAAGGAAATAAACACATTTGAGTTTAGGTGTCCCAGATTACCCAATGTCCCAGATTACCCGAATTCACCCTATGTGTTGACCTTTTACTGGGCTAGACTTTTCAAACAGGGCCGTAGCTATCATTGATGACAATGAGGCCTAGCCTTGATAATGTTTTGGGTAATATATAAGGATATACAGAATGATATGAATAAGAGTTTACGTTCTACTGCTAAACATATATTACACAGGTGTTGGGTTTGGGAGGCTGTACTAAGCTAGTACTGAGCGGTATGCTATTGTGGGCATGCTACCATACTGACAAAGCTTAGCTACTTTGCTGACGTTTACTAGGTTGAATGGTTATTATCACGTTGACTATATTAATTCAATGTGTTTGCTTGCCAACGATTGACACTAAACACAAAGTAGGCTACAACTTTGGATTTTGGCGATGTCTTTATTTGTGTTCTATATTTGGTCATAAAACATCAAATGTAGCCTATATTTCGAGGCGGATAAGAAAAGTCAGATGAAACATCGATGTTATCCAATCAGAACTCTACTCTGTACAACATTTGATGACAATCCATTATATGTTGTGAAGGCTAACTCAAAACCACGAATGGCAAGCTGCTCGAGATGTCATGGGATTGCCAGAGGGGACCATGAATATCTGAACCAATTTTAAATACATCCTGATAGTTGTTAAGTCCAGGCTAAAAAAGTGGAACCACTGAATAACCCCTATTGCAATCCATAGAGCCAGGCTGCTAACTTGGCTAAAACATGGTACCAGACCATAATGTATGGAGATAAATAATATTAGAAAATACGATTCAGCAGTTAAATTAATTACTAATATATTAATATGTTAATATAAGAGTTTGGCTGGTGGCTATCAAAACTTTCTGTTTAGTACTTCTAAAAAGCAAGCAGTGGAGTTCTTTACATTAAACAAGAACTGAAGAGGTGATCAAAACCTTTAAGCAGTGTGTTTCGGCAGTGTGCCATCCGAAAATCGGTGTTGATGAGCTCCATGGTGTTTTGTGCCCCCAACGGAGTCTTCAAGGCAGCACTGCCTGGAAGTCCCTATCCTCTTAACCCTAACCTTAACCAGTGCTTTGAAGGCTTTGTTGGGGGCACAACACACCAAACTCCTCTTGATGACTACCTGAAGGGGAAGACAAGTCACAGGAGGGAAAGATCATTAAATCAGATATTCTTTCAAGCTGAGTGTGCCCACCTGAGGTTTCATAAACTTTTGAGCTGAGAAGCAGAAAGATGATTGATTCTTCAATCATGCACCAAGGCACTTACACTTTATTAATTAGGTTCATATATGTCCCTCCTCCACGAGACACTCTAGTGTGTCAGTTTCTCCCATCCTTTTGTCTGTAGACAAAGACTAACTGATGATAATACAATTAGACATCTTCAACTGTCTCTGACAACTTCAACAGAATGCAAATGAGAGAGCTTCTGGGTCCGATTCCAGCTGTGTATCGGCGTTTCCATCGGTCTCAGTTTTAGTAAAACATAAAAGGGGAACAAATGACTTTTGTTATTATTTGAAGTTGCCCGTGACGGCTTATGAAGCCAGTGAAATACACAAGGATGATAATAAATTGATTCAGAATGTCCAGACTAGACTTCAAATCAGACCCCGATATATGGTTTGAAAGGACGGGATCAATTATTTTATGTCAGGCCTTTTTTTTTATTTTTTCTTTTAAAAGACTGCTGAGGCCTTGCAGTTTGCTTAGGGACAATTTGTCAGACTCTCTTGAACAAAGTCTGCAGATGCAGTTGAAAGGTTTGTGCAAATAGTTTGAAATGACAGCCTGTCCAAGCGTGTCCAGCCTGTACTGAAAAAATAAGTTTTACCCTTCTCTAGCTATACGTCTTCCATTTTTTTCTTCTTTTATGCACACAAAGCTGTCCACATCAATGCATTGTGTGAATATCAACAGTGACCTATAAGGAATGCAAATCACTCAAGCATACACACACACACAAGCGCAAACTCTCTCTCTCTCTCTCTCTCTCTCTCTCTCTCTCTCTCTCTCTCTCTCTCTCTCTCTCCTGGCTCCCTCACAAAGACAGAAAGGTGTTTGAAATCAAATTAACATTCCTATGATTCCTAGAGACCATGATTAGCTGGCTCCATCAAAGACGTCCACAGATACAAACAATGAACAGCATGCATATAGCATATTTAATAACGTCATGTAGCAAAACAGTGAGTCATAAGTTATCATTTAAAACACAAGCAGAAACAGGGCCTGACATTCATATTTGTCTTCTGTGTGTGTAGTGGAGCTTAATTCCCGCCCTTTATTTGTTGTAAATCATCGTGGTATAATGATACTGCATACTGGCAGTATTAGCACAGGGAGAAATCTAGTTTGGTAAACTAAAGCTACTTATAAAAAGTAGTAAAACTACTTCAAAAATTATGGAATTTACAATGTAGCCTACATGTGATATGCATTTACAGCAAAGCAAACTATAAAAACTATGCAAATATGAATGTATCTACCAGCAAGATACTGCTAAATGTAATTCAACTACTGGTTCAGTATGCATATTCATATCAATATATCAATATCCATGGCAGCAAAGCAGCGCGCCATCGAGCGGTGGAGGAGAGCCAAAGCGGGTATAAAAGCCTCCCGTTTCAGGATGCTGTCAGCATCACTGACAGAAGAGGCGGCTGCATCCACAGATTTAAGGCTGAACGCATCAAGGTACACTGACCCGGATTTTTCAGCTGTTTAAATTTATGGAAGTAGCCTACTTTTTTTCAGACGCTCCTAAACACAATAGCATGCGAACAGCGACGCATTTTATTTGTTAGAAATCACTCGGATGAATCGTGCAACTCAGATCTCCCGCTGAAGCTTTGAACGAGACCTAAAGCGGGACTGGTTCGATGGGGCACATTGGATCCACACCTGCACCCCCACACTTTGGAAGTTTAACCCGAATGGAGGAGGGACATCTGTCCAACTTCTGTTAAGAAGAAAACCTGCCCTGCCCTGTCCCTTCCTCCCAACCCCCGTGGAATCATGCAAAGCAACAGCAGCGCCTCCGGACCCCTGAGCGCGTGCGGGGGAGAGGAGGATGAGGGCGAACTCTTCAAACTTGTTAGCCTCACGGGAGCAGCCTCTAACCTCACAGCTTTTAACCTGTCACTGGCCTGCTGGCTTCACATCCTTTCCAGAGAGTCTTCGCTAGATCTTCACGGAGACAGCGCCAACCTGGCAGTAGGTTTATTCCAGGACTTTACTCTCTTAAAGCGGTCGCTTAGGCCCCCCGACCGAAACATTATTATTTTTTTTAGTTTGTGTGTTTGATATGAACATCATTGTTACATTCATTGAAACCTTCAGACTGAAGGTTACAATGAATAGATGTTTCTGTCAAGGCAACCAACACTATGCACACAAATCCCCTCATCTTATGCTGAAAGGAATGTGCTTGGAGGCGTTTTCGCATTGTTTCGTGCATTTTCCATTTTTACGTAAAACCTACTATTAGGCCTACATGTTTGAAGCTGTATAATTTTTCCTCTGATGATCATAAATTATATGTTACAGCAAAAGGGCCCCATCAGCGAAAATAATGCTTTTTAATAATAATAATACCATTATTCATCTTACATGGTCGCACGTACATTTCCTCATCACTGCATCCTTCATTCACTTCCAAAACAAATCCAAACTGAAAGTTCCTCATAGCCACTTTAATTTGCATTTAGCAGGCTACAGCAAATCCTGTTTACCACAAAATAAAATGTAAAATGTTTATTCTAATGTTTTTTTTTTTTTTACAGATACGAGTGATCATTGCCCTGGTCTACCTGGTGGTGTGTGTTCTGGGGCTTGTGGGTAACCTCCTGGCACTCTTCCTGCTGAACTCGCGGCGCAGCGGCCACCAGCACTCCTCTATCGAGTGCTTTGTGATGAGCCTGGCACTCACAGACCTCCAGTTTGTCCTCACCTTGCCCTTCTGGGCCGTGGACACCCTGATGGACTTCCGCTGGCCCTTTGGCCGGGTCATGTGCAAGATGGTGAGCTCTGTCACCACCCTCAACATGTACGCCAGTGTCTTCTTCCTCACCGCCATGAGCGTGACGCGCTACCGCTCCCTGGTTACCTCCCTGAAGATGGACAGCCCCGGGAACGCCACTGCTTGGGCCAAATGGGCCAGTTTAGCCATTTGGGTGGTGTCTCTGCTGGCTACGCTGCCTCACGCTTTATACTCCACCACAGTCCAGGTACCCAGATTTGGTTCTCCTTAAAGTACCTGCTTTCTGTTTTGGCGTGGCAACCTCTCATGTTGTTGTTGTTGTTGTTGTTGTTGCTGTCTTTACAGGTATCGACAGAAGACGAATTGTGCTTAGTGCGGTTCTCTGACTCTGATTCAGCCCACTGGGATCCTCAAGTCCTGCTTGGACTCTACCAAACACAGAAGGTTCTCCTGGGATTTGTAGTTCCCTTAATTGTCATCTGTGTGTGCTACCTCCTCCTCCTGAGGTTCATCTTGAGCCGGCGCGTGGTTAGCAGCACGGTCAGCTCCAGCGTCACAGAGAGGTCAGAGTGTGAGAAAGGACGCCACCGCCGCCGCTCCAAGGTCACCCGCTCTGTCACCATCGTAGTTCTGTCCTTTTTCATCTGCTGGCTGCCCAACCAGACTCTCACCCTGTGGGGGGTACTAATCAAATTAGACCTGGTGCCCTTTAGTAAAGCCTTCTACAATGTCCAGGCCTACGCCTTCCCCCTCACTGTGTGTTTAGCTCATGCAAACAGCTGTCTCAACCCGGTGCTCTACTGCCTGATCCGCAGGGAGTACAGAGCAGGACTGAAGAAGCTTCTGCTGAGAGTGTCTCACTCCGTCCAAAATGTTTTCACTCACAGAGGGAGACGAGTGGAGGAAGTGCCAACCACCCTGGTTATGCTACACAAAGACATGTGATCTACTCCAATGAAGGCATACTAAGTAATCTTATCTAGAACGATTTGTGTCAAAATCAGCTTACATCTACTCACCATCCGCTATCTGTCCATCGTGTGTGCGCCCTGAAAAAAAGTCGCCTAGCTCAGAGCCAGAGGATGTTCATGTTTATACTAACCGCCGGCCAGAACATCGTGGATTGACATTTCAGGGAAAAAGCCGGGCCGGGCACTTGCTCTGAGGTGGTTAAAATCTAAACATAAACAAACGTTCCCTAAGCGTAGGCCTTTAGAGGAGAAGTTGGACATTTTGGGAAATACGATTATTTGCTTTTTTGCTGAGTTAGATGAGAAGATTGATACCACGATCCTGTTTAGGCCTATATGCTAATGAGGCTGCAAGTTAGCTTAGCACCAAAACAACGGGAACCATCTAGCCTGACTCCTTCCAAAGGTTATCTAATCTGCCTTTCAGCACATTCAAAGCTCACTATCATGTATATTAAAGGAGATGCAAGTGATATGTTCTTGTAAATATATGTGTTAAATCACTTTATATCCATAAAGCAATCACTTAAACAGTATGCACAGTTCATAACACAAGTATCAGTCATTCAGCTTTGCAGTAATTGCCAGATAAAATTGAGTATCCAGCTCGTTTTTATCCAATCAGGAGACCGAGAGCTATAAAGACGCTGGTCTCCATCGCGGCACCATCTGACGAAAACCGTTGCACGTTCATCTGGTGGTGACGTAGGGACGAGGGTGGGGACTGCTTTAACTCACCCTGCGTTCCAAATCACATACTCTTTCTTTTTACTACACTTCATACTAAAGTACAGAAGAGTTTAAGGGCCACAGGAGAGAGAAAAAAAATCAGATAAGGAGGATTTTTTTTTCATTATGTTGAGAAATGTCAAGAATAAAGACGAATACTCCAAAATACTATTGAAGTTAGTGGGGCATTTATGTATTTTCAGCATACTACAATTGATGTGCATGTATTGGGACATCCTAAATCTTTTTTGGCACACTAAATAGTATGGAAGTATGGGAATTAGAACGCATGGGTCAGTGTGCCATATTTTCTTTGTTGCCATTTTTTTTAACCAGTGTTACATGCCTCACACATATTTAAGTTTACTCATATGTTGCAGGCAAAACTGAGCAGCCATGTTTTGTCTTTATGAGACATAAGAGTGCTACATTTTAATAGGAATTGATGTGTTTAATATTTATTTGTGTCAATGTTGCTAACTCAGTCGGGACCTGGTCGGGACACTAAATCCTCCCTTACTTTACTATTCACATGTAGTAAAACATAACTCCAGGATATTTGTCATTCAGCGTAGGCAGTGTTTGTAATGGCATGGAACTGTGGGTAATTTTCAAGTCTTTCTGTGTCTGCCTTGCTGTGCCTCTGTGAAATTGTTTTGTGATTACGCGTAAATGTAATGTGGCATTAAATAAAAAGAGTTTAGTGAGGTGTTGGTTAATCTTGTTTGTATTCACAGCAACCACACGCAGAAAAAAAACAACCTGAAGATGTGGTACAAGAGTCGACTGCACAAAAGCTGCTGCATGTTTTTGCCCTTTTACAACCTTTCAAGTCTAATCGTGTATAACCTAATCTTTATTATCTTCTGGTGACATGCAAATACCACACACAATTCACCACAGTTCCTCCATTGTGTGCCACTCCGGTGGTAATTACTTCTCCAGTCAGAATCCCGTATTGGTTCATCAGATGTCTGCCGGGGAGGCTGCTGAAAGAAGCCAAAGGGTCATCGACAGTGAGAACTGCATCTGCCTGCTGTGAATGGGAAACAATCATAAATGCGATTTCAGTGAGTCAGTGATTCCTCAGAAAATTTGGGACCGTTCAGACTACGGCAGATAACTTTGCTATTCAATGTGTTATCAAGAGCAAGTCTTCTGTCGCCGACATAGGTTATTGTTTTCTCCTATCAAATCTTTGTTATTCCTTCGGATGAGCTCCCTTCATAGTTGTGACTGTTTTCTCATCTAGCTTGAAAACAATGAACAGAGAAGCTACATTAGGCCTACAGCCAAGTGGCCCTTAAGATTTTTGTATTTCGGAGGCCGTTCACATTGAATAAACAACATTTGACAGGTACAAGCTTTGCCAGCTGTAATTTCACAGTCCCACACTCGTCATTGGGCATTGGATAAGAAAATAGGACAAACAGCATATTATGTTGGAGAATTTGGACTGTCTCAAGATCCAAGACTCACCTTTTATGGACATTCAACTCCATATCACACCCTTCAACATGAAGACATGGCATTGCATTTCAAAACTCTGGTTCAAAGCTTAATGCCACATTACGATCTTCATCATCACTTTCCAACCTCATCACTACAAAGTACATGTGATGTGGTTGAAAGCTCTCGTCAAAGCTCAAATTCACCATTCACTCAAGCTCGATTTACTCGCATTTAGTTTCCACCCGGAAGAATTGGGATTAAAGGCCATGCTCAAGGGCACATCAGCCGTGCCGTTACGTCACTGATCATTTTACAACCGTCCTTAACCCTTCTTTCTCTGTACATTTTTTAGTGACGGGAATTGCATGCTCAGATAATTGACATCCAAGTCACGATCTTTGGTGTGTTTTATGCATAAATCCTACACTGCAATGTTCTTTGTTGCAGTTTAAGCAGGAAGAACAAAGACATGCCTCCCTCAAGAGAATAACCTCAATCAAAAACTGTAGTGATCTGAATCACAATGATGTCATTAGTGTGGTTTCGTTGCTTGTGGGAGGAAAGACTCATATATGAATTAAAAATTAAAGTGTCTCCAAAGAGCATGGATAAGGTCCGAAATATCTCTGAGCACAATTTTCCGAAAGGATTGAGGTCATTACAATGATTCCCATATGAAAATCTTAACGGACTGCCGCCAATTTGAGTGTATTATCATCCAGGACACACAGGATATTAGCTAAATTTAGTCTTTTGTTAACATTATTTATAATCTACAAGTTAGTACGTTCTTTTCTTCATTCAGTTTTAAATTAGAGCAAATTAAAATTATATGAATCTGCTGCTGACCCCTAGGGTCTGCATGAGCCTCATATCATTTCCTGAGTTTGGAGTATGAGCCTTGGTTTTCTTTTCTGGTGTATTGTACTCATCAGAGAGGATAGAATGAAACTTTCTTTTTTTTTAAATCACCAAAGGGAAATTGAGGGGCAATTTAAGTTTAATGTATCAGGAGCTTTTTTTGAGAAAACTGAATTCCTTAAGGTGAAAAGATGAGCTTGCAATATTGAGACTTCCATTTGAATTATTAACTATTCAAAATGTTGTGCTTTTAACATTGGTTTTTAAGCATAACCAAACATTCTTCTACAGTCTGTTGCCTGTGTGCATTCCTTATGCTGTACATCACATTGATTCCTGATTCATTGAAAGAATTTAACTCAATATCCATAATTTACACCTCCTTGTAAAATGAGCAATTCTTGAGAATGAATGCAGGTTGGTGTTGGTCTGACATTGTTCCATTCAGCATGGTCCCTCCCCCGCAGGTGCTTTACAGCAGCGCTCATGTGAAATGGTTAATGAGCTGCGCCTGCTGTCCCTCCAGACCTTGCACTTCACAACTGAGGATTTTGATTCTGGCTTAATCAGACCAGAACACCTTTGATGCAGACTCTGCTACTCTCTTTGTCCCTACTCCAGGTAGGCTGTCACCCACTGGCTCCTTATGGCCACTGCACAGACCTATGATGTGCTCCACCGAATGTTGTCCCTCCAGAGAAATTTGCCTTCAAAGCCAACAGGGCTCTTGAAGTTGACATTTTCAGACCAAGGTCGTTCTTTTTAGATGAGCAGGTGCACTCTTGGGCTATTTACAGTTTCCCATTTCTAATGATGGAGCCTGTGCACACTGACACATCACTGGATGCTGTTGCTAAGTTTGGTGCTCACTAAATGTAACAAAGCTTTAATAAAGACTATAATGATCCATTTACAGAGCAGTAGCTTGCGGTCTATAAATGTATTTGAGTGGCAGCTGTGTTTGCTTGCTGATCTTTTTCTTTTGTTTATACATCTGGAGAGAATGATATGCCTTAATGGCCTGTTGCATATTCAACATCAGACACGCAGCAACATGTTTGCTGCAGCAGTTATATTCTTCAAACTCCTGTGCTGTTTGAGCCTCTGTAAAGAATTTTCTGACTTAAAATAAAGAAAAGGAAACTTTTTTTTTAAATTATCAAATGGAACAAAAGTGTCTCTCTTCCCCTTTGATCTTCTTCCTTTTAGCATCAGTCCTTAGGATAATGTAAGCTTGATTACCATGTCCAATCATACAGCAGGGATTGCAAGGTGACATTTCAAAAGTTACCAAAGTGCATTGATGTTGATCTCGTAGATGTTAATGAGGTTTCAATGCGAATACAAAGAATCTAACCATTATTTTAATGAGCAAACATATGTCCTCTCAATTTCCTCTGAAATCTGAGTTCGCATCTGTTACCATATGCTGTTTGGCATAACAAGATACAGCTCGCATACACAGGAGGTTCTACAAAGAACTTATTGTGTTTATTGCCAAAACATATGTTTACTTTTATACTTAAAAAACAAACAGTGAAGTGACCTTTTTCCATCAGAGTACAATGCTTTTTGTCCTGAGATAAAAAACATTTCTCTAGAAACGTACGGTGAGATTACAGTTTACAGCCAATCAACAGAAGATGCTCGTAATTACACATCTTGCCAAAAGGAAGATATCCTTTTTTTTAACAATGAGAGAAGCAGTTTGGTGATTTGGGGAATACAAAACAAAAACATATGCTCTGTAATCAACTGTTTTACATTGCTTGATGACTTTCCAATAGAAGTGTTTTTGTAAATAAAAAAAATCAGGTTTAACCTAAAAGCAATGATTATATTTGAACTGTGTGCTCCAAGTTAGATAAAACACAATCATCCCCCTCACTATGCCAGCACTATAGCAGGAGGAGCATTTACAGTACGTCGCAGTTTGTGTGTTAGTAAATGTACTTTTTAGGGCAAGTTGTTTGACCAGAAATAACATTTTAAAAATGAAAGCCTTCCATGGAATGTACAGAAGTGCTGTCCTCTTACCCTGGACACATTCACTTTTGCTTTATGGAGGTCACCTTTTGTGTCGTCAGCCGAGGAGTCATTTTCACATCGCTGCTCATTGTGGCTGTAAGGACAGTGTGAAAGATCTGGCATTAACAAAAACCACAAGAGTACGAGAAGAGTCTTTTTGTCCTTAGGGTTTAAGATGAAAAGAAACCTCTCTGTCCTCTTTGAGATCGATTAAAACGAGCACCGTTTGTAAAGTTTGTAACTGGACGGGTTTGTGTTGTGGAAGATAAAATACTCTGAGACTATTTCTCTTCATTGACCTCCACTGATGAGTCTGCCCTCTCCCTCTTCACCGAAACAGTCTCCTCTTTGACACTTTCATCGTCTCTGAGTGCTGTTGCTTCTCTTTTCCTCTCCTTCTTAATAAGGTCCTTTTCCACATTCCCCTTTGCACTGGTTTTACGTGGCGGTTTGACGTCGGCGGCGGACTCGCTGGTGCTCTCGCAGACGGTCGGACACTCCCACTTCGGGATGTCCAGACCCAGAATCTCCATCGTCTGTTTCAAGACCTCGTCCACGTAACCGTTGATACGCAAGTGTGCATGTTTGTCCTACAAAGACAAAGAAATGTACAACCTTCAATGTTGAACCCAAAAGTGGTGTACAAAGATCAATTCTGCCTGGGATTTTTGTGTGCATAGAATGTCAAGTGCCATCCCGTATTTCCAAACATATCTGAAGGAGACTCACGTGTTTGGTGGGCTGCAGGTTGACGATGGCCAGTTTCCCTCCTTTGCGCTTGGTGAGGAGTGGAAGGTCTCCGCTGGGTTTGATCTGCAGGGAGGTGCCGAGTGTCAGCGCCAGGTCTGCTCGTCTGGGTGCACATATTGTAGAAATATAATACACATGTAAAATACATGTGTGACGGCCGGCAACATTTATTCATATTTTTGGGGGGATTTATTGTTGTGAGTTTTGGTCTGCTGCGACGAGGACTGAGCCTCTATGGGGAGTAAGAATGAAAGATAATGAAAAACAAACATCAATTTATACTTAGATAGTTGCTAATAAATGTTTTAATGTTGGTTAAACTTGTGCAGACTTAGAAAGAAGGTGTGTCATTTCCAGCGACCATCTTTGTGTGTGGATTAGGAAAAAGTGGGGGAACTTGGGCAACGGGTAAAAAAAAAATCTTCTCTTATCTTGCAACAGACAGAATATTTATTTATCCAGATGCTTGGAAAAGTATTTTGGGATTCTGGAAATGCCTTTATTGCAGCAATAGACTCCTATTCAGTAATGAGACAGGACCAAACATTTGTGTTGCTACAAATAAATATGCTGCCATCGTCTTGCATTGAACAAAACACTCAAGAGTTCAATGGTCAGCGTTCCATACCTCATATTTTTAATATAAATGGTAATGATGCATAAGATTGTGGGTCAGTGCAACGTGGTGAATCACAAACAGCAAATTCATCTTGCAATTTTTTCACTGCATAATAGAAAAATGTTGTGGCTTAAAGATAGTAATTGAAACATTGAAACACAAGAGGCAAACAACAAGACATTCAAGCAGACTGTGAGGCATACAGAAACATTAATAAAGGTTTTCAAGGGCTGTTTATTGCCACTTCATTAGACACACAGCAAATCCACTCAGGATACCGAAGCATGCAAAAACATTCTTTTACATTTCACAGGACATGTTTGAACTAGCACTATTGCGTTCAATTTAAGCCAGAGGTGAAACAGGGATGTATAAGGAAAATTAGATAAAAAGGAGAATGCATCGTTTGCTATTATTAAGAGCAATAAATATGTTTTTCTTTTTTAAACAGCAATTATAATTTGAAAAGAGAGCACAAACTCCTGAAATACTGTCCGACTCACCTGCTGGCATCTTCTGCTTTGTTCAGGTATTTGTCAGGGAGAGCATCCTCCCAGTCCAGTATAGTGCTGATCAGCTTTCCTCTGTTTTAGTGAAGTATACACAGTCGTGCTTAGTCAACAGAACAAGGTCCGTTATTATCGGTTATTTCAAAATGCGGTGAGAGCACGAGTTACCTGCAGGCTCTGAGTCCCCTGGACCGTACCACGTCGCAGTAACGTCCTGTCGGTTTCAGCCCCATCACACCGATCACCTTCTCTCTGACATACTGCCTGGAAAGCCAAGATTCCCTACAGATTATGTCTTTGTCTTAATGCACCAGCTGCTGTTCAGTTAGAGTAAGTCTACAAGCACAATACACACAAACACAGGACATTATAGACACAGTGGCAATACATTTTGAACATACATTTATGTATATGTTCTACTTCCTCCCACATTGAACCTACTTGGATGAGACATGAAGACAGTGCAGGTTTACTGGAGTAAAATGGAGTCACTGACTGTCATGTTCCTGGATTCATTTCCAGATAATGAGCACTCTGTGAAAGGGTGCATTATCCTGTCTTACCATTTAAAAAAAGCAGGATGAATCATGAATTATTAAATAATTCAAGGATTCATCCAGCTTTTTTAAAAATGGAAATAACTGCTGTCTAGCCCAAATTGGGACTCAGACTGTGTGTTGACAAATTGACGTGTCTCTGTGACATCTTTATCAATTTAAGGGATCATTTCTATTTGAGCTTATTTTTTATTTTGTTTTTCTGCTGCTGCAGGCCATCTACTTCAGGACTAAACAACTTAGCATTCTCAGATGCTCGTCTGGACATCATCACAGTTCATTACTAGTGTACTTTGGCCTTCCTGTGAACTTGAAAAAGATCTGGCCTTTCTCCTCTGTCCTCTTTTATTGTTTATCACAGAACTGCCACCGAATGTCTATTTTTTTCTATGTCCCCCTTTTTGTTTGTGAGCCTCTTTCACACATATGTCATAATTGGTAAAGTGTTCGTTCTGTCATAGCTAGGGATGGGAATTGATAAGAATGTAACGATTCTGATTCCGATTCTGCTTATCGATCCGATTCCTTATCGATTCTCTTATCGATTCTCATTGTGTGAGAAAATAAGTACAAATTTGTTTATTTGTATTAACCTGCTTAAATATCTGATCAGAAGTGTTTCTAGTGTGTGCAAAGATTATCAAGAGTACTTTAGGATTAGGAAATTGTCAATTTTCACATTAATTGGTCCGGAGAAAAAAAAAGTTTGCCTTTTTAAGCCCAAATGCCATTATGCTCCCTGAAAACTAAAAACACAGACTGAAAACAGTCAAGGAAGAGCTTGTGCCTTTTGGAATGTGTTCATTCTCATTTGCATTCAACTTGAAACAAAATTCAACTGACATAAAAAATACAAAGAAGTCTTCTGCAAAGATAACTTTGGCAAATTAACCATTTGTTTGCAGAAAAAATATCATGTATGCCCTCTAAGGAAGGATACGAGATATTTTATGTACATGCTATTCTAATGTGCAGCGCGCTGTTTATTATTAATAGGCCTATAACGGCCCGTCATCAGACACATTTGCACATCGATCGCTCCTCAAGTTATCCAAGTCTTTTTTTGTATGGACAGAGATCGTTATTTTAAGTGTGTAGTTACAACGTTTCATGTTTAACTTTAGTGTAGGCCACTGTTTCCTTATCACCGGACCACCGTGTTCCGCTGTGTGTTGTTTTGGGTTTGTCTCAACCACCGTGCGTAAAGGGTACATTAGAACAGCTGACGGGAGGAAAAAGAAAAAGGCGAGATATCTCTCTTCCTTTTCTATAAGCCCGCCCGCTGTTTATTATTAATATAACGGCCAGTCATCAGACACATGTGCCGGATGGTTTTTGCACATCGATTGCTCCATCAAGTTATCCAAGTCAGTGCTTTTTGTATGGGCAGATCGTTATTTCAAGTGTGTCTTTATGAAGTTTATTGTTAAACTTAAGTGTAGACTATTGTTTCCTTATCACCGGACCGCAGAGTTCCGCTGTTTGTTGTTTTGGGTTCGTCTCCACCCGCCTTGCGTAAAGGCAGCATTATAACAGCTGATGGGAGGAAAAAGAAACAAACCAGCTGACGAACGTGAGTAAACACTGCGGGGCTTAAGGCAACGGTCAAGAACACCTTTTTGCTTTGCTTTATGCTGCTCTCACCTTTGTATCTCTCTCCACACACGTTAATTCTCACTCATTTTATGTTCAAGTCCAATGGGCAATTCTGGTGTCAACTAGACAGGCAGCGGACATTTAAACATTTAACCGTCAGGATCGCCGTCTGCTCGCTTGCGCTCGTGCTTGTGCGCGTGTCATTTGACGAAATGGAAACTTTACAATTGTTGCAAGTGGCCGCATTGTCGTCTTTTCAAGTGAAAAACAACCAACATTTAGAGAGATTCTGTCTCAACGCCATGTTTGCTGCGTTCTGAACCAAAACAACACAGCGTGAGTGTCAAGTCATGACGCATTTGCAACGAGCGGAACCGATAAGAGGAATCGTTAAGCAGGCATGTTAACGATTCCAAGGAATTGGTTGACTCGGCACCGGTTCTGAAGAGGAACCGGGTCTCGATTCCCATCCCTATAGTCATAGCATGTTAAGTATTACTCTAGTTTAAACAACAGTCTTTATGTGTTTTTAAAGGGTAATATAAGTGTATAATGCTTTTTTGCTAGAATACAGATATGCTTTTCTTTTTTATAAAAGCAACTTATTGTAAGGCGACTTTTAGTTTAATGCAGCCACTTGCAGTTCAACAGGTGTACCTATAAAATGGCCTCAACATGCAAAACATTAGCTTGTATGGATGATAACTATTAATGAGTTTCATAATCAATATGTAGGTGTGTGGTGCATGTGTGTGTGTGTGTGTGTGTGTGTGTGTGTGTGTGTGTGTGTGTGTGAGAGCACACATACCTGCCGCACTTCTCACACTCCTCCACAAACATGTTTCCATGAAGCTCGGATAACATATCCCTAATAGAGCACAGGAGAAGAAAGACAACAAAGGCAAAATTCACTTAGATCTCATTGTCTCCAAAGTTAGTGTCAGGACTCTTCATCGCAACTTTTCTTTCCAGTCCTTTTTTCTAATTCATGCTCCGATAAATGTTCTAAAGCCTCATATTGACTTGCTGGATCCACCTGGCACCTGTGCAGCAGATCAGTGCAAACAGGTTTACTTTGCCAGCTCGCCTGCCGTCTCAGTCATTTCCTCAAAGAAATACCAATTTGCCATCTAGCCTTGTCTTAAAAAAACATGAAGGGTAGTGGAGCGAGAGCTCAGAAATGGCTTCCAGGGAAAAAAACAAGGCTTGCAATATGCGTAAATGCCAAGTGTATGTGCTAAATGAAAAAATTGGATACTTGGCCTTTGGTCCAATATAATTCAGACCAAAACATTTCCTATTACCCTGAGCAGTATTTAAAGTCGTCTTAGCCAAATTTCAAGAACTACTCTTTTCTGGGGCTAAGAACAGCAGCTTCATATTTAAAAATAATCGAAGCCCAACGTTTGGCAACCATGAAACAATGTGCTCACACACATACAGTACTGTTTTTATATTTGTGTCACTGTCAGTCAAATATATATGTATATATATATATAAATAAAATAAAATATTACACTGCTCTCCTGAATAACTTAACTTTCCCTCTAAATAAGTACCTCACGTCCGCTTTTCTCGTTTACCCATTCCCTCCTCTCTCCACTCACTTTGCTTCAAGCACAGGGATCGCCCTAAAATCCAATATATATTAGCATACGGAGAACATTTCCATCTATGCTTGGATAATTTTGTGACAAGTAGGAAATAAGCTGGAGTCAGTGGAATAGCTTTTGATAGGATGACACATCTTTGAAGCTGCGAAAATGAATGTTGCTATTTTAGGTCTCTAGGTAATGACAGTGAGATATCACACCACTCTGCAGTTCCTTACAAATTCATGGACCATTTAGACATATTTCAACTCTTTTCGGTTCTGGAGCCTGCAGCTTTAATGTTATGGTTCACCCTCACCGCTCTCGCCAACTTTGCTTCCAGCAGCAGCAGGCAGCTGTTTTGAGAACAAACAACAAGCTCTGATACACAGACTATTCACTATCTGCTTAGTACCAAACAGCGCATGGTAAGCGACTAACTCATGAGCATTTAGCGGCTAAATATTTTCCTGAGACATTGTTAAAGACCAAAAAAATAGAGCTAAAGGTTGATGAATATTGGACTTATGTTCATCAGGTCAACACAAACATGAATTCAAATGAATAATCATGTTGCTTGTTTCTGTTGTTTGGTGAGCAAGAGGCAAGATCAAGGCGCAATGTTATGATGAAATAAAAGAGTAAAAGTATGTCCCAATAGCCAATAGTATGCCTACTGCATCCTAACTAGATTATTTTTATCGTCGGATGTAGTATGATTGATTGATTGATTGATTCAATTTATTTCAGACATATCAAAATTACAAAACAAAATGAAAAGCATGAAAATACAAAAAAATATGTTCAAATGATTTCACAAAAAAAAAAAAAAAACATTGAATTGATATGCCTATGTACAATAGAAAAAAGACAGAGTATGCGATTCGGAACGCAGGGTCTGTGTTGTAGAGCTAAAATGATTAGCCAATTGGTTCATCAACAGAAAAGTGATCGGCGGCAACTATTTTGAATATCGTTAGAGCTATTTGTTCCAACTAAACAAAAGACTAAAACATGATGTTTTTATCTGCTTTCCTTTCTCATAACATTTAAAAACACTGAATGTTTTTGCGTTTTGGACTGTTTGGGCGACATGCAGAGATCGACCGCGGGTCAGATTCGAACTGCTGCGAGGAGGACTTAGCCTCTATGGGGCTGTGTTTGCTCTAACCACTAAACCACAAGCGCCCACCATCTAGGTGTATACAGTATATGTCGCTACAGGACAGGGGCAGGGCAGAGTTACCTGGGGAAGCCTGATCTGACATGAAGGCCGTCCACATTCTGGCTGACCAGATACTTGAGTTTCCCGGCCCTCTGCAGTCCCAGCAGGGCCAGGTGAGTCAAGCTGGGTCGGGCATCTTCAAATGTGGTGTCAAAGTGAGGTGACTCGCCCTTTTCTTCTAATGTCCACACACCCTTTGGACCCCTGGAAGGAGAACAAAGTGATTAATACACTACAAGTAGTTGTGTTGTGAAGTTGTGATGCAGTGAGCTGACTGGAGGCATTACGTGTCTAAAACTGCTGCAGGGGTTGCTTTTTTTCGATTACTAGTAACAGTTGAAAGGGAGGCATTTTGTACAGAATGCAAATTTGAGCCCACAGTAGATATGGAAAACTAATGAAAAACAGAAGAATGCCTTTCGAGGATATGCGACTGATCTTTATCTAAACGCAGGCACAACAGTCTCTTCACTCGCTTTCAGTATAATTTAAACAGCCCCACCATAGCCTGCTCAGCCAGTCACACATATACAGGAATTAGCGGGCAGGTGTGTGCGTCACTTATAACATGCAGCTTATCACTGGGAGAAAGATGCTGCAGGACTTGAAAGCAGCGTTGCATCTGTTTGTATATGTTCTAGTGTCATCAACGATAACAATCTGAGCTTAATACCTTACTCACAGTCGGAGTGTGTGTGTGTGTGTTTATGTGTGCATAGTAGTGTAGGAATATAATTTGTGTTAGTATGCTTGATGGCTATATAGAAACCTTGACTGTCTTGATGTTGCCAATCCAAGGCTGACTCTACCTAACTGACATACAAACCAATGACAAATTAACAACTCAGGTTTCCCCAGCAGACACCTCCAAGTGTGGACATGAATTTACACAAGAAAACATCTATCATTCACAGAATTAACTCAATTAAACTCATCCAGAGTAAAAGAAGAATCCGAGGTCTCTTTCTTATATGGTAGAGCTCAGCCATTAGGGGAAAAATATGTGTTTGTGCAATACCAAATGATTGAATAATAATGGGGGACTCTGTTATTGCAAAGAACTGAATCAGACATATAATAGGCGAGTACCACCCTCCTCTGCTCATACAGTGGTACTACAAGAAAAACAACGAGACTAAGCAAAGAGGTTCACATATGTCAACCAGAAAAAAGGAAAAAGGGTTCAAGCTAAATTTGAATGTCTAGCCCCTGAGTATGCAGCTTACCGAACAAAACTATTTATATGTTGTGCAGTGGGATAAAGTTGGTATGTTTCCAAAAGTGTAATACCACAGAATCCCAATGCCGTGTCATCCATTTGCCAGCTAACTCAGTCAAAATCCATAAATACGATTCAATCCTGATGGGGGATGTAGTTAAGAGAAAAAGAAATCATCCTTTGACTCATGACAATCTATTAAAAAAACTTTTCTGGCCAGAGAAAATTGATCTCAAACAATAACCATCATCAATGAATTGCCGAAGTCATTTATCAAGTAAGAATGTCTCATCTCAATTGTTATTATGTGTTGTTTTTCTTTGTATAGCTATAGCTAATATAGCTATCTATGTAATACGCTGCATGATGTATTACTACATAAGATTCTTTTGAAATCAATCATCCTAAAGAGGAAATTATAGAGGTGAACATACTGCTCATACAACTTCTTGCACTGGTTGGCTTTTAATGAAAAAAATATAGCATACGAAATGTATATGAGCATAAAAAAAGTCAACAGACACAAAAAAACAAACAGCTTAGGAGACAGTGACACTATAGAGACAAAGCACTTCTTATATTGAGAACATTCATGCAATAAGTTAAAGGTGAAGTGAGCGATATATTTTAATTAATATAGGTGTTAAATCGCTCTATATCCATACAGTGATCACTTATATAGTGTGCATACAGGTCTCTCAGTCACCTACTCTGCATGTAATCAGCAAATAAACTTTTCTGGGATCCCACAACCTGATATCCAATCAGAAGAGAGAACGCTACAAATGGGTACGTCTCTCTGCCTGTGCACGTACAGAGAGCAACAGAGGGGTGAATGTTTATGCGCCTACAATGGCGGAGCAGGTAAAAATCCTTCCCAATGTCTGTTTTGATGGTTTTTATCATGTTTTATCGCACTTACAGATCTGAGATAATGCTAGATAACTCACTGCTTAAAGACCACAGTGAATTAAGGTGGTGACGTAGGGACGAGGGAGGGGACTGCTAACTGCAGTCGCTGACAGGAAGTTAGCTAAAAGAACCATTTTGCTCACAGCACCTTTAATAAGGAGCCTTTTTGGAATAGGATTGAGTAAATTAACTGATTGAGCGCCCCCCTCCCCCCATGGGACATGATGTTTTAAACAACTCCTTGCAAACAATGAAAACCCGAAAAACCCATGAAGACATTTGAGGAGATCGGTGTTGCCTTGCTATAACCCTGTTCATGAATGTGGACAGAGAAAAGGCAAAAGTGTGAGTTTGTGAAAAAAGAGCTGCAGTGACTTTGTTTTAGCCTCACCTGAAGTCAGGGATGCCTGAAGCGGTGCTGATTCCTGCTCCAGAGTGGACCACTAAGTACTCAGAGTCTTTTATTAACTGAGCGAGGGTCTCAGCCTTCGCCTTGAGCTCCTCAGGAGAATCAAACGCCTGCCACGGAAAAAAGGACACTTCAGGTTCACAAACAGCTGGCTAAATTGAAATGTTATTAAAGGAATACTTCCCCCATACGGAATCGGCGTTCTATCATTATAAAATCACTATTATAATATAATGAATGAGGTTTTTCTTCCCTCAGTCTTCCCTTGGCCCAGCTATCCTGTTAATCATAACCCTACATTTTTACTAGTGAGATGTCACACTAGTAAAATGTAGGATTAGATAGTGAGACCATAAACACTCTTTCTGCCTTTTCTCAGGCTAGGATGAACCAATTTAAAAAAAAATGCACATTTATACTAAATAGGATCTCAGAGTTCAGTACAAAGATTTAATGTAGTGTCCTTTGCTGATGGTGTGACCCTTTTGTCTTTAGAGGTTCTGTGTGTCTGCACCTCACACATTCTGCCATTCTTCTGTAGCTTTTCAATTGTTATTTTTTAAATGGTTATGTACATTTATGTGTGTATTGTATAGGCTTGTAACAATTGGCCTTATAATTCTTCTTCTTTATCAGATTGTCGCAGCTTTGCCCTAGTTGGTGCTTCTCATATGATCTAATTATGAACACATTATTACAACCCATACAACAGCAGTGGCTAATTTGCAGGACTTGACTTAACACAATACAAATAGGCTCGTAAAATGACCCAATGCTTCCATTTAAATTGAGCTATTTACAACATATTCACCGGGTTCAACACTTGAAAAAACGTCCACGTTTGCTAATGCTAATGTAATCAAATGAATTAGAAAGTGGAGCCATGCATTACAAAGACAAATAGCAGTATGCCACTTTCTGTTGTTAGCTTACCGTACTTTTTCTTTAGTACAATTTGGAATAGTACAATCTTTACTTCATGGAGTATTTGTAAATTAAGGTATTTCTGTTAAGTTTCATCCTAAACAACAATGAACATGGACCAGGCATCCTTGGTTAACATGCTAGCTGCTGTTTATAAGCTAGCTAATCAGCACGGTGGTTAACTTTTACCTCTGGTAGTCCGCAAACACCTTTGTCTGCGTACGGCGAGAGCCCGGCTGCATAATTCACAGACATGGCTGTTGTTGCTGTAGTGTCTTTATTGTAAAAATAGTTTCCTTTATTTTCTTTATAGCTCAAACATCTCCCAGGCGGGTTTTCAAATGTCTTGTTTGGCTGACGTCATTAGAGCGACGATTTATGCTGCATTCACGAACTGGGAAAATATAAATATTCAACACATACGCCGATCTTTGTTTAGAAGTACATCGTGTAGGCCTAGTTTTTATGCAGTGGTAGGCTTATTACTGAAATGTAACGCTTCCCAGGACCACACGGTATCTTTTTTTAAACAAGCATGTGATATTTTCTTGAAAAAAGTCTCAAATTACCGGTATTTTGCTGGCTTTACAGATCTGTTTAGGACTAAAAGTGTGCACAATACACACAATGGATAATCAGTTAATGATAACACGTTTAAAAGGCCTAGTATAATAGGATCCTAACCCCATTACCCTACCGAGGTAATACAGAGCATTTAGAAGTAAACAAAGCCGTCACACACTACTCAGGATCATTTTCAGCTTTTGTATCCTTTGTGAACTCTGTTTAAGTAGGCCTATGTGAAGCTTCATTGTATTTATATATTTGGAAAAACCTAACAGATCCTGCCAAACATTTCGGTCATGTTGTTGTCTTCAGGGAGTCAGAAATATCGTAACTCATTAGGCTATTCTTTTGAGGTCTTATTATAATAGCTAATATTCCCACGGGACCTGAACGCAGCACAGCCTCTTCATCATGAAAGCAAAATTCCCTTCATTATCTGTCGATTCCTGCATATATAATACACATATGATATATCATCTGCAAAAGGCCAGAGGGACGCAGTGAAATATATATAGCCAAAACTATCTATTGTCATAATTACGCAACATAGCCAAAGAGTAAAGCATGTAACATAATCTTTCAATTCATTCTAAGAGATTCCAAAAAGTATATAGAAACACAACAGAAGCTACAGCTATATAACACATGGTGTGTGTATGGGAATCACCTTTTGATAGCAAAAGCTCACATACTAAAGATCTATGCGTGCAGCTTTAAAAAATATACACAGCTTTAATCAAAGGTAAGTGACAATTTTTAAATATGTTTTTCATAACTTTAAGAGTAAACGTTAAAAGTGCAATCTTTAATAACAATAACGTGCTGCAGTAAATCGATAAATTAAGTGAAAAGGACATCAATTCCTCCAAGGACTTTGAGGACACACAATTTTTTCCCAATAAATCTTTATTTTTTAAGTTTTAAATAGCAGAAAATAAAAATAAAGACAAGTGAATAGAACACGGTGATCATCCATACAGCTACATGTGCATATCAGTAATGTTTTCCGTTATTAACGCTGTAAACAAACCACCTAAAAGAGGAAAAAGTGTTGCTCATCTGAATTGTTTTTGTCATATGTATGTAATTCATTATCCTGAGAAATTCGGTATGAAGTCCCAATTTCAGTAAATGAAAACAATCAATATTGCCAATGCTAAAATACACACAGAGAACACCCATGCATTCTGAAAACCATATCCCAACTCCTCCACTCTTTGCCGAGACAAAGGATGGATATGAAATTAAACATGGCCGCCTTGTTCTCTTTCACCTCTGGAGCTGAAAAAGGTTGATAATCCTGACTGACACTGCAACAACACCTTTAAAAACAGACATTTTTCCTACAGAAGCTTTTCTTTTTGTTGCCAATTAAACCCTAATAATCGCATCACATAAATCATTCTCAAGCAAAGACTGCAGGCATATTAATGTCTTAACCAAAAGAAAGAGACTCAAATAACAACGCTTGAAAGAGAACAAATAAAGACAAGAATACAGCACAGTTATAAAATGTTTTGGGCTTTCCTTTACACTGCATTACGTCTTTGGCTCCAGCAGGCCGACTCAAGAGAGACAACCCGAGGAGGAATACAATTCTGATCAGTAATTAGTTCTGCCCCCGCCACCCCTCGCATGAAAAACTTCATCCTACACATCTCATTAAATCTGAGCTACTTCAAATAACAACTCCACACGCAAATATGACAAGAGATACATATCCAACAGTAACCAGAAGAAACAGCAAAAGATCAATTTCATGTAACCAAAAAAATGTTCACCGAAAGATTTGACCCACTGACCCAGTCGCTTCTCCAGATACAAAGTTCTCTGGGTGTCTCCAATAGCATAAGTCTTTCCCATCAGCGAGCTGAGAAAAGATTCCTGGGGTAGGTCCACCAGTTAAGAAGAGACAAAAAGCTTCCAATGAGGTACTGGCATGCACAAGAACTTTGAAAACATTGTCCCATTGTGTTCCTGTCCAATGGAAGCGAGACAGACTGTGAAACTTGGGAAATGTCTGATTCAATGTATTTGCAGTAGACGCAAACAGGCTGCTTGAAGTCCTCATTCTTCTGTCAGTCACTGAGACAGACTACTGGTGAGCGTCACGCAGTTACAATTAGGGAAATAAAAAGATATGCCAGGAGAGACGCTGAGCAAAGACTTGAAGTGTTTGCACTAGTGCAAATGTTGCTATTGTTTACAGTGGTATTAACCCCACAACAATTTTTCTTTACAGGGGGAAATGAACAACTCAGTATGATTGAATAATAGTTTAAGTTATTCCGCTCAAAGTAAGGTTTAAGGTGACGAAGAAAACTATTTGAAAAAAATATAAGAAACTGGTGACTTTTGTGCTGGTGCAAATCTTACCAGGTCTGACCCTTCCACAACCATACATCGATTTTTTTTTCACCACCTCCGACAAAGAATCAACACACAGCTCTTTTCATTGGTTTAGAAGTGGGAGGCTTAGAAATCTTTTCTCGGTTGTCGGGCCTAGTATTTCTGGCAACCCAGACAGAAAAAAAATGGTAGCAACACGTCAGCCAGATGGAGGGAATGCCGTCAGAGAGTTTGTCACGATTCCTCGTTCCCTGAGTCGTCTTCGTCATAGCAACAGTCGCCGTCGCCATCCTCCACGTCGTCGTCGTCGTAGTAGTAGTCATAGAAGAGGTCTGAGCCCTCGTCGGGGGCCGGGGCGCGCGTACGGATACAGTACTCAGCCAGTGTGGTGGGCACCTTCACACCGTCACGCTCTGCCTCCGCCTTGGTTGCCAACACCTGTTTCCTGAGGGAGATATGAAAGAATGCACATGATTACAATTAGGGATGCACATTTTTTGGGGCGTTTTTTCACTTTTTTTAGACAGTTTGGAGACATAGAGGTGAAATGGCGCAGAGAGGCGAATGACATGCAGAGAACGACCACGGTGCCAGATTCGAACCGATGGTCTACTGCTTCTGAGGACTGAGCCTCTATGGGCTGGCGCTCTTACCACCACACCACGAGCGCCACCGGGATGGGCATGGTTAATCAATGATTGATCATGGATCGTTAGGGAATTTTGTCAATCAAGGGAAATTTGTGTCAATCGAAAAGAGGTTGTGTTGCTTGGTGCGAGTCCTGAAGCAATGCAATGAATTTCACTATGTGGCAGCAACATAGACTGTATGGGCAGCAATGAGACATCTTACCAGCAGGGGGCGATACTTGATTAGTTTTAGGAGACCAAACAGCCTCAGTTGCCTACTAGCTGCCATTAAGGGGAAGTTCATCGTAAACACAGCAAAGGCGTGTATAAGTACAACATAACAACGACAACGACCAAAATATTTTCCACTTGAACAATGTAGCCTACATCAGACCCTGGTTACCGTGTCACGTTATCGACGCTATCGTTCGTGGCTAATATGTGTATCTACTCAGTCTTCATCAGGGAAGATATTTGCACATTTGGTTTTTGGATGAGGTAACGTTAGGTCCTTTTTTCTGATAATGCCCATCCCTAATTAAAATCATGTGTAGACTTTATGCTTGATCAAATAAACGTTACCTTATGATCTCCACATATTCCCGGTCCTTGCCCTTGCTGTCTCTCCATTTGCGGTACATCACAGAGGCGTCAACATTGGCAGGAGAGAAGGTGTTGGGTTCATTCAGCAGCGAGATCACGCTCAGCAAAATAGTCCTGGAAGCAAACACAAAACGTGAATGACAAGTAATAAACCTAACGCTATCGTATCGCATTAAAAATGTATTTATTTATTTATTTGATCAAGTTATGTGGAACATGTTATCCACCTCCTCCCTAATGCCCTACACATTGTATTTACAGATACAAACGCATTGTACCAGGCCTCTGTGCTAAGTTCAACCTCCAAGTCCTTTTCCTATAGCTCTATCGCTCTGTCTGTCTCTGGGTATATGATTTGGGGAGAAAATAGCAGTATGGTCCCTCCCTGACAGGCTCTACACCAACAACGTCGGTGCCAAAGTGAATGGACAGTCCCAACAGCCAATAAGCCAATTTTTTTTTAAGAATCGGAGCCTCGCTCTGATTGGTCAAAGTGTACCGCTCATGTTCACTTTGACCAATCAGAAATCATATACCGCAACTTAAAAAGGCATTCATTATCCATAAAAGAGAGAAATACATTTCTTGTCATCATTAACGGCAGTCAAATTAAAATGAAGAACGAAGCTTTCGATAGGACTTAACATTGGTTGATCATTCTGTAATTTAAGATTAGATTTGACAAAATGCCTCACTTGAGAAGAAGTGCTTACGTCATACTTGGTAGTTGGTACTTATTCTGAATTTGATTGGATGACATGAATTTACCAGTTTCAAATCAATCAGAAGCTAATCTTAGTTCATTTGAATACCAATCTTTGAAAATAGTCACTCATATGCCTGGAGGGAAAGCTTTGTTTCTGGTTAAAAGTTGTAACACTGATGAAAATTCGGCAAATGTGTCTAGTGATATCACGCCAAATCCTAAATGGGATGAACATAATAAAGTTATTTTTAACCTCTGCTGGGAGTTTAGCTAAGGAAGTTGAGGTAAGACTGAAAACAGATAGAGGGGCGCAACACCAATCATCCACAGGGGGCTCCCCTTGATGAAGAAAATATCTACGCCAACCTTATATTATACGGGCATGACAAGCTTGTAGTACAGAAAATTAGGGAATGCCTGACCCCCCCCCCCCCCACCTAATGGCGATTGCAATATCTTCATCTTTAATCTAGCTTTTTGCTAAGCCATATGCATTTTAGACAGAAATCGTTCAATATCCAAAATAGCATGACAGAGATGGCAGAAAAACTATCTCTTTACATAATTGGTGACGTTTACTCAAAATGACCATGAATTAATTGCTAGTATTTGGGAAACTCTGAAGTGGGTACACTGAAGACAAATGTCCTGTGAAAAGATTTTTGAATCAAGTAAATGTTTGACAGGCTGGAGAGAAGACAAAGATGTACCCAGAATGGAGAGAAATACAAGGAGAGAGAAAGAGGTAAAGTGCTAACCGGACGTTCTGGGTGGGGTTCCATCTCTCTGAAGGCAGTTCTCCACTCTGTGGGTCGTCCACCGGAGGGTGCAATATAGAAATACACACATCTCCATTCTAAAATTACAAAAGGAAATGAACCATTTTCAATATAAAAGCATCATAGGAGACATTCTTGTACTTACATGCATTAGAGCGATGTGAACGTAATACATTAAAAAAAAAGTTAGGGTTTGGTACTTCACCTCATAGATGTTAGGGTGCCACATCTTGGTGAGGAACCGGAAGGCAGGTGGAGAGTACGGGTAGTCCATAGGGAACTTGATCCGAGCCTAGGACACAAAGCAGGTCTCTATGCGTGACTGTGCACTGTATATACACTACAATATAACGCATGACAGACCGGCTACATTGTTGTTGATTGATTTCACATAGTGTGGTCATGAATTGTTTCTATGAGCCCAATAGCTTTAGTGTAGCTCTGCTAGGGCTGGGTATCGAAATTTCATTAGTTTTTTGACACGGACTGAAATGGCTCTGTAACATCGAGTCAGTGAGCCAATAAGTGTGCAGCATGCTTGATGTGCAAAGATCTATAAGTGCTGATGATTGGCTGTGTTGAGGCACCCAGAAAAAAATACATTAGATTACAACATGGATTACGCAGCAGTATACAAACCCAATTCTGAAAAGGTTGGGGCGTTATGTAAAATGTGAATAAAACAGAATGTGATCATTTCTTAGCACTTAATTAACATGTATTCAATAAATAATAGTACAAATACGTCATATGTATGTGTTTATACTGATAAACTTCATTGTTTTTGTATACACAAATTTAAAATGGAAAAATGGAAACAAGTTTAAAAAAAAGTTGGGACAGGGGACACACCGATTACATTAATTGTTGACATTTTGAAAGCAAAATTACTTCCCATTCTTGTTTGAAATACAACTTCAGAGGCTCAACATTCCAGGGTCTCCATTATGATAGTTTGTGCTTCATAATGCACCAAATTTTGTCAATGGGAGCTGGGCTGCAGACAGGCCAGGCTAATACCAGCACTCTGCTCCTACGAAGCCAAGCTGTATTAAGACAAGCAGAATGTGGCTTGGTTATTGTTTTGCTTAAATAAGAATGGACATCCCTTAAATAGATGTTGTCTGGATGGCAGCATGTTGCTCCAAACAAAAGTTTATCCGTTTAAACAAATACATACGATGTATTTGTACGGTTACTTATTGAATACATGTTGAAAAGGATTAGGAAATTATCACATTCTGTTTTATTCAAATTTTACATAACGTCCCAACAATCAGTGAGCCTTTCATACTGACTGGCACTTTTTCATTTAGGACCGATTCATTTTATTGTCTACATTTTGCTCCTATATTTTGTAGGAGTTTTTTTGTTGGTATTTATTGATATTTTGTAAAAATGCAAAAAAAGATAAATTAAAACTTAATGATGTATTTATTATTTCCATAATGTTTAATTATATCTTGTTAAAACTGATTATATAAAACTGTTATCGAGGTCAAGGTATATTTATCGATATTGAATCATTTTGAATGATACCAACCTTGCACACTTTATACGTGTCCTATAATAACACTGTATGGTATGGCCATCAGAACAGCACTTTCAGGAGCAAGGTTGCATTTTAGACTTGTCAATGTGGCCTTGAGCCTAATCAGAGGGCCATAAAGCCAGTTTGAGGCTTTTTGAGAACAGAGGTTGGTACTTCATGAACTAAGAGAAAAATTAGACTATTATATCCATTCTTGAGCATGAGAGTTTGATTTCTCTGTGTGTTTTACGACATCAGCCTATTGTATTTTTATCACCTAAATGATACTGTGTACATTACAACATCCTGCTAGGTATCCCCAACCCAGTACAGTTCTTACCTTAAAATAACCCCCTTCATAGTGAGTGTTTGGGGGTCCGAAAATGGCCACTTCCCAGTTGTACATGTCAGCCTCGTCCACCAGTGTGATTTTGAATCCCTCGACAGGCTGCTCCTGGAGGCTCTTCATTTCCAACATGAGTGCCTTTTGTGAACTGGCGACATGAGAGGTGGTGTGTTGCGCCATTCTGGATCTAGGTATAGCTTTTTAAAGACGATCTGCAGTCGACAGCTGAAGGGGTTTGTTTACACGAAGAAGGCCAAGTTGACCCAATAAAACCTACTGACACCGAAGAGCAAGAGCAACTTGTTGTTGTCGATGATCGGAGACAATGAAAACAGGCCAAACCAGCCCGGGCTGTGCGTACAAGACAGACAAAGGTTGCGTTGATTTGTCCCTAAACCGGATCAATTATTTACATATGTCAGTACTCAGAATCTGATAAACGGACCAAACCATTGTGACCTGCGCCTTTGGCTTTAGTTGATCTGCCTGGCAGTGCTGCCGCGGATATAAGCCGTAAATCTACTGGTAGCTGCTGGCTAATGTAAACTGGCTAACAAGCTCTACCTTACTGTGCAGCTAAAGCTGAGCTCACCGTGGTGCAAAGAGTTTCTAACTCCGTACGAGGGCCAGGTTAGAGAGGAAAATACTACTATGAATTAGAAATATTACCAAAGAAAAATAAACTTTTAACGATAACGGATAGACATGTAGCTGATATCGCCCTAACCGGAGACTGGGCAAAGAAAAATGTTACTGAAAGGAGTCCCCCCTCTCCTCTCAACACAGTCAGCAGCGCATTGTGCTGTTGGGATTTGTAGTCCTCTGTTCGTATGTAAACATTACTTCTAACACTGAACCCAAACAAGATGCCACACAATGGTGAAAAATATACAATAGCTATACATGAAGATGTTAAACCAAGGAGAATTGGTTTAGTTGTGACGTTTTTTTGTGTAACTTTTGAGTTTTAGAGCGAATTTAGAAAACTACATATGCAAACTACCTGACGTCACCAAAACACGGCTGTTGTTTGTGTATCTGAAAAGCAGCGTTGACCTAGTTTCACTCCCAAATTATTTGAACACATCAGCATGTCGATATCGTGTTAATTGGATTTAGGATGTTCTCTGTCTTATAACATATGCAATAAATGTATTCAAAGTATTTATTTGTACTTTATTTTTCCCCCTAAATGTATACTCGTGACGTCTAGAATATGCGTCATTCTGAGTAAAGCCCAATTAGGGTGGCTTTTTGCTGCCTGTGGGGAAACATTTTTCAACCAGGCAACTTATCGACCCATAGCATGGTTAAAGGTACGTGTTTCAGAGTTCTACGTGAACAATTAAATTAACTCCAATTCATATTTTATAAACACGTGCACGTCACCCCGTAATAGCTCCATGCGTGAGGACCTTTCTTTATAGGTCCATGGTGAGGACAACACAGCGTTTTATTTGTTACCTCTTATTTACGGGACAGACCGCACTTCGGACCCCGCGCTGACAGAAAGCAGAAAGTTCGTGATGGATTCCAAATCACGACGTCGTTCAAGATCTAGGTCCAGGAACCGGAGCCGTGATACGCGGAACAAGTCCAGAGTGAGCAGGTCTCGATCCCCGGAGAACAGGAGGGGCCGCAGCCGTTCCCCGGACGCCAAAAGATCCGCCCGAGGAAGACCACGGTCCGGCAGCAGGGACTCCAGCGATGGCTCCCTCGGTCGACGACGGCCTCAGCCCAGGAGCCGGCCGGGCCCCGGGAGCGACTCGGAGAGCGACAGGAGGAGGGGACCACAGCGTCCCAAGAGCAGGTCTAGGGGTCGATCATCAAGGTAACTGTCTTTATTATTGGTGATTAACGATTTACAACTTTACGGCCCGAATTTACCCTTTAAAAAGTAATGCTGTCTTTGTCACGAGTCTATACGTTTGTATATCAGAAAATGATGCACTTGTTGTTGCTCTGTAGATGCAATTTAAAGTCAAAATGAGCTCTTGCCCTTTTGTATGCTCGGGGATTTGAGAATTTTGTATTAAATAAAATGCACATCCAGTCTCTCTCCTTCTACTCACAAGCACAAATCCCTCCTTAAAAAAATTCTCTTTATAAAAGCGTTGAGAATGGTTTACTTTAAAAAAAAGAAAAAAAAGAATGGTTTACTTTGAGCCTTTTTAATTTGTAGTTTTTAATTCCTATATATTTTGCTCTTATTTTTTTAAATATATATTTCTTCTATGTTTGTGCCAAATTCTCTTAATATTATTATTTTGTTCAGCAGCACTTGATACATTTTTAAGAAAGTTAAATAACTTTTTTGTTCTTATTATTATATGATATAATATAAATTGTATAGATATCACCATTCAGTAAAATGTAATCTACTTTGTATCATCTGTTTACAGACCCACACAAGCAGACATATTTCGGTTATGAAACTAATTTAGGTGTTAGAGGTTGAAGTGGTGACCTGTCAACTCTGTTCCACAATTATTATTGTTCAGGAATAAAAGAGCAACGAGGAAAGGAGTTTTCCTACATAAAAGATCTGCAAAATTAATATTATTTTTCTATAACGGCGCCTGTCAGGTTTTTGGTTGGGACACAGAGATGGCCGTCCTTCCTGGAGCAAAACATTTACTAAATCATTTTTTCTTTCTCAGTTCTGATTCAGGTGATCCCAAAGC
This sequence comes from Hyperoplus immaculatus, assembly GCA_949357725.1. NCBI lineage: Eukaryota > Metazoa > Chordata > Actinopteri > Uranoscopiformes > Ammodytidae > Hyperoplus > Hyperoplus immaculatus. The sequence continues at coordinate 16,183,056 of OX442359.1, read as the reverse complement.
GAGGAGAGGGAGAAAGCAAGCGGAGAACCGCGGGAGTGCAGCCGGAGAGAGGGGAAAGAGACTATTGCGGCCCAGCTCCAATTCCAGCGATGGAAGCAGCGACAGGGAGAGGAGGAGACGGAGAAGTCCCGACAGAGGGAGTCCAGTGGAGGACAGACAGAGGCGGGACAGAGACAGAGAGAGGGGGAAGAACAGAGACGGGGAAAGAAAAGGAGAGCGAGACAAAAGCCTAGAGCGAAAGAAGCCCAGTGAGGACAGGGAGGAAGGAAGCAAAGTGAAGACGGGTGGAGACAAAAGAAGGCAGCGTTCCGCTTCGCCCGAGTCGTCCGACAGCTCGGGGTCCGACCGCGGGACCCGCGTGATCAAAGAAAAGGAGGACAAGAAAAAGAAACAGGAGATACTGAAAGCTCTGGAGACGCCGGAGGAGAAGAGGGCCAGACGCCTGGCAAAGAAGGAAACAAAGGAGAAGAAGAGGAGAGAAAAGATGGGCTGGAGCGAGGAGTACATGGGATACACCAACGCAGACAACCCCTTCGGTGATAACAACTTGTTGGGAACATTCAAATGGCAGAAGGTATGTATTTTGAAATGAGTTTACAGTCCCAAAATGTTGCTTTAAACTTGCTTTGAATATTGTAACTCACAAAGACTTCTTTCTTTTTGTCTCTCCCCCCCCCCCCCCCCCAGGCATTGGATAATAAAGGCATCGGTCATCTTGGAGAAAAGGACCTCAAGGAAAGGAACAAATGTATTCAGGAGGAAAACCGCAGAGAGCTGCAGAAGGTATGCACTATGTTTTTTCCCCCCTTTTTATGGGATCATATAATGTATAACCGCCCGTTTCATTCACCGTACTTATTCTGTGCCTCAAGGTGAAGCAGTTGCGTCTGGAGCGGGAGAGAGAGAAGGCCATGAGAGAGACGGAGCTGGAGATGCTCCAGAGGGAGAAGGAGGCTGAGCATTTCAAGACCTGGGCCGAACAGGAAGACAACTTCCACCTGCATCAGGCCAAACTCAGGTGAGTGGAAGAGTGGATTGTCTATAGCAGCTGCCAGTGCAGTGTCCAGTCTCCTACAACTTTTTACTAGAAACTCTTTTCATGGTCTAGTGTCCAAAAACACACTTTTATCATTGTCACATTGCCATTGCTATATCTCCTATTTTCATCCTCAGTCTGAAGTCTGTAGGCTTCTCCCCCCTTATTTGAAGTCATATGGGGAGAGGAATCGGACTTTTGATCACAAGTTTTCGGAAAGGTGGAAACAAAAGAGGGGGTTGTTTATCCTCTAATTTAGGAGTCTCTTTTGCACAATAGCTTACCCTTTTAAAAATGTATAATGCATTGTCTCATAAGATGATGTGTTGTCTGTCCAGGTCCAAGATAAGAATACGGGATGGTCGTGCCAAGCCCATTGACCTTCTGGCCAAATACATCAGCGCTGAAGACGACGATCTGGCGGTGGAGATGCACGAGCCTTACACTTTCCTGAACGGTCTGACAGTGACAGACATGGATGACCTGCTGGAGGACATTAAGGTGTGTGTGATGTTCAGCTCCAGTGTATGACTAAGAATAGCTCTAATTGCTTCTACAGGAGAGGTTCATTAATAATAATTACATGTGAGAAGAGCAAGTGAAACGTAGGGATCCCATCCTCTTTTGAAATAAAATATCCAGTATATGAACAAGCATATCTCAAATTTTGATAATTAATGTGTCATACAGTCCCCTCCAACAGTATTGAAACAGTGAGGCCAACACATGATGTAACACATGATGGCAACAGCCAAATTAACTCAGAAGTTTACAGAAACATTTTGTCTGCCAATTCAAAGAAAGACGCCACCAAACTGATTGGAAGATCCTTCATCATGCAGCAAGATAATGACCCAAAACACACTGCAGAAACGACAAAGGAGTTAATCAGGGGCAAGAAAGGTTTTAGACTGGCCAAGTCAGCAACAGTCAAACTGCAACTGCAAGAGGCTGAGGTGAAAGCCTGGAAAGGCATCACAAAAGAAGAATGCAAAAGTTTTATGATGTCAATGGGTCACAGGCTTGATGCAGTTATTGCAAGCAAAGGATCTGCGACAAAATATTACGTTTTATTCACTTAAATTTATTTGAAGTGTATCTGTTCCAATACTTTTGCTCACCTTAAAATGTGGTGTTCCTTTACAAAGAATGCTGAATCATTTGAGTTGTGTATCAGATCCAGATGTGGAAATGAAAACTGAAATGTTGATCTCTTGTCTCATATTTATCTTTTGGTGTCAAACCAAAATGTTTCCTAGCCTGGCACCGCCCGCCTACCTACTTCCGCTTTATCTTCATTTCCCTTCAGTAGTCAGTCTGGGTCCGCTGTATATTTGCGGGTTGCCAGTTTCAGTTACAGAAGCCGGCGCATGACATACCTCACAACCAAACGTTATGCGATTGGTTGGCAGATCCAGAGTGGCACTAGGCAGATCCAATAGTTCTAAACTTCAACAGACACCGGCTTCAAGTGAGTTTACGTTTGTCAATTGAGCGATTCCAGACCTTCTGTACAAATTAAATGAAATACGTTGGTCTGGTTACGCCAGGCTAAATGTTTCCAGTCTACAGCAAAAATAAAGGAATTGGCCTCACTGTTCCAATACTTTTGGAAGGGACTGTATCTAAGCGATAAGGGCAAGAAAAATTAGAAATGTTTCTCTTTAAAAGATCAGTCTTATTTCTCTGTTATCTGCAAGTGAGATACACCAGATCCTTATTTTTTAAATAAGAATATTAATAAAAATATTAATGTGAAAATATAAGGATTTGTCAAATTTTGGTAATATGTAACATGTGCATTTTGTAATGTATCTGTCACTATACAATGTATCACAATGCAGTCAGATGCAATCACACCGTTTATCTTGAATTATCACATAGCCCAAGCTGATTAGAAATGTTTCATCTCATGCAGATTGAAGAGTTAACAGTTGGTTGTCACCCATTCTTTTTTAAAATGAATTCCATTTGCTTATGTTTTACTATATGGGTGGTGTCCCGCTAGGTCTACATGGAGTTGGAGCAAGGGAAGAACGTGGACTTCTGGAGGGACATGACAACCATCACCGAGGATGAAATCAGCAAACTGAGGAAACTGGAGGCATCTGGGAAAGGACCAGGTACATACTATTCCCCCTTTAAATAGATGTACGGTAGCTATACTGTACAGTCGGGTCCTCTTTGCATCCAGCTTTGCTTATTTATTTTTACATGTGAAGTCACATTTGAAAAGTAAGCCGGATCCATTTCTGCTAATGCTAACTGTATTCCTTTTATATTTTAATCCTAAGGTGATCGTCGCGAGGGCATCAACACTGCCGTGAGCACCGACATCCAGACGGTGTTCAAAGGAAAGACCTACAGCCAGCTGCAGGCGATGCACTTGAACATCGAGTCGAAGATTCGAAGCGGAGGATCAAACCTCGATATTGGTTACTGGGAGAGTCTGCTGCAGCAAGTCAGAGTGTTCATGGCCAGAGCAAGGTATGAGAGTGGGGACCTTTATCAGGATTTGAATGCCGACTTGGGTACGTCAATATGTGTGTAAAACTGCAATTTTTTTCGACCTCAGGTTGAGAGAACGACATCAGGACGTGCTGCGTCAGAAGCTGTTCAAGCTGAAACAGGAACAAGGAGTGGAAAGTGAACCCTTGTTCCCCATCATCAAAGAGGAGCAGAGGAGTGACGATGAGTAAGTCACTTCAAAAGCCACAAACAAACACACACACAACACACATCCTGAAACCGTGGTGACATGGTGGCTCAGTCAGTCACTGTGACCTGCGGTTCAACTTTCACATCATACTGTTATTTTCTCACTTCTGTGTTTATATTATGGATGTGTATTAAACCTAAAAAAATTATGTAAAATATTTGCAATGCATCGACTTGTCCCTTAAATAACTTTTTTTCGTTGTAACATCAGGGCACAAGAGCCGGGCCCGTCTTCCTCCTCCACAAGAAATAGGACCAGAGACGCAGGAGACGACGGAGAGGAGGCAGGACCCTCAACATCTGGAAACAAAGAGGATGATGGAGGAGGAGAGAGTGGGGAGAAGAAGGACGAGGAGAAGGGGGAGGTGGTGGAGGCTGTGTTGACGGAGGAGGACCTGATCCAGCAGAGCCAGGCGGAGTACGACTCTGGCCGCTACAGCCCCACGCTGCTCACGCAATCCGAGCTGCCGCTGGAAGCACACACCATCACACCCGAAGAGGACACACAACGTCGGCAGTTAGCACACACACAGCTACAAGTCACCGGTATGAGACCACGCACACACAATCATAAAATAATTGGGAAAATGTGTGTTTAGAAAAGGTTCCCTACAGTTACCCTACACTACCCAAAAACAAAACATCAATAGTTGGGGAACATCAACACTAGGGCTGCACGGTTTAGAAAAAACTGTGATGACTGATATTGCAATTGCGATATGAGTTGCAAGTATTAGAGGGAATGGTCACTTTTCCATATCTCTTATTTTCATTGAAAAACACTAAAATTATTATCTTTACCTAACAAAGATGTGTGTCTGTAAAACATGTGTAGGCCAGACATTGCTGCAGCATGCCAATATTTTATTTAAAATGGAAATTGGACACACATTTTAGCTTTTAACAAATATTGCACCTTCCTGTGGTCATATTGCAATTTCCTATTCAAATTTGATTAATTGTGCATCCCTAATCAACACCTGCCTTCTGTGAGAGTTTCAGTGAATGTTTAGCTGTAGAAATGTTGTTGGAACAAATCATTAAGGTACCAAATGTTGTTTTTTCAACGCATCTTCTGCATCCAGGCGACGCCAACGAGAGCGCAGAGGACGCCTTCATACGTCGCGCCAAGCAGGGCATGGGCAACGACGAGGCCCAGTTCAGCGTGGAGTTTCCGGTCACGGGGAAGATGTACCTGTGGGCCGATAAATACCGTCCCCGGAAACCCCGCTTCTTCAACAGGGTCCACACAGGCTTCGAGTGGAACAAATACAACCAGACGCATTACGACTTCGACAACCCTCCGCCCAAGATCGTCCAGGGTTACAAGTTCAACATCTTCTACCCGGATCTGATCGACAAGCGCTCCACCCCGCAGTACTTCCTGGAGCCCAGTCCCGACAACAAGGACTTTGGGATCCTGAGGTTCCACGCGGGCCCTCCGTACGAGGACATCGCCTTTAAGATTGTAAACAGGGAGTGGGAGTACTCTCACCGACACGGCTTCCGCTGTCAGTTCTCCAACGGGATCTTCCAGCTGTGGTTCCACTTTAAGAGGTACCGCTACAGGAGATAAAGAGAGGGCCACATTACCAAGATGGACCAAGAGCCCCAGCCCCTATGGGTTTTAACTGTACACAGAATATTTGATACGCTGTGCAGTCAATGTGCTTTTGTTTTGTATTGTTTTGAGCTTCTTTCACACCAAAAAGCTGTTTGTTTAAAGCTACAAATGACAGTACTGTTGTCTGAAAAACTCAATTGTAATGTCGTCAGAATATTATACAATAAAGATTTTTTTCCCCCTTTTTATTCTTGGAAAACTGCCATTTTTTGATGATTTTCCATTTTGGACTGCATTTTAAAATGTATTGTTACAGTTGCACAGTTAAACTTGGTGAGTCTTCAAGAGAGAGCAACGACTGCCATACTCAACAGAACAAAGATGACTCATGCCATTCATGGCAAGTCCAGTCTTGCTGTAATCAAATAAAACCCTGTTGGCTATATTTAAATATGCTGGAACAACACAGCAACCCAGTAGAAAAGGTTTAATGCAATACAACAATCTTTTCAGCTAGTGGTTAGAAGTGGAATGGCTCAATTTCAGTTATTATACAATCCCTGTGAAAATCATACCAATCTTGACAATATGTTTCATTCTAAAAAAAGGACTTATGAGAGAAATAAAAACCCACATTTAAATGTACACAATTGTAGTAAAATAAAAGTAGGAAAAATCAGAAATTCAAGTGTCTCTCAAAACTTGTACAAAAAACTAATTAAAGACTATTTTGGTGTGTTCATATGTGCTCATCAACAGTTCATAGTCTCTGTAGATATGGAATGTTTTTAAACGTATTGTAAATGCCCCATAGGTTGAGATTTCAGCTGAACTGATGAATCCAGTAGTTCTGCCTTGAAACTGAATATTGTAATGTGCTCTTTTTGTTAAATCTCGGACTCATCGTCAATATACTGCAGAGATGGTAGAGTCACATTGGGGCCCTCATTCTCCTCAGCAGCACTGCACGACGCCTCTCCCCCGTTGTGGTTGTTATTACTGGTGCCGTTGTCTGTTCCTGAAACCAGTGGCTTGTTGTACTCTGCCAGTGCGGGCCCCGGGGCCTCTTGGTAGGTCGCACCAGAGTTCAGACCCCCCTGCTCGTGGTGGGCGTCCTGGGATTGTTTTTTAGCCTTTTTTCGGCAGGGCAGCGGTAGGTGGCCTTTATAAAAGTTCCAGGCCAAAAGGGCAACCAGAAGAATTACAAGGAGCCCGACCACGGCCTGCAGTCCAGCCACAGAGGGGCCGTTCTTCTGAGCCTGGGGAAGAATGCGGTTCATATTGCCAGAACCTGTTGGGCCGATGCTAACCCGGTAATCGGCCACGGTCTTGGTGTACTTGTCCTGTTTGGAGTGCTCCACAGACAGGCAGCGGTACCGGCCGGCGTCAGAGGCAGAGGCGTTGAGGATGAGCAGTCCGTCTCTCAGGAGCTGGAGGCGAGGCGCGGCCCTCAGAGGGCTGCCCTCACGCTCCCAAGAGGTTTGGGCCAAGTTGGAAGGTGAAGCGCAACGGAGCTTCAGGTTGCCCCCGGGCCAGATGGACTGATTCACAGGTTTGATGGGATCTAAAAAATAAATATAATATAATAATAATAATATAATAACAATAAAAATCCAGTATCTCAAAATATTAGAAAATAACATAATACAAATCAAAAAAAGGATTTATAATACAGAAATGTCAACCTTCGGAAAAGTATGTTTATTCTAGTTTAATTTGATTGTTTTTGATGTGTTTTTTTGAGATACGCCTTTATACTGTAAATTGATCATACTTCTATGAATCTATGTTTAGGAAACTCACCAGCAACTGAGCAAAGGTTGGCATTTCCATCTCTCACACTTTGGATGACATCTCTAAAGCAGAAGACACAATCAGTATGGAAAGAACAGGTATCAACACACTACTACCTCTAAATGATGGGACAGCTGTGTTACCTTTGTTTAGAATTAGAAAGGTCAATACATTTCCCAACAACTTTGTCCCAGCCGCAGTATGGATCTCTGGCTAGAACACAGTCCATGCAGGATAAGGACCTGCCACAGGTGGCCAGTGGAACCTGTGCTGCTCCGTAGTCTGAGCCTGCATAGAGCTGACCCTGTACAGAATGGAGCCATCACACACAAACAAAGAACAACAACACTGAGGGATTTGCTTTACCGTAATACATTAGAAACATAACCTTAAATTGTAATTGAAAAGTAATAAGCCATTGATGATGCTGCAGAAGTTTGGTATTACCATGATATTAGAGAATTTCAGAATCTTGATTGGCTGTGGGGGGTCGAAGAGATGCATTTCCTCTATGATGAACATCTCTCCATCGTAGTTCACTGCCTTCAGCATTGTGCCTTCCTCTGTTCGTGTATGAAAACATAGAAACAGGCCATATTTACATGCCAACAAAGCATAGCTACGCTTACCACTGATGTTGTCAAGATAGCCAAAGTGAAATACTGTATATACAGGAAGTGACAAGAACCTGTGCCTATGAACATCACGTGGTAATTCTCTCCATCCGCGGCGTGCACTTGGTTGACTATGATGCGTGTGAATGTAGCTCCCCTTCGCACCAGTAGAGGCTTCTCTCCTATAGGCTGGATGGCTTGGTCCATGAGGGGCCTATCTTTGATAAATTGAAGGGTCCGGTCTGGGAGGTCCAGCGTTTGACTTATGCCCTCTTTACGAGCCTCATTGTCTATGCACTGGCAAGGGAACGAGGGAAAGGAATGAGAAAAAAGAGAGAACAACGGAGTAAGAGTACAAAAGGAATCAGCTTCCTGCTGGGCCACTCGTAAAAAGAAAAGTTGTTTTTTTCCTTTCTTTTTTTCTTTGTTTCTAAACACATTTAGAATAGTGGGCAGACTCACAGCTCCGGGCCGAGGGACGGGGACATCTCCGCTATACATCACCCACTTAACAAAAGAGGTTTCTACGGGGACTGGAGTCTTGTACTTCCCCTCTGCAAACACTTTGCTGATGTCAGACACGCGGTACACACACACTGCAGACAGGTCTGATGTATCCCTGAAGCACAAACACAAACAGAAAATGTGAGCCAAGTGGTGTGGCCAAAGCCCATTAAAAAGAAAGAAACCCACCTCCCTCTTGGAAAAAAACACTGTGTTAGTTCAAACGTACGACTGTGGTGTAAAGACGGCGTAGAACAAACAGTTCTTCCAGGGCTGCTCGGGGTCACACCAACGGTAGGTGTCCTGTATAATGAACGGCAGCTGAGACTCCAGCACTGGACAGTCCATTCTGGCCTTCAGGAAGGATGTCCATTTCTTCTGCAAGGTCCTCAGACCACCAATATCCCCCTGTGAGTACAGAAAGACAATATATACATGAACGAGTGGGAAAAAACACACCCGCAAACGGGATGCACAATCAAGCAGCGGAAAGGGCTGAATGAGCTCGACTGAGGAAGTGCTGTTTATATATATATATGTTATTGGCGTTTTGGGAAATGGAGCTGCGACAAATGCTAAACTCTTTTTCACCTTGCAGACGCGGGCCACTCGGGAGACCACCAGTTTGTTGTAGCAGTCACACTCCACAGCGTTCTCACTGAAGAACAGGTAAACCTTGTCATCGTCTCCCCCTTCACTCCTCTCGCTCTCTGGCATCTGAGCCATGGACACAAAGTTGGGCTCTGACATAGAAAGACAAAATATTCATCTTGACCCAGCTATTGAACAGATCATCAAGATTAAACAGAGACAGCGAACCCCTATCATTAATATGTAAAGGATAATGTATTGCAAACAAGTCTTAAGTTCTCGAGAGTGATCCGTTCGCTATACATTATCTCGCTTATTACACAGCTACTAACTCAATTAATCAATTAATTGAAGCACAATGTTGTTTTATAGTTTCATTGATTTAGCACTGCTTTTATTGCTAACGGTACAAAAATGTGTTCTCTACGGTTGGAACTTCCTCATAGCACCGGTATCCTAAATAACGGCCCGTAGAATGCCGTGATTGACCAATCAAAACCACAGCGTTTATCAGTTCCGTGTAATAAAACCTCTTACAGCACATTACATAGAATTGCATCTTACCATTGAGCCAGGAGCTTTTGAATTCAGTGCGTATGGACACAGGAGAGCTGCGCATCAGGATGGGTTCAGAGCCAAGAAAGTTCATTGATGTGGCAGAGTACAGGTTGTCATCTGGAAAGACATGGAAAGCCGACACAAGCGATACAAATGAACACCAACATTTTGCAATATTTATTACCGTTCTGTCCCCAGTTCTTAGCTGTCGTTTGCTCACCAGACATGATGGAGGCGTATCTCTGGAACGGATCAAACGGACACTTCCCTTTACCATCCTCTCCTGTCTTCTCCAGAGTCAGCTTTCCGTCTGTATATGACTGCACACGCAAACAGAGCCACTACAACTTACACAGTGCCCATCTTTAAATCTTAGTTATTGAGTACACACACTATGATTTGAATTTAATAAACACTATACAGCATCATTTAATAATATGGTATGATATTTTAATTGAAATGAGTGACAAATGCAACTCTGTATGTCTCACCATGTAATCGCATTCAGGATCAAAAGCATTGGTGCCACACACATACATCCTGTTATCCTCTGTCTTGTGTAGGATCCTGATGTAGTTCTTACACTCTGTCTATAAATGCATTTGAAGAAGCAATGACTACATCTGATCAATTTGCAATATTTGTATTAGTTTTTTTAAGCAGAAGCTGCAGGAACCCACCTCGGGATCTTTTCCTTTGTTTTTACACTCTTCTTGTTTCTTTTGTGTCACTTCCCATTTCACCTAAAGAGCGAAAAAATTATTTTGGTCACACAGTTTCCAAATGTTTCCGTTTTCAAGGTGAAGTGTTTGTCTCGGGGCATCTACAAGCCGGTGTTGAGAAAGATACAGGAAACATGGGGAATCGAACTGGGGACATAATGTTACTCAGGCTATCAGGGCACCCAAAGCAACACTTCAAACCATTTACACCCTTCACTAAAAAAACAAAGCAGTTGTTTTGGAAGATATAAGTGTAGATAAGCAGGTAAAGTGTCCTTGTACATTATCTGGAGAGGAGGTTTAACAGTGGAAAAACAACAAATGACATTAAGTAAAGCTGGATGGTTTTAGTATGTGTTGTGAGTGAATTTGTAGGGACATTATACGTTGTCTTTAAACATAGTGTCTTTTTGCAAAGCTATTTGCCCTCCAGCTTTGTCAGTAACACTAATAATTTATTACTTTACTGACACAAGCCACAATAGTCCAATTGGTCCCGGAACTAAGGCTCTCAGGCAAACACTCACTCGAGAACAGCAAGATTGTAACAAGCGCTATTTGTATCAAGTGCTGCCTGTAAGGCTCTATTCTGGGCAGAGAGCCTGGCACAACACACAAGTTTGCTCTTGAAAATGTCAAAGCCCGGAGCCGAGAAAGTTTTTAATACATTTAGAAATTTACAAACGCAAACAGCCTATGCGTGCTCCTCCAAGGAGCAATTGGCCTTAACTGTATTGTGAACAAAAAGGTGTTCTTACTGAAGCAAGTTTCTTGGAGATGTCCTTAAGGTCAAGAGCATACACCGCCTCCCTTGCACCTAGAACTAGCAGGTCCAGATCCTCTCTCAACAGCATGGTGGAGTAGTTGAACACTCCCTCCTCGCGAAACAGCCGAGCGTTGTCACCTAGAGACAGAACATGACTTAGTAACACAGCAACCACCAGGTTATTCAAGCCCGGTTTCCCAACCAGTCAAACCAAGCTAAAAAACCACATCAGCCGACATGAGGTTGACACACTGTAAGCCAAGGTTACACAACAGATAGACACACTCACTATGATAGGGCACAGATCTACGGGGTATGCAGTCCAGTGGCGAGTCTTCGTCCAGCGTCAAGGCCAGGGGCAGCAGCCCAAAGAAAATGAGGGACAGCAGCGGCTGCATGGCTCTTTTGTTGGAAGAAATGTTGGCTTCACTGTTTTCTGTAACGGTCAGTCACACAGGGGTGAAAAAGACAGAGGAGTGGCACCTATGAAGCGATGAAGTCCGTGCTGACTTGAAGGGCACTGGCCCCTTTACTGGCCCCGCACAGCAGGCTGTCCATGAGGAGATGGATGGCTCACACCAAAGAAACAAAGCCGAGAAGGGCTGAAAGAGAGAGAGAGAGAGAACTGGCTTGTATGGATATCACAATCAATTCACCGGACGCAAGACCTGACAGTAGAGAAGCCTCCAAGCATAGCCTACACGGCAAAACACAGAACAAAATAACAAGAAATACATGTGTCGTGTGACAATGAAAAAAAATGTAAGGTGCGTTTAAGGCAAAGTGAGTGAAGCGAAGCATAAAAAAAGAGCAGAGAAGCAGCCAGGGAAAGGGTAGAGTGAGCTAAAGTCAGCGCGGCAGTAATTCTGTCAAAGCCATAGTGATGTTAATGCAGGGCCAATGAAAGGCATTCAGCAGGGCGCAGGGATGTTAGCCTTGGGCTCTCCTGCAGCACCAAACACAGGCGCACAATGAGAGATTCACAGCGAGTGCAAAAAAGGGCTGGTGCAGATGAGAGAGGAGCTCTTAAAGTTGCAACAGGCAGTTTCACACACACACACACACACACACACACACACACACACACACACACACACATACACACACACACACACACACACACACACACACACACACACACACACACACACACACACACACACACACACACACACACAGGAACCATTACCTCTTGCAGTTTTGCCCGGGCCTGCTTCCCTTTCAATGAACTCACTCTTAACAGTAACAGCTGTTTTCAACCCCCTGTTTTTTCTGTGATTTTGTCCAGCAGTGTCACTTCAACCTGCTGATGAAGAGGAGAGAGAGAGAGAGAGAGAGAGAGAGAGAGAGAGAGAGAGAGAGAGAGAGAGAGAGAGAGAGTGTGTGTGTGTGTGTGTGTGTGTGTGTGTGTGTGTGCGTGTGTGCGTGTGTGTGTGTGTGTGTGTGTGTACGGGTGTACTGTGGGGGCTTCTTCTTTCTCCAAGAGAGAGGAGTGATGTGTTTTACTGATGAGCTGCAGCATGTCAGAGAATGTAGCCCTGTTAAAATGTTTCACATATTTGGCCCTTGGGCTGAAAACAGGCTTCAGTCAACTCCCATCTACACACACACACACACACACGCACGCGCGTGCGCACACACACACACACACACGAGAAGACAGTGGGATAGTTTTTAGAATCGCAGCTTGAAGCATAACGTTAGTCTGAAAAACCAGTTGTTGTGTTATTAAAGCAGTTTAGCAATTGAAAAAGAAGCTAGCGAATCGTTTTTGTTGATTCAAGCAAATGTATAATATGTGTTATATTATTTAAGGAGTGTGATTTTTCAAGCCTTGAGCACGCATTTCCCCGAAAGTTGAACATGCTAGCAAAGTGCACTTAAACTGAAGCAGGTTAACTGTCAACAAACACCATTATCTGATGTTAATCTCTTACCTGTTCACCGACACGCCCAAGACTACCAAGACGTCCATTACATTAGATTCTTTTTAAACAGTCCTAACACCTGTTTAAGCGTTATTTCTAAACCACCGCGTCTTCATTCACAAAGATGTTGCTAATACGTAGTAATTGTGAACGTGGGCCAATAAATCCCCACGGCGCATTGCAACTCCCTTTACGGCTGAAACAGCAGCCGGTGACTTGACATTTTCTGCTACCCGTCAGATTTTGCTCCCTAGTGGTTCTGCGCATGCGCATTCCGAAAATAACAATCCTGCGTGAGCAGCCGTCAGATTCTGCTACCTTTTTTTGCTACCGAGTATTTTCTTCAAAACATGTTTTTAACTGCGTAATTATGCTACACATGTTTAAATTGTGCCTTTTGACCTGTGAGCATGTAGACACTGGCTTTGCTGCTGAATATAGAAATAAAATTATAGGCTTTTCTGTGTTAACTTTACCAGACTCGGAGTGGAGAAAGTTTTCGCCGGTGGTGGGAGGGGGGGGGGTGTACATAGGTAGTGGTGTAAAATAACGTGATTCTGTAGTGGGAGCATTATTTGATAGAGACAATTGATCTCACATTATACCCTACTAAATCTATAATAACGTTATAAAGTAGCATAAAAACATACAGCTTTCAGTGTAGGCTACATGGGGTGAGTAGTGGTGTTGTAAGTAACGTGATTCTGTAGTGGGAGCATTATTTGATAGTTAATGGGTCTACAGATCAAATACGCTACCAATGAGGTAGCATTTTCTGATAGGGTAGCATAATTTGATATAGGCTATTAAACACTAACAGCATCAAAATATGCTCCCCATATTCCTACAGTGTAGGCTACACTGTGTGTAGGCCTACATAGGGTGAGTAGTGGTGTAAAATAACGTGATTCTGTAGTGGATGCATCGTTTGATGAGGTAATTGTCTATACGCTACCATGACGTAGGGTAGCATTTTCTGATAGGTAGCAAAATCTGACGAGGGAGCAGAAAATGTCAGAACACCGGTTCACTTGGGCCAAACCGACCGCGGCCAAAGAAAAAAGAAAAAGCAACTTCTCAAACGCGTCAGCAGCCTCTCCGTCTCTGTCCTCTCAAAGTCACAGCGGTCTCCCGCGGTATTGTAGAGAGGCTCTCGGGCGCTCACATCACGCAGTGACAAGGACCTGACTGCCTGGCTGCTGTTCTGGAGTGAGGGAGTGTGTGTGTGTGTGTTTTACCACCCTCACTGCAGCCGATGTAGCGGCAGACATTGAATATAATGTGCAGTGTAAACAATTAAAAGCAGCTGAGGGGAGGTCAAGACTTATTTTTTTAATTATTTTTATATGTGAGCAACATGTTCAAACACAAGTGATGGATAATAGTGATTTGGGGTGGGAGGTTCCTGTCCCATTTAATGTTTGGATAGGATTTTTTAATTGTTTTCTTAATTTCATCTGTCTGATATAATAATGTTGAAACAGGTTTGATACATCATTCTTACAATGTATTCACAATAGGCTACTTCATTATGAAATATAATGAAATGAATGAATAACAAATGTACAGTTTTTTGGTTTTATTTGTGTTTTTATATAGCCTATATTTCACTGTTCATAAATCAAAAATCAATAAACAAACTAGATGGGGTAGGTGTCCATAGTTTCAAAATAAAAGGGAATTGGGTATTTATACTTTCAGCGTAAGTGAAACTTTCAGTTTCAACTAAGTAAAAACAAACACTTCGTTGTCCGAGAAATAAACGTAGATAGCTGCTGTATCATTGGCATAACAACTGTTTACATGGGAAACCTCCAATATTAATGTATTTACCAAAGTTTGTGAACTGTGAAGTCATATGATTTAAATTGAACTTTTAGTAATAAACATCACATAACAAAACTTGATTGTATGGTTGTATACATTTAAAAAAACAGGACAGATTGTCCAGTATTCTCTGTTATCATCCACTCATAGTATTGATTAAATCCAACAATATCTAAATTCCTCATTCTCCTGTTAGCACATGTATCAATCAGTAATCGCTCCTATAACAGCCTGACAGCAAAAGCACAAGCTATCAAATCACAACACGGACAAACCACATCCATGCAAAACAATTTAATGCCCCTGATATCTAACAAACATTATTCTCTGTTAGTGATCAAGTAGACACAACACACATAATTTACAAACATACAAGAAACTGTTCATTGTAAAAATACACTTGATCACAGTTTGCCCATAGTAGTAATAGACACTTAAAATTAGCAAGGACTCGCCAATCGACAGAAATGTAAAAAAATTTAAATTGTTTCCAGTGTAGAATTGTTGTTATTCAGATCTGTAATAAATTAATATTTATTTGTAGGTAGAGCGGTAGGGCGTAGTGTAATACTGTGTCATTAAGCCCGGTTCAATGTGCAACATAAAAGGGCTTTAGGCCAAGTGTTTTGTAGGCGTATTTGTGGTGATGCCCTTGCTTAAGTTGACAACTGTTCCACAAGAGGGCACCCTCACATATGAATACAGCAGATTTTGACTTTTCAATGAGAGGAAAATACATCATCTGGGGTTCCCAGGCAGGTTTGAACATTGGTGACTGGTAGCACCGTTCAGTAGCACGTACACACAGTATAGGAGAGAATGAGGAAACACTAAAATAAGCACCAACAGTTACAGTTCAAGTTGGTGCATAATTGAGCCACAACAGTGTAACTTATTAAACAATATACTTATCACACATATAGGACTCAAGAGCAGCAGGCAGAGATTGTGCATTTTTTCAACTTCGTGGCCAGCTCGACTGTATTTAAGACAATTACATGTTACATAAGGTGGATGAAGCTAAGACCTTATCTGGCTTATTTCACTTTCAGAGCAGATCCAGGTCTCAGTTCAGAGTTGGTCGCTCCGGAGTTGATCTTGGTTTTGTTTGTTCTTAACATCCAATGTTGCAGCAGTTGTATCTGGAAACATCAGGCTCAGTTGGATCCAGCACTTGTAAAGTGCTTCCCCGATAGGTCTTAGCTGCAAGTCATGTAGATTCAGTGTTTTTGCGGACTTAAAATACTTTGTTGTGGCACTATTTTAAATTGTTTTGCTCAGGCCAGGTCCTGCTCTTAAGGAGCCGATCTGAGTCCAATGTCCAAAAGCGTGAAACATTTTTGCATCTCCCTCAAAGGAAGTGGCTGTATGTGTAGTCCTTTGTCTTCCACCTAGAAGGCACAGGATGATAGAATACATAGCTGCGGTGAAAAGAGGTTTGGCACTGGAGAATGAGTATGCTGTGTGACAAGAGGATCTTCCTCTTCAGTTGGTCAGTCCTGACTGGCTCGTCTCATCTCCAGCTTCATTTTGAGTTCCTCATTGAGTGCTGTGGAGAGACAGAGGGAACACACCGGGTCTGTCTTTAAAAAACAACACGTACTGTCTTGAGTTCTTATGTGCAACCAGGTAGAAGGCAAGTGCAACGCAATGAATAAAAAATACTATACACACTGTCCGCTTGACCCACATTTGACCTTGATCTAATGCATCATACACCAGTTCAGTTGCTGGCAGTAACGCGCCTACGGGCTGGTTTTAGGGTCATCAATGCTCAGCAATGGGGGGATTTTATCATACATGTCCAAACACTGACTTCACTACATATTGTTGTCTATGGATCTACCGGTACCTGGCAACGGTAACTTGTTAGAACCTAATGTTTAGTTATTTGGATACTTTCCTGAGTAGATGCACTGGAACACAGACAGGTCGGAACTCGGAACTACAAAGTCGGACATTTCCGAGTTTTGAGTATAAAGGAACGCAGCATTCAACTGAAACTGGAGCGCGACTTCGACGTCATCGTGCTCAGCCACTCGCTCTGTTCGCTGATTGGACACTCAGAAATCTGTTCGAGCAGGATCCCACTAATACACCCCAGCCCCAGACTGACTACTGAAGCGAAAATTAAATTTGGGCGGAGGTAGGTTGGCGGGCGGAGCCAGGCTAGAAAGAAATCAGAATGGGTTGAGATGTGCATGGTCTACTCACACTGTGCGAGAGGTGAAGGGGAGAGGATGAGCCGTCTCATTGGGTTGGTTGGCGAGGCCGGCACCGGCGAGGTCAGGATACGGCGGTCAGGAGCAGGCGACCTGGACAGGGGGCTGCTGGACCAACGATCTGAAAAAAAAAAAAAACAGCAGTAATCATTATTGCCATCTGCCTTGTTGACTTGTACTGCGTGTGGTTTGCGTGGCCCGAGACTTACCTTGTTTAGGCGGCAGGGCAGGGGCCTTTGGCAGGGGGCTTGAGGGCGCAGTATGGAGGACCATTTCTCCATTCTCATCATTGGCAGAAACATATGCTGAGGACAGAAAAACAGTGTTCATTGGTTATCCTTGAGAAAAACAATATGGATGACAAGAAAAAGGAATATGTGTGGCCTCACTGATATTCTCTTCGTAAGGCTCCTCTAATAGAAACGGCTGAAGAGCTCCCGCCGTCTTCTCCACCAGAGCATCGATGACATCGTGAAGTGTAGCACAGGGAATCTGGCAAAGGAAACCGGCTGTATTATTGTGGCTGCTGGTTTGACAGTGGTGTTTAAACATGGCCTGAGACTTTGTTGATTGCCATCATCCCAATGACATTAACATCATTTGTAATGTTCTACATTCGTTCCTCAGATGATGTTTGATGTTATGTTACCATGTCCCACACAGTCCTGAAAACTGAATATATGTGAAGAATCAAGATACAACTATATTTATGAAAAAAAAAACACTTGACTGTTGTCACTTCAGGAACTCTTTTTATCTGACAGAAAATAAGACAGAGAACCTTTTGGGGACTGGCTGCATCCTACTAAACACATCTATTATGTGTTTTCTATCTTTTTTTAAATGTAACCCAATGACTCATGTTACCTAATGTAGGTAACCTACATTAAACTGATTCTGATGACACACATTGTGGCATACAGACTATACAGATTATATATCTGTTAAAACACAGCACTGGAGTCACATCAGGTATACAGTACATTGGTACATGAGTTAAAGTATTGAAATCTGTATTGGGGAGAGACATAGTTTGATCGATGCATCCCTGAGGTTTCTCACATAAAAACACAATCAAGATATGATTTAAAAACTGTTAGTATGTATTAGTAAGTCAATTATAAAAGGTATTTTGACAGAATAGTATAATTCCACTCTTTGAAACGTTGTAATATGTGAATGTTATCTGCAAGTGTTGAACACTTACAGGATTTTCTACATCAATGACATAACCACCTTGGTCCCTCTGGGTCACACGGTAATGCCTGAACACCGACCTGGGGGGAAACAGAGAGAGAAACAGAAGAGCATGTTACGCTTGCAGTGAATGTTTTGTGTCTGACTATGGTACAGTATATCCAACTGGGATGATGTGCAGACAGATGTTCGACAGGTGTTTTTTTACCCATTGAGGTCCTGCCGAGTGGTGACAGCTAGGGAGCAACCGTCTCTGCCTGGACGCAGCAACATGTTGCCACAATCCGGGTGTCTCTCCAAAAGGACTTCAGCCTCTGTTCGGGACACTGGGCGAAAACACCTGCATTCACACACATACATTAGTCATACATACAGGCTATCTATCTATGAATCTATGTATCCATCCAGCCATTCATCCACGTGCAGCAGTCATACCCCAGAGCCTCCCAAGATTTTCTCAAGATGAACGATTTTAAGTCCATTGAGCAGCTCTCTCTCTCTCTCTCTCACACACACACACACACACACACACACACACACACACACACACACACACACACACACACACACACACACACACACTCTCTCGGTTGTCCAATCGATTTTGATGATGACATCCACTTTTATCCTTTTTGTAAAAAGCATTTTAAATAAATAAAAACATACTTCTTCACTTACTTACTTTACTTTCCCTATCCTATCATATGGCTACCACAGCCGAAACAGCACAGCCACCTTCAACAGACCCAGGCTCTGTACAAACAAGCTCCAGGTAGTGTCAATGCTGATTCTACCTATACTACAAGGCTATCACAGCCTAAAAACAGCAACGCACCTTCAACAGACCCAGGCTCCGTACAAGCAAGCTCCAGGTAGTGACAATGCCCATACTACCCATCCCCATTGTTCCACATCTATCTATGAGATTTAATGTGGCTATACAACCCAATCCTAGACCTACATAACCTCTGACAAGTAGGACATGTAAATGTGTCAGTAGACACTGTGGGCTCCACATGAGTTTTGCTCCTGTCCCTCTTCTGCTGTCTCCTGGCTGTCCTGTCCTCCTCCAGCCTTCGGGTCCCCTCCATACACAACTGCCGCCATGTGTCCGCAGCAGTAACTTCCAGGTCCTCAGGGCTGATGTTACATTTCTTCAATGTGGTCTTCATCTGGTCCTTGTAGCGCTTTTTCTGACCCCCAGCCGAGCGTTGGCCATGACTTAACTGGCCGTACATCACTCTGCGGGGCAGTCGGTCCTGGGGCATTCTCACCACATGTCCAAGCCATCGCAGCTGGTGCTGGGTGACTAGAGCCTCAATACTTCTACAGTTGGTCTTTGCGAAGATTTCAGAATGAGGAATACGATCACGCCAAGTGATGCCAAGGATACGCTGCAGACAGCGCATGTGAAAGTTCTCCAGGGACCTGAGGTGGCGGCTGTAAGTGACCCAAGCCCCACAGCAGAGTGCTGATACAGACAGCATGGTACACATGGTTTAAGTCCTTGTTTTGAAAGACCTGGTGTCGCAATCTACCAAAGGCAGCAGACACTTGCCTGATGCGGTTCTGGACCTCTTCATCAATGCTGCAATCATCGGAGAGCATACTCCCTAGGTATTTAAATGAAGGAACTACTGATAGCTGTTCATCAACAACAGTAAAGACAGGCATAGTGGAAGGGGGCTGGCACTCCATTGACAAATAACCTCGGTTTTGGTGGTGTTGATGGTTAAACCCATCCTGCGGTATGCTCTGGCTGCAGCATTAAGGACAGACTGGAGCTCTTCTGGAGAGTTAGCAACAAATGCGCAATCATCTGCATATTGCAGTTCAAGGACCCTTTCATCAAGCAGTTTGGTGGTAGCTTGGAAGCTCCTGATATTAAAGAGGTTTCCATCCAGTCTGAAGGCTACATGCACACCACTGCTATTCTCAATCGCCTTATGTAGAAGCTGAGTAACACAGAGAAGAAATATGTTAAAGAGCACAGGTGCCAGCACGCAGCCCTGTTTAACGTCTGTACGAACAGGGAAAGGAGTGGATTATTTTGCTCCCATGGTCACTCTAGCACTCATATCATCATGGAACTGACAGAGGATGTTAACAAATGTTTTGGGACAGCCAAACTTTAGGAGGATGTCCCACAAAAGTTCTCTCTGAACAGAGTCAAATGCTTTGGAGAGGTCAACAAAAGCTATAAAAACATCCTGATGTTGTTCCCGGCACTTCTCCTGAAGTTGCCGTGCTGTAAAGATCATGTCGACCCGACCATACTCCTGCTTTTTCTGAAGCCTGCTTGTGATTCAGGCAGCATTGACTCTGTGATGTTACTGACCAATCTGTTCAACATCGCCTTAGCCAGGACCTTACCAGCAACAGCCAGTAATGAAATACCCCTACTATTGCCACAGCCTTGTTAGCACTTTTCCATTGTTGAGGAATTTTCTCTTCAGTTCAGACTTCAGTGATATACTGATAAAGAGTTTTCGTACATTGGAATCCTCCCTGCTTAAGGAGCTCAGCTGGGATCTTGTCATTTCCAGGAGACTTGTTGTTCCTAAGGGAAGAGATAGCTGACTGAACCTCCGAAAAGCTTGGTGGCTGATTAAGAGTGTCAATTTGGGGGCGATCAGGCAATTCTTCTAAAACAGTGAGGTCCACATCAGCCTCCTGATTAAGGAGGCAATCAAAATGATCGGCCCACCTCAACAGAATGTCATTTTGATCTCTTTCAAAAGTGTCAGACCGTCTGCTGACTTCAAAGGAGTAATAGAGCGATTTGGGCCATATATAGTTTTTAAAGCGTTGTAAAAATGATGCATGTCATTTATATTGGCATAATACTGAATTTCTTCAGCCTTTTTCACCCACCACTCGTTCTTTGCGATCCGAGTGGTCCTCTGAACTTGCTTGATTGCAATACTGCAGGATGGATTTCTGAGGGCTTTACGATGCAATCTATGCATATTCTCAAGCATTTCATGGATGGTGTCAGAGTTTTCATCAAACCAATCTTGGTGATTCTTACTCTTAAAGCCGACTGTTTGAGCAGCTGCGTCATAGAGTGCAGAGCTAATAGAGGTCCACTTCTGCTCCAAAGTTTCTGACTTTACTGACAACTCCATGTCCTTCAGCTTCCCAGCAACAGAGCTACGGAAATCATTTCTGACATGCTCGTTCTGAAGGCGGGTGCAATTCAGCTGCCTCCTGTTACTTCCTTTTCGCCGCATGGGAGGGCGAATCGTCATGCGTATCTTGGCCACAATCATACGATGACATACCCCAGAGCCTCTCAAGATTTTCTCAAGATGAACGATTTAAAGTCCATCGAGCAGCTCTCTCTCTCTCTCACACACACACACACACACACACACACACACACACACACACACACACACACACACACACACACACACCGAACGTCAACACAACACAGAGGAGAAACTCACGGTGGGATCTCGCCCACTAAAGGCACAGAGAGGGGTGAGGGTGGAGCACGCGTGGGAGTGCGAGTTCTCCGCCTGGACCGTTCTTTGTCTACCACCTCCTTCAGCATCTGCAGCTGGCCTGGCAGCAGCGTGAGACAGGACGGCACGTTCAGCTGTGTGAGTGGACAGAGCGAAGAAAAGTTAAGACAGTAGATTAGATAGATTGACAGTAGATTGACAGTAGATTGAGAGGAACAGATTACAGGGAGGCAGGTGTGCAAAGGTATGAATATTTACATCGATAACAGAGTACAGGAAACCTTTCCACAGCTCCCTCGATTCCAAGTTAGGTGCCTGGAAAAGACAAGCACTTTTTACACTCTGCAGAACGTTTTAATTTGAATGTGTGTGTGTGTGTGTGTGTCTTGAGAGGTTACTGTGAGTTTGGTCTCTCCATCCTTCATGCGCAGGATGAGTCTGGCTGCCTCCAGGTTTCTGTCCCGGCTGCAGTCGTCCTTCAGGGATACAAAGCCACTGAGGTCCAGCTTCTCCACATACTGTAACACACACACACACACACACACACACACACACACACACACACACACACACACACACACACACACACACACACACACACACACACACACACACACACACACAATCACAGTCAATACACTCCTATGCACAACAAATAAAATGCTTATGTCTGAAACTTACATGAGCGTCCTTGGCATTATTGAAGAAATACAAAGAATTCCCACACAGGCATGTCCACAGTCGCCTGGATGCCTGCCACACACAGAAACAAGCAGACATGTTAAATCAGAAGACGCACTGCGCTGGCAACAACAGAGCTGTTGTTCACATCTGTGTAATGGATATTTCCCTTTTTATCACTCCCCCATTTCCTGTCCCGAGAGATGGACAGGGAGTGGGCCACAGCTGCTGTCAATCCGTGGCCATGGATCAGTGCAATACCCTGCACCTGAG
The DNA here is from genome assembly GCA_949357725.1 of Hyperoplus immaculatus. NCBI lineage: Eukaryota > Metazoa > Chordata > Actinopteri > Uranoscopiformes > Ammodytidae > Hyperoplus > Hyperoplus immaculatus. The sequence continues at coordinate 16,160,591 of OX442359.1, read as the reverse complement.
CCGGGCTCACATTACATGTCTTTATTGCACTAAAATGAGCCAAATGAGAGAGGGTGGTCTAAGGGGGGAGGACATCCACTTCTTTGTCACCTTATATATAACCTAAGAAACATGAAAAACCGTACTAGAAAAAGCAAGCGAATGCTGAGAGCTGAAAAAAATTGGAAAGCATGACTGAAAATGCCAAAATGTGAAAAGAAACTGCAAAGCATTGAGGAAAATGCTCTACATTTTCAGATATGTGAAATAATTATCTTGAAAATCTGAAAACTGAAATGCATTGCACTTGCACTGCTGGAAGACCCTGCAAAGTGAAATGTAAATCTGGCAGAATGTGGCAGCAGTTGAAAAAGTTGAAAGGAAGAGCATAATTGTTTGTTGTATGTATTAGCAGTGGTGATAGGGAGAGAGACACAAACTGGTGGAGGTCTAATCAGCCAGTATGTGGGTCCTGAAGTGCTCAGTCAATGAGACACAGAGAAGTGCCCTCGGTAGGCCTGCATGAGCTGAAAGAGGACAAATTAGAAGTAGACTATGAATTGTGTAAGCTATAAGAAGTGAAAGTTGCGGATGATACATGGTTTGAAGCTGGGACATTTAGAAAAAGCAGAACAGTAAAATAAAATCAGAAGTTGAATAGTTAGAAGTCATGTGATCTGTTTTAGGTTTACATGAGGTCCTGAGCTGAATCATTTCACAGAGAGAGAGAGTTAAAAGATTTTTTGGAAATGGCTCCCATTCATTTCCATTGTAAAGGGTCTGTAATAACAAAAAAATATATAATTTTTTTTTTGTGTCAAAGGCTGCAAAACAAATCTGACACGTACCATAATTTCCTTGTTATTCAGCTCAAACTATGCATAGGAAATTATAGAAATATTGATTTTCTTGAATAAAGATTTGAAGAACAATGGTGGGAACTGAATGCTGACCCAACATTTGCACTAATTATTGAGGAATATCAATTTCACTGTAGGTCACGTTGCATTGAGAAATTAGAATACACTTCAGTGATAAGCAGGCTGTCAGCAAAATATTGAGTATTTCTATGAGTCAGCATTTAATTATGTACAATTAAAATGTTTGGAAGAGGTAGCCTACTGCATATAGCACAAATGTCCTAGCCTATTAAGATTAAGGATGCCACCACAAATTCTCCATGCATGAATCAAATGGCATGAGACGTTATGACAGCAGCCGGGTTTCCATGACCCATACGAGATTCGTTCATACATTGCTGCACGTTTCCCCTGTCACATTCTTGCTAAACCAGATCTCAATAGCGCGACAAATCTGTGAGTCCTCTCGCCTCGCCATTATAATACAATAATGAAGTTGACAGCTCTCTGGGAATGGGAGATCAGCCGGTGTGCAATGCACTAGACACATACACACACTGACCACCGCTATCCACAGCATACTCGAAACAACATGGCATTTTATCTGCATTGGGCGAACCCACCTTTTCTTTTGGTCCTCGCTTCTCCAGGTATCCTTCGTAGTAGCAGGGCGGGAGCTGCGCCCGGGGTCCCCCTGGCCCGGAGCGCTGCCTGACGGGTGCAGCCGCCATGAGTGTCGCTGACTGGGCACCGACCGAGGACAAAGGGGAGCTGAGTAATTCGGGGAGTGACACGCCTTCCCCGATGAGATAGCGCTGTGGCAGTAATCCAACAGCTGGCTGGTGTAGCCTGCTGCCTGGAGATCATGCAGACGGCCGGTCGATTTTAAATTGCATGTCCAAAGTCCATGCTTAATGCTTATTGGGCAGAAATAGTATAAGCAATGGTGCACATATCAAGAGATGGATGTAAGAATCAGGTGGGCTACATGTAAAGAGAGATCATTCTACATGACATTTTCTGTATCCTTCTTCATACTTTATCATTCAATAATCAGGTTGTACAGACACACAAGAAAGGCAAAATTACTTTTATATTTATTTGAAGAAGCGGACGAACAACATTCATTCCCCTTTACATAGTAACAAAACCATACAATACACAGAAGATTACATTTCGTATAGAGATAATCCACATATCCCAAAAATAATCCAGGATAATCCCACTTTTAGTCTCCCCACAGAGTCACAGTTCAAAAAAATAAGGGATTGAGTAAGTCGGGAGGCTGTAATGAAGACACATGCAAAGCAGTTACATTTGAACACATTCCATTAACATCGGGTACAATAAAATAAAGCTTTTAAGTCTGATAATACTTCATTCATCAATATTGCAAAATTGAGACACTTAACGGTACAGAGGTGCAAACGAGCCATTACACAGAATGGAGAGTCGCGATCAATCCAGACAACTATTTCAGCTCTGACAGCTGCAAAATGCAAAAATTGATCTCAGTCCGTTTTTCCATCAAATTATTCATCATTAATAATATATACGAGCCTTCCCCACTGTCAAACTCTGGCCCTTCGATGTAGTGTTTAATGAGGCATGTAGAGCCACACCTGAACCACACAGTTATTACTCAGCACAGCCCCGGGCCCAATACATCACATGAATAACAACATATGAGGCATGCATACATAACATTTAAAAGGCACATACTACGATAACAATGAGGAGATATTCTCAGGGATGGACCCCGAGACTGAGCTCCAGAGGCACCATGGGATTGCTCTGGGGCAGATAATGAGAAAGGGGGCAGGAGCAGAGGGGCAGGTGGTGAATAAAGACCAGTGGGGGAGGGATGGCGTAATCCACTGCTCTGTGCCCTTCCCTGCTGAAAAGACCTGTCTGTTCCACTCCCAGTTTATACAGAGATGGGGGCGGTCTAACAAGGGGATCACCACGAGAGAGAAAGTTGGCATTTAAGCGAAAAGCACAAGCCCTCACAGTTCACAGTCACCTTGTAATAGGCTTAATTGAAACTGAAACCGGCTATTGTGTAGTGGCCTTCCTCATTATTAGTAAATTCTGTACAGAATAGTTTGGAGATAGCATTTTCTGTCAGGTCTGGTGCACAGTTTCAGCCTGAAAACTGAGGCAGGTACAACTGAACCAATCACAGACTGAGTATTCATTGACAAACAGTTGGGTAAAAAAACCAACAAAACATTGTGAGTGACACTGCCAGCAGTATCAATAGAGCCTGAGAAAAAACAGGGAACTGAAGGATGTATGCGTATGGCTTTCGTGTGATGCTGCTAAATATCCAGGGTGTGGGTAAATATTGTGGGCTACTCTGTCATGAAAAAAAAAACTTCTTTATAATGTGTTTGACATTTGGATAGTATTGTTTCAAATATTTAATTTTCTTTGGCTGCATTGTTTGCAATCAGTCTGTCATTTAAAGAAAACACATTTCACACAAACGGCAGCCTTGTCCAATATGGGAATTTGTGCAACATTCCTTTGGCATCAGCTTTAAGACAGTGGAGTGTAGTATAAAAACACTGTAAGAGCTGTAGGTAAATTCAACCATTGAAAGAATAGCAACTATTAGTGTGACAATACTGAGCACATTTATTGACTAAAGTAAAAAACTATATAACAATGTTGGTCTCAAATAAATATAACTAATGTTAAAACTACATCAGAATATTATCTTATATATATTAGGAGGAGAGAGGAGGGGGGGGAGGGGTCCACATTAATATATCAGACAGGCTAACCAACTTGGCCATATATGACAGAGCCACTGAAACCAATAGCTAAGAATAACAGGTATTTCTAGCACCACCAGGTGGCAGTGGAGGATAGCCATACACATGGTTAAAAGAAAGCCCATCCTCCATGTTGACTAAGTATTCAATTATGACTACCATACTAAATCCAGAAGGCACAGAAGTGAAAGATGGGAGTGTAGAAAAAAACAAAGCTTAGGAGAAGACATGCGCATATATTCATGTGTGTAGTACCAATATAAACAATACATATAACAGGTCATGTCATCTTTTAAATATGGAATAGGACAAGAAAAAAATAAAAGTTAAACTTTTTAGTGTTTGAGGATACGGTTGGACATGTCATTACAGATGTAATTATCTCTGTATCAGTTCTAGTGATGGAGGTGTAGTGTACAAAGTGCACCTGTGCATAGAGAATGAATGTAAGGACTCAGGACAAGGTAGATGCACTAAAATATTACGCTGTCAGTTCTCTGATTAACCATCACCCTGTCAATAAGTTTTCTTTTAAAAATCCATTACGTTTGGACATAATCTGAGAAAAAAAAAAGCTTACTCAAATAACTCATGGATACAAAAATTAGGTCCTCGTTTTTTGTTGTTGACCCTTTAACTTACAATAAAGGAAAGGCTTGTTTTGATACTGAGAGTTGATGATCCTCCTTTATCCCCTCCTTCACTTCACTCTGCTGTCCCCACTCTTGCCTTGCTGCTTTCAGTGCTACAGAGGCACCACCACTTCGACGTAGTTGTTAGGGAAGTATCCTGATTTGCCGCGAATGCTCCCCTCAAACCAGTTCTCATCGATTTGACTGACCAAGGTGATGATGTCGCCCTCGCGGAAGCCCAGCTCTCCTTCGTTCTCCGGCTCAAAGTCATACAGAGCTTTGCAGCAAGCTTCCGCTGCAGAAAGGAGACAAAGAGAGTGTAGAGACGCAAACGGGGAGAAAGAAAACGTTTTGATATTCAGTGAAAAGAATATTTGACAATTTCCCTTAAACAAGATTAGTATATTTTTCTTTCACCAGTATGTTCTCCAATAGGACTCTGGAATAGACCATGAAGCACAAGTCATTTAAACAAGCCATATTTATGAGTTAGTTATCAGTGTGGTAATGGAGGATTCTTCTGAAGCTCAAGATCTAAATCAATGCCCTCATAAGTTTTATAACTTATCTAATTTCAGCGTTTATATTCCAGCCATAATGGCATTCAAATCTTAGAAGCAAGACTGTGCAAACTTACTTTATTATTGTGTTTGACTTAAAATTCTGGAGAATGCTCGTTGTCCAAAACACTTTGTCAAAATCACTGAATATCTCCTCACGATCCGCTACCTGGTTGTCCGTAGTGTGTGTGCGCTGAAAAAAAATCCAGTATTAACACACAGCCAAGGCTCTGTAAACAGGCATGTTGCCAGCTACGGTGGGCCCCCTTTGTTGACATACCATTTGTTTATAATACCAGATGACAGAGCCTAGGCTGTGTATTAACACTAGCTTTCTTTTCAGGCGTAGATCTTCACTTATTTTGACAAAAAGTGATTATGAGAACAAGTGTTCTCCAGATTTGCCGACTCCTTCACCTTTAACTTGAGGTTCAGAAGCTTCATCATTCAGTGAAAAGGCCGTCAAATACATACAATTCAGCAAAACCATGCAAAATAGAGTCATTTTTGGTATTTTAGATTTGGTTAACAACTCTGGTCAGAACTGCAGTCACTGAATTATCACCTAAAACAAAGAGAGAATGTGGTTTGCTGATGTTTGCATATATCTGCAGCCTTGTGGAGTTGTCAGTCAAACTCCGACAAGGTCTTTCTTGTTCTTGGAACTTGACAGATTGGACCCAACAATCACCATTCAACAATGTTAGTAAAATACATTACCATCGAACAGACATGCATTCACCCCACTGCCACACCAGGGTAAGCGAAAGTAGTGAAAAGCTCTAGTTCTGTGTAAGTGACACATTTTCTTCATCTGTCTCACTCACGCGGTCTGCTTCTGACGGAGGTTCTTTGGAAGGATGGAGTTGGATATTGTGCTGAGGCTGCTTTATATCGCAGAAGGAGAGACACATCAGTCTTAAGACCTAGATTGACTTGCACACATGCCTTCTTGGGAGTAGGCTTTGCTCACATTCTCACACAAAGATATTCTACCACGCTAAAACAGTTCTCACAAAATATCATAAAAGTAACATTTACCAGGAGAGTAAGCTGGGGGGCTTGATGCAGCTGGTGTGTATCCTCCGTTAGAGTTTTCTACTTCTCCATAGTCGTAGGCTGGTCTGGGTTTGGGAGTGTATTCACGCCTTGGACGAGACTGGGCATCATTTACCCTTCACACAATCAGAATAAGAAATGTCACCTCTGAGCTCACAAGTACAGGATGCACAAATAAATCATCTTAAAGTATATTGTTTTGTAAAAAATTGTGATTTGTGCTCAGCATCAGCTGCTACTTGACATTTAATTTAACGTTGGTGAAAGAAAATATGATACTGCTGCTGAATCATCCCTCATGTTGAGCCGGATGCGCACAGCCTAAACATACAAAAAGGAATGCCGTCTCACACAGTCATGACACTCACCTTTCTTTCAGTTTGTCAGAAAGCTCATCCAGGACCTGCACAGCCTGTCTGTGGTACTGCAGCAGAGACTCCACAAAAGACGACATCTGACTCACCTGCTCCACCTACACAAAACAAAAGGCAGCCGTTGTCCTTAGCACATTCTTCATTGGTAACAACCTGTTGGCATTCCTGTATTTTATCTTTTAACATTAAACTGGTATTGTTCGTCACACAAACAAACAGTTCTGAAACATCTCATAATTGCAGGTATGGAAGAAAAAAATATCCAAACAAAACAGGTTTGACAAGCTCATACTACTGCAAGTCACTGTGGGCAAAACAAACAAGGCATGTCACCTGATACATTCTGTCCCTAAAGATACAAAGTGGCAACAGGCAAAATGCATTTCCAAATCAGAGATTTAAATCATTTACGGCCACTAGAAACATCACTCAAAAGTAGCAGATTATATGTAAATGTAAACTGCCTTGGTATAAACACTTAATTCATTTAGAAGGATTGTATCCCATTGTATTAAACATATTTCTCCTGTCAGGTAACACAGGTGCATAACCCCCATGAATACTGAAGTGGTGAGTCTCACTGGTTAACCAGCAGTTGTCAGTCACCGAGAGGTAACTGACGCATGTGTATTAACGCATTTTACTAACAAAACAAGTCAAGCAGGTTACAATGTGCCATCTGCAATGCAAAAGGAATCCAGCTTAGTCTGCAGGCTACTCACATCTGTTTCCAGCAAGTTATGCATGGAGTATGCAGCCGCATCTTTGGACTCGTGGAACTTCTCCAGTGACTGCCTGATCTCTTCATCTTGGATTTTACCTTGACGTTTCTTTTTATAATCGTAGTCCAGACGGCGGCCCTCCAGCTTCTTCAGGTGGTGCTGAGGGGGGGAAAGAGTCAGGATTGAAGTTTCACAGTTGATATTATGAGAATATTCCAGTCTTTTAGCTTGTTATAGTTATGAGGAACTTTTTCTCAAAGTAAACATTTGCATATAAATTAGACTGTAAATACTTTCCATACTATTGCAGCTTACACGCAGGTAGCAGAGCTTGTTGGTCAATGCCTAGCCTGCACATGAAGGAGCACAGTTCCTCTGTGATTATACCTGAATGTCTTTGATATCCTTCTCAGCGACTGCCTGCAGTGGGTCAATAAAGTTCTGCTTCACATCAATATCCAGAGAGTCCTTGATCTCAGCCATTCTTTTCATTGACTCCCCAATGTCTGTTAGAGCACCACCTGCAGCACACACACACACAATTGGAGAGTGTAGGACATCATGAGGCATGATAACAACAAGCATTGGCTCTATACTAAGGAAACTTTAAAGGAGAAGTAAGCATATTTTTTTGTTAATATGCGCAGTTCATAACACAGGACTCCCAGTCATTCAGCTTTGCAGTAATTGCCAGATAAAATTACGTTTTTATCCAATCGGGAGACAGAGCGCTATAAAGAGGCGGGTCTCTGTGTCTGTTGACGATGACTTGCTGCTCTCCATCATGGTACTATCTGACGAACACGGCTGCGTGTTCATGTGGTGGTGACGATGGGACGAGGGAGGGGACTGCTATCTGCAGTCACTGACGGGAAGTTGGCTAAAAGGGCCATATCGCTTACTTCTCCTTTAAAGAGGACCTATTATACTACTTTTCTGGTCTTAATTTCTTGTTTTACACTGCTATAGAGCAACCTGACACGAATCACATCACAAAAAACTATGTAGATTTTCGGGAAGCTCTTTCTCTTATTTTGGCGATCCAGCACATCCTGTCAACACTTGAGTGTGTGTGGTTCGGCTCCCTCCGCCTGTGCTTCGGCCATCTCCGCTACCCTCCCCCCCCTCCTGCAAACCCCACTCCGTTGTGATTGGTTACCTTCCTTCCGGAACACTTTCAGTGGCGGGAAGCGCGAGCATGGACCTATAAGGGCGCGAGGCAGACGCGAACAGGGAAGTGACAGCATTACCATACATGGAAACATCCGCGTGGTGAAGTCACGAAGTTTTATGCGACGTCACGAATTATGAAAGGGTAGACCGCTTTGAACACGTGACTTCTCGACTGGCTAGAATAGTGTTTAGTGCTCGGCACAGACACCCCAGACGGTCAGCAGGGAATACGTCGAAATGCATGTAAGTCATTATTTGATAATTTAGTATGGTTAAGCATGACTATGAATCATCATAACAACGTTTATAGGTCATAAAAGTCAAAAAGCATCATAGGTCCTCTTTAAATATAAAGAAAAAACAAGCCGACTCATAGGCACCTCCCCAACCGATCAATGAACACATTGTATTATTTCCAAACAAACACCTTTAAAGCCACTACGAGTAACTTGGTCCCTTGGCGGCCCCTTTGGACAAAAGCGGTAGTATTTTTACGACGCCAGCTGTCGTGAAGCTTTTTTTCTAGCTCGTGCCGGGCGTGCGAGATTCAAATAATCAGGAAGCAATATAGTGCATGTCCGTGTGTTGAAAGTGTGAGGACATCGGACTCTTTTCTGCTCCGTGAGAGTGGTTAGTGACACAGCATCAACTAATGCCAGTCAGTGCTACACACACCTGATTGCAATGAGTTGATGCAGTGTCACCGAAGTACTCTCACGGAGCAGAAAGACTCCGTGTCCTCACAGAAAGCAAATGAACGAGAGACGGCAGTTAGTATGGATCACGATGAGGTAATGTTTTTATGTTGTTGTAAATAATGACTATTTCAGATGAATAAGGTCGACTCATCGGATGATGGTGAGGCAAAGTAAACTTTGTTTTAGTAGGCTATCGCTCATTCATTTAGGAGTAAACACTGCAGTTCGCTCCCGTGAAATTGTGTATACGTTGCTTGGCAACGCCCTCCCACTCGTCTACCACTCTCCCTTTTAGCTTTTCTTCATTGCATTTTCATTTTTTCCTTTGATGGTTCAGCCCCGTTATCAGTCATTATGACGACAAATAATTGTCTCAAACAAAGCTCCTGCTCCCCTTCCCTCACCTGGAGGGATAGGCTTCTCAAATCGCGCTGTTGCGCCACACTGAAATCTGCGACCAATACGGATATGTGACCAAAGAGCCTGCACACGCGAACCGAAAATCGGACTGGGTGTGCGACCAGACCAAACGCAGTAATAAAAACTATATAAAAACGTCTTTCTTTGCACTGATGGTCTCGTTTGCTGTTAAAGGTAATTTATGATTATCAGAGGAAACACGAGGCTGTTTAAAAGATATTTAAATGTTACTCGGAGCTGCTTTATTATGCATCTCTTCCAACCTTTATCTCATCCTCTAACTGCCAACACTGTTCTTACCAAAGTTGGTTTCCTCGCCCATATCCCGTCCATACTTGGTCATGCACTCCCCCAAGAGGCCCTCAGGCTGGGGGTAGCCCGGACTCTTCACCTGCCCACGCATTTTGGACACTGTGTTGAGCATGGTAAGCTTAGCTCTCGTCGCTGGGTTAGGCTGGAGATACTCTGTCGTTTTATTGATGACTTCCACCACTGCTCTGCAAGTAACATCTGATTTCTGGTGGTACAAGAAGTTAGGGACAATAATTGATACCTGTCTGCATAAGCTCAGTTGTATGTCTTGAGTGTGAGTGAGGTAAAACTTAACATTAATTTATCTTCATTAAAACAAAAAAGGGTATAATTGTTATTATTCCAGTTATTTATTAAATTAACCTGAGGAATAATCAAAATATTATTATAAATGCATGTATGTTACCCTCTCCAGGTCCTTGAAGTCTTCATCCAGTTTGGTTCCCTCTGCACCTCCAACCTTCTCACTCACCATCTGAGAACACAAAGCAATCCTACTAATGAAGCCGACTGAAGTAGCTGCATATTCTCTGCTCTGTCGTTGTTGATTAGTTAAAGGATTCCACTGTTTTTGAATGACTTGAATTGTAGCCTGTATATTGCTATACGTTGTCATTGATAATATTGTTCTTAAATGTCTTCCATTTATAAGAGGAACTAACACTTTCAGAGGAAGGCGATAACCAGCTCTTATACATCCACACTGTCATCCGTATCGAGTCATTTAACATTATCTTTCCACCATTTTCTTTTTTCCTGGCCAGTTACAACACAATTCTCAAAATCCAAGACATGCCGAAGTTTTCCGTCAGCGGAGGAATCTCTTTACATTTGCATGAGGGAGGGAGTTCTGAAATCCAGACTGACATCTCCTGAGAGTCTCTGTTCCACAAGTGAATATACAAAGAGTTTTTCCAATAGGGTCAGCTCACACATCAGCACACACATCCATGGCTTCTTTTACTAAACACACATGCTAACTTCATCTTGCTCATAACTTCACTTACATTGCATATGATGCATTTTCCTTTTCTCAATGAGTGCAACAAACTCTAAAATCCTGTGCAGTTGGCTGGCAGGCCCAACAGAGACTCATTGTGTGTGTGTTTTCACATTTGGTTCAACTCAGTGCAGCTGTCGGCGTCACACTGCACACTAAACTCTTATGACCAGATGGATCAAATCGGTCTCACTAGTTTATATACATTTCTTGTTGTGTATGAAACACTCAGTGGCTCTAACAAATGCCCCAAGCAGTGATTGCCAACTGGTTCATGGGACATAATTCAGCCCAACATGTTCCCTCATTATGCTGTCTAATAGACGCCATTTTATTCGGCATTTAGGAAACTCTTGTCACCAGATGTAAATTTGCAAAATCCAAACAAATGAATGTTTCCAGCACCTCATCTGGCTTGATAATTGCCAATTTGCCAGCACAAGTTGTTTGTCCTAAATAAACCTGCCAAAGTTACATGGCATTTGGCTTTATTGAAAATAAAATATATGAGGGTTATACATTTTAAGATACAGATCATAAGCAGATTTTATAAAGTATTTACTTTGAGACAGTTGTTGTGGAGAAACATTTTCTCCTCAAAGAAGAGACTGTATGGCTGATATTGTTGGTCAAGGACAAAAGAAAGATATAACATGATGTGGACTTAAATGAAACATTCGGGGCACATTGACAAAAACCATGTGCACAATGTCAGCTATATATGTTTGCTTAGACACTTAGCTGACAGTTTCTCTGTTCAATCATTTATCGAAACAAGTAAATTTTTAGAACAGTAAGACACAGATCCTCTTAGGCAACTAAGCTAGACAACTGAATATCCTCATCCACCCTGTTTTCTTTCTTTTCATAGCCTGAAAGGCAAAACTCAACACATGATGGCCAGCCCTGTGCCAATAAGAAGGCAGGTCAGTATAGGACACATAACACTTGACCTGTGTCTCAAAAGTTGACGCTCATGCAGTGGGAGTTGGCCAGTACCACAGTACTGTTGTAATGGCACCTGAACAGCTTACGTTTCGCAAATACAGAATGAGATTTCGTTCTGTTCTCTCAACCTTGGTTTATTGTTATTTCTGTACAGTCAACGTACTGACTATTTCCTGGTGGAAGCTGGTTTGAGCAGAATTTTCACATTACTAGGATTCCATTACACGACACCCACTTAACAAGCAGTCACTTGAATAATGCAAAATGTTAAGCCAAAACAAGAACCTGCTGTAAGGCAGACCACCATCATCATCATCATCATCATCATCATCATAACAAAGGCCACTAGTCTCTTTTGAGCTTCACGTTTGCCTTAAAGCCAGCAGGGATTAGCACAATTGTAATTTGAATACAAACCGGACTCAATTATTGCAAACGCTAATTTTCAAAAGCAAGATCCAACAGGGCTGTGATAATGACGCACAGACTACTGTGGCTGTCGACTTATGATTGACTTGGCATCAAGTCATTTCCATTTGTTTAAATATTTGACTTGTTCCTGTACGCTTCCAGATGCATTGGAGTTATTGTTAACATCTGCTGTTATAATGTATCCACTTGCAGGGTAAAAAGGAAATGTTATATTTTAAAATGAGATGATCAGCAAACACTATGGATGCTTATTTTGTTGGAGATTAATAATTGACATCTGATAAGGGCTTTTCTGTAATAAATCAGAATAAAAAGGCATGAGAACTCAAATCTCGATAGAAACAACTTGAATACATAGCCTATGACGTGATATAATTCAGCAAGATGGAAATGGTCAGTTCAGTTCTACATTTAAGAGATACTTACAGGTGAGAGATGACATTGTCTTGGATCGAGCAAACGTGTGCGTGATTTGAACAAAACACATTGGCCAATTCGTCTCGAGACATATTTTGAAATCCAACACAGCACGAGGGTATCAACAGTGAAGCGATAAATGTACCTGCTACAGCGACACCAAACATATAGCATATCCAGAAACTCATTATTAGGGAAATTAAATTAGCGTTGATACCAAGACTAGATATTCAGCAACACAACCATTGTTAGGAAAAATAAACTCACAACAATTGGACGCCAACAACTTTGAAAGTACACTACTGTTGAAATCACCGGTAAATGGGCAAGTTTTACTTAAAGATTAGTTGAATTAGCAACTCTAGTATGGAGGGCTTGCGCTAATTGGACGTTACGTGTGTTGATGTTGACGTTAAAAGTTGAAGGCTGCGAGCAAAACCCGTTGACAGCTGTGGTATAGTTTAACAATACAGCAAGCGTAAACGTAGCCCTTTCAGCAAATTAAAAACGTTTTACTTAGTTTATATTGAACAAAGAAAACATGAGTATCGTTACTCATAACGTTCACCACTTTAGTAAACCAGCTAGCTCGAAGCTAGCGTAAACTCGCAATAGAAAAACAACGATAGAGTTAGCTAAGTTAGCCAGCTAAGCTACCGGCTAAAGATTTTTTTTTAAAGTTGCTTGTTTACCTGACTGGCTTTGTAAAATTGCTTTTTAAATCCTGCGACAGACATCTTGCACCGTAAGTGTTGCCACGTGGACCTCGACGGGGAAAATGTGTTTAAAAAAAGTTGCCGTGAGTTTGTAGTTTATAGCACGGCCGAGCAGCTGAGCTACACCTCTTCAAACTTTGCACCGTAGCTAGTGAAACTTGCTAAGCAACCACAATTTCCTGGCCTCAACTTCATGTGGGAGGCTCCATCCTGGTGGATAAAGTGGGTCAACACACACACACACACACACACACACACACACACACGCACATACATTGAAATAGACAAATTAAACATCATTCTTTGTCTGCAAATTGTTACAATGACTTAATTGAATTGCTGACTTCGACTTAAAAGCTGACAGATCCCCATAACACTTTGCATTGCTGTTTATTGCTGCTGCATACTTTTGGTTATAGAAGCACTTATCAATGGGAAATTTAATTCTCTATTTATGGTGGAGCCAGCGATTCTGGAGAACGCTTGTTTTCAAATTAGGCTACTTTTGGTCAAAATCTGTGAAAACCTCCTCACAATCCGCTACCTGTCCTAACTGCGCGTTCTGAAAAAAATCTGGTGTTAATACACAGCCTGGACTCTGTAAACTGGTAGGTAAACAAAGGAATTGAAAACAAAGGGGGCCACTTTAGCATACCAGTTTACAGAGCTTAGGCTGTGTATTATTGGATTTTTTTCAGCGCGCACACAGTAAGTTACAGACAGGTTGTTAGAAGATCACTGATTTTGACAACAAGGTTCTGACTCTAGCTACCTTTAAGTGTTGATCGTTCAAAAAAAAAAAACTTTAAACTTAAAATGTTAGACAAAGATATTTTTATCAATTGATGTAGGTCTATAACTGGACAATATTATTTATTTCATTGATAAATTACTTTATTAAAGAGCACCTATTATGCTTTTTCATCTTTTCTGACCTGTTCTTTTCTGACCTGTTGCCAATTCATATTTTGTCAATGTACTCATAGGCTAGGCTACACATTACAGTTATAGCCTATAGGCTAAGTTATTGGCATGAAAGGTATACTTTAGGCCTACACTATGCTGTAATCACACAACACAAATGCTAGTCTCTAATTCAGTGGATAGGAAAAGTAATGTATTTCAATTTGCAGGTTTATCATACCAGATCAGTGATTTAAGAGACTGATAAGACATCTAATCAGACCCAGCCAATTATGATTCTCAACACTCAAGGCCAAATTCAAATTCAAATAAGACTCAGTGAAACATTTCAAAAGATAAAAGAAACCATTTATTACATTCTGAAAACCACATATAATGTATCCCATCGGACAACAATATATATCGCACGTTTGACCCAGTTACTCATGGACTAGTAATATACCTCTTGTACATTGTGTCATACAGGCAAAGAGAAGGGAGACAAACTATTATTTTGTGTTTGTACTTTTCCTAATCTTTCTTCAATTTGAAACAAATAAAATAAAAATAGATCACTGACTTTACAAGACAAAAAGTGGAGACACGTGAAGAAAAGGTGGATAACAGACCGACAGAAAAATTAAAATCACAGCAAGAGAAACATTAAACCCAAAGAATGAAACTCATCTTCAACTCTAACTGATTTTTATATTTTTTTTAAATTCCTATGACTCGTAAATGTATTGTTACAATATTAGGGCACACAGGAAGGGGCTTTGACACTTTGTGAGTAACATTCACAAAAATAGAACTTACGTCCACAGTGATTATGGTTATGGGTCTCATCTTAGGTGCAAAGGTGTGTGAGGAGCACAAGGCTAAAAGACGACACTAGCGATCGAGGTGACGAGAGATCACAGCCAGCTCCCTGAGCGACGGGCAGCAGGTCCTCAGACTCTGCACCAAAACTTCACAGCATTCCCAAGTAAGTCATCGTTATCGTCCCAATGCTAAAACAGCCTTCAGAATGCATGTTTTTTTCTTTATGTACATGAACAATGTAAACAGTTAACATTGTGTGATAAGATTTTGGAATAAAATACAAAAGAATAATAATGTCATATCGACTGTTCTACTATGAAGTCTTACTGGCATTGAGGTCCAACTCAGGGGAGCAGCTGGTAGCTCTGTCTGGCCTAGTGTCCAGTGAGAAAGTGGAAAGTATAAGTGCTTGGTATTTGGGCAAGTGTTGGGTTTGGGACTAACAGAGAGGAACAGCGAATGTACAAAATAATACAGTTGCTCCAACCAGCAGGGAGAAGGTTTATGATACATATTATGGATCAGCGTCTTCCTGGCCTTCCACCACCTGAAACATTATGGGTGAAAAACACAAATACCACACCTAAGGTACTGACTGCTGGTTAGAAACAGATGAGACAACCCTGTGTATCCACTTCTTTCATACAGTTCATGAAATCATCGCTTGCCTTTGCTTTCTCTTGTCCTTGGTGTCCTGTTTTGAGACGACAGCGCAGGCAGAAAGCTATCAGTTTATATGCCAGGGGCAATGTCATTCTGCCTCTGTTTGGGTACGCTGCCTTCCCCCGCTGTGTCACATCTACAACAAGTGTCCACCCCATCACTTGCGTGACCACCGTGCCTGACCCAGCTGGGTTCTTCCGGTGGGTTGCAAGAGGGGGCTGTTGCCATGGAAACCTGAGAGTACTGTCATGAGAAGAAATAGTCCCGAAGAAAAGTCTGAGTACAAAAATCAGCCTTCGTGAAAAATATCCATATCCCCCCCCTCTCTCTACACCTGACTATCTGCTTTTCTCTCTGAACTGAACTCACACATTCTCAACCTCTCCATATACTTATATAGTCATCTATTTAAATTCTTATTTAAAATATTTGTTTATAAATGTGTATATAAATTAAAGACAATTTCATCTTGTCCTGTCTCTAAGTGGCATTTACAAGGAAAGGGGTGTGTGGGACTGAGGTTACTCATTGCATTACAAGAGCCTACAAAGAGGCAGCACCGAACACCGTCTAAATGTGTGTGAAGCACAGGTTCCCAGCCTTAGCCGTGAGTCATGTTAAAGTCTGTGTCTTTCTTTTTATACATCCAACAAAATGACTCCGATCTTGGTCCCTAAGTGGTGGTCAGTACAAGGTCTGTACGAATACACATGCCTACCAAACTAAGATGCATTAATATAAAGAGAAACATCGACTGAGAGCTGTATCAATAGAGAGACCTGTTGATCATCGTTTTTCATTTTAATACGCTGTCTATAACTCTGTCTCAAGAGTGACAGGGTTTTACATTCACTGTTGTTAATTTCCGGCTTGTGCCCTGGTGCTTTTCGATGAGGTACATTCATAACTGGTTGGGTGATCCATAGTGGATCTGATGTTTTTCCACAAGTGCTAGAGCTTAGAGCTGTCTCATGCTTAGCGGGCTGCTGTGTAATTACATGCAATGCCCATCCGCTTGTTGTCAATGCTACAATATGCAGAGGACCATGAGTATGGTGTGGTCTGTAGTGTTAAGGTGCTCTGCCTGCTGGGATAGTGTGAGGACTACTTTGGGATCATGGGAGACGGAGTATTTAAAGTCCCTGGATTGTCTTTTCACTGCTGGTGTTTATACTACTCTGTCTCTCCGTCTGCTTCCCTGCCTCTTATTAAACTGTGTCCAATCTCTCTGGTTTTGTCGATCCCGCTGTTTAGCTGTTGGTGGAGTCCGGCAGAGACATCTCGCTGCCGAACACTTCCCGGTACAGTGGTGGGAAGTTGTAGGCGGTTTCTGGGTGGACCAAGCGGAAAAACTCCAGTTTGTCAACATGCAGGTTACAGATAGACTTCATAACGGGCAGCTTGGACACCATCTGTGGGGACAAAAAACATAGTAAGTTAATTTATGTACTGTGTGTCTTTATACTTGAGTACATTAGTATGAAGACTCCTGGCTGTTTTTCAATACCTTGTCCAGTTTCTCGTCGGAGGCACCCCTCTTATGTAGACTGTGCTGCAGGGCCAGGTAGACCTTTTCCTGGAGTTTCTGAACCTTTTGGCCTTCTGTTAGCCAGGGTCGATCTACAGCAAAGACATTGATGGACCCTTTAGCACACACTTTGGATTCTACTCAGGGCTGTACGCTTATTTTTTTTAGGTGGTAGCACTGGTGCTAGCAAGCAAAAAAAATCAGTAGCACAAAAATAAATTCAGTAGCACACAAAGTATGATCGAAAACTTGCATAACCTTAACCCATGCATTTAGCTCTAATTACCTTTTAGCCTGTCATCTTGGTCTCATTTGAAATTCTCAATAAATGTCATATCCTAGTGTGTGCAGTAATAATTGTAGAAAAATTAATAGGGGTGCACTGATTGTAATTTAGACAAAATAATCTAACCTGCCTGCCAATTGCAATTTTTTGCTGATTCAGAATTATTTCTCCCCATAAAATTAATATCTATATATTTTTTGTATATACATATCATTATTATATTCATAATAATAAACATTTTTGATAAATGTCCTTCTGTTAATTAAAACCTATAACTTTAAAACATATAGCCTATTAAATAAATAAGTATATATATTGGTACAATTTAGGATAAGTTAAATAGGTTGTTGTGAATGTGTTGGGGGTAGTTCTTCAGTGGCTTATCAGTTATTTCAAACTTTGTTTAAATAGACTACTGTTGTTGACTGCTCTCTGCAGCTGAAGCAGTTGGTTTTCAAGCTAGCGCACTGCAGGGCTGTGAAGTGCGAACTTCCTGTTCTTACCGGCTTCAAAAAAGTCAACTCACGTTTGGCTAGTAACATGCTTTTAATGTGAAGGCGCACAGGAAATGTTCTGTTTGCACACGCGCTAACTTAACTGCATGCCGTCTCCTTCCGGTTATTACCGTTGCTAAAGTGTATTAGACGCTAGAATCGCCGCACAAGCACAGGTCCCGAGCACACATCTTTCACCAGCCAAAGTGGAGGGTGGACTCAATAACTTACTTGCCTAAGACTACATTTACCCGAATTTGGAGAGTGTTAATGTAGAGCCCTCTAAAAAGCAGTGTTGAGCAGCACTCCTCTGTCTCAAACAGACAGCATCTGCTCATTAGCACTCGTGCGAGTGTACTTGTATTCATCATTGCACGTGATCAATTTCAGTAGCAAATGCGATCAAAACTGTCGCACTGTACAGCCCTGATTCTACTTAGATAGCTAAAATATATATCATATTCTGCACTGTCCAACAGTATATATTCAGCTGTTGATTGATTGACATGATGTTTGCTCTAAGTGAAATGTAGAAATTTAAGACTATATATCTTCTTTAATGGCTGCACCAATATGATTTTACAGAATAAGGCTCACAGGCTTTTACAGTATCTCACAAAAGTGAGTACACCCCTAACATTTCTTCAAATATTTCATTATATCTTTCCATGCGACAACACTGAATAAATGACACTTTGATACAATGTCAAGTAGTCAGTGTACAGCTTGTATAACAGTGTAAATTTACTGTCCCCTCAAAATAACTCGACACACAGCCATTAATGTCTAAACTGCTGGCAACAAAAGTGAGTACACCCCTAAGAAAAAATGTCCAAATTGGGCCCAAAGTGTCAATATTTTGTTTTGCCATCATTATTTTCTAGCACTGCCTTAACCCTCTTGGGCATGTAGTTCACTAGAGCTTCACAGGTTGCAACTGGAACCCTCTTCTACCCATTCATGACGACATCAAGGAGCTGGTGGATATTAGAGTCCTTGCGCTCCTCCATCTCCCGTTTTAGGATGCCCCAAAGATGCTCAATAGGGTTTAAGACTGGAGACATGCTTGGCCAGTCCATAACCTTTACCCTCAGCTTCTTTAACAAGCCAGTGGTCGTTCGGAGGGGTGTTTGGGGTCGTTATCATGTTGCAGTACTGCCCTGCGGCCCAGTTTATGAAGGGAGGGGATCATGCTCTGCTTCAGTATGTCACAGTACATGTTAGAATTCAATGAACTGTAGATCCCCAGTGCTGGCAGCACTCATGCAGCCCCAGACCATGACACTCCAACCACCATGCTTGACTCTAGGCAAGACACACTTGTCTTTGTACTCCTCACCTGGTTGCCGCTCCACACTCTTAACACCATCTGAACCAAATAAATGTATTTTGGTCTCATCAGACCACAGGACATGGTTGCAGTAATCCATGTCCGTAGTCTGTTTGTCTTCAGCAAACTTTTTGTGGGGTTTCTTGTGCATCATCTTTAGAATAGGCTTCCTTCTGGGATGACAACCATGCAGACCAGTATGATGCAGAGTGCGGCGTATGGTCTGAGCACTGACAGGTTGACCCCCCACCCCTTCAAGCCCTTCAGCAATGCTGGCAGCACTCATACGTCTATTTTCCAAAGCCAACCTCTGTGTACGACGCTGACCATGTGCACTCAACCTTCGTAAACTGGGCCGCAGGGTGGTATTGCAACATGATAACGACCCCAAACACACCTCCAAGACGACCAGTGGCTTGCTAAAAAAGCTGAGGGTAAAGGTTATGGCCTGGCCAAGCATGTCTCCAGACCTAAACCCTATTGAGCATCTTTGGGGCATCCTCAAATGGAAGGTGGAGGAACGCAAGGTCTTTAATATCCACCAGCTCTGTGATGCTGTCATAAATGGGTGGAAGAGGGTTCCAGTTGCAACCTGTGAAGCTCTAGTGAACTACATGCCCAAGAAGGTTAAGGCAGTGCTGGAAAATAATGGTGGCCACACAAAATATTTACACTTTGGGCCCAATTTGTAAATTTTTTCTAAGGGGTGTACTCACTTTTGTTGCCAGCAGTTTAGACATTAATGGTTGTGTGTCGAGTTATTTTGAGGGGACAGTAAATTTTCACTGTTATACAAGCTGTACACTGACTACTTTACATTGTATTAAAGTGTCATTTATTCAGTGTTGTCCCATGGAAAGATATAAAGAAAAATGTGAAGAAATGTGAGGGGTGTACTCACTTTTGTGAGATACTGTATGTACTAACGTGTAGATACTGTATGTGTGAAAGAGAAAGAGGAAAAGGAGAAAAACAATCACCAGGAGATAGAAGGACTGCAGCACTAAACAGGGCCATCTCTTCGTCAGACAGTTGTAGACGGCAGAGTCCCCGTCCCAGGTCAAACACAGCACTGACCAGGTCGTCACAACCTGTGTAAACACGGGAAATTGATGGATTAATTCTCAAAGAGAACCGCTTGATGGCTTAAGTATTCCAACTGCAGAGATATCCGAGATGATTGTGGTTCTCTCATTGGGGTCTCAGTGGCTATGATAGGAAACAACTAGCTCTTCATAGCGTCAACATCTATAGTTAAAATACTGTACTATTCGCCTGACCACCCAGCAGTTGTAGGATCGTAAGAAAAATGTCTTACAAATTGCTCCCAGAGAAATACAGCTGCATTGACTGACATATTATGACTTTTCAAATGACAAAACTTGAGTACTTATCCGTTAAATGTGTGTTGTTTTGTGTTTAACTGTGTTTGTATAACTTTTTCCATTAGGCTTGCATTGAAGGCTTACAAAGTGCTTCAGGATAATTTATGTTAGTAAATACAGATGTATCTTTTTGAGCTGCTGTAAAATAATGGATTCAGATCTGTAGCAGAGGACACATTTTTTTTGGCATTACTGCTAATTATTGCTCATACATATGAAAAGAGCATTTTTCAAAATGACATAAATGAGATATACTATATACATACATAAGAGATTTTCCAGTTTAACTTATCCGAATGCTTTTGAGCCAACACAAATACATTCCCATCTGATCCTCACCAAGTGCTTTGAAGAACGGAGCAGGGGCAAACTTTCCATTGAAGAAAATGGTGCTGTTGTTGACGTTGAACGCTCGGCACATACGTATCAACAGGACCTCCAAGCAGCCTGAAAGGGTAGCCACAGATCGAGGCAAAGATGTGGAGGGATGGAAAGATGGAAAAAAGACAAAGAAGGGGCAGGGAGGGAGGGATAGAGAGGGGCCAAAAAGGTAGAAGGTTCGAGACAAAAACAACAAGAAGGAAGTACAGTTAGTAAGTTATATACTCTGTTGATGTTGTAAGCATCATCTCGTGTGCATCAGGTATCTTGATATGTGATAATTTCTGTGCACTGACCTGCTTTCAGCAATATAATCTGATCGTTCTGGCACAGGTCCATGAATCCAGCGATACGTTTGGCAAACTCCACCACATACTGAATGGCATTGGTGATGTGGTGTGAGCACTGCTGCCACATCCACTCAGCTGACTGAAACAGCGACACAAAGAAAGAGACGTGTGAGTGTTACAGGTCCATTGACATCACTTCATCAGTAATATCCTCTTAGTAGTTGTCATCAGATCAGCGCTACTTATATTTCAGTGCTTTTAAATAGGTGACCACAGAAGACTTTCAACAAATCAGTGTGCATGATCTACCTTGTTTTGAAAAGACCGGGTCTCCTCAGGCGTGTATTGTGCCCAGGTGAATCTCTTCATGTCTTCAGCGCTGTACTGACACGTTTCCAAGTGAGACTTAACAATACTCTGAGTGATGCGCTCTGTGGAAAACCGACACAAAACACATATAAACATCAGAACAAGATGGAGTGATAATAATGCCCTCATCTACTCATCCCATCTCCAGGGCTGTTAGGATGTTTTCCACCTCCAGCACTTCTTATATCAACCAGTCACAATATCTACTCATCGCTTCCTTTACAAAGCCCCCCAGAGTCCTATTCAAAGCCAGCTGTTGTTGCCAGAAGCAATAAAAATGTTAAATAAAATACAGATTTATTATTCCTAAAAGTCTCTAAGGGACCTCTATAAAGACACCTTTGCTTCCTTATGATCAGAAATAGCCCTACACACCATCACCCCTTTATCTATCCCTGTTTTTTGAGCTTGTACTGTTGTTACGGCCATTTCATTTTGTTTCCTGCTTGTTTCTGCTCATCATCCATCTATCAGTCTTTTCTTTTTTTGCTAACCTGTTTATGAGATGTGTCCTAGCGTCTCTCCTAAATGACATTTTCTATCATTTCCTTTCATTAAATTCATTATTCAACATCTCTTTTTCCGTTTCTAGGGCAGCCCCCTGCTGATAATCTACTGCGAAGTTATGAAATAAAAGCAGATGATAGCCAGGGAGGGCTGTTTTGAGTTTAAAGCAAAGCAATATGACAAAATCTAAACCTTACAATGTGTCTTATAATACCCTGACTCAAATGAAGCCCCGGTTCTCCCTTCTTTCTTCACTATATGAGAGCTTAAGGTACTCTCCTACACTCTTGTGTTTTTGTACAAATTAATACATTCATAAGAAGTCAGTGCTCACCGAGTTCTGTTATCGAGCAGTCATCGGGCAGTTGGTCCAGCATTGCATGTATGTGAGAATGCGTGTGCAGGAGCTGGTCTGACCCGTCCAGCATGGTCTGCTGAGGTGAATTCTGATTGGACAAGGACGAGGATGAAGCGGAGGAGGAGTTGGAGGTGTTGCCCGTGCTGCCTAACAGCTCCAGACTGCAGTACTTGCTGGCCTCCTCGGGGGTCAGTGGCAGGTCAAACAGGTCCGGCAGCGCTGCGATGTCTTCCAGGTCGCTGAGTGTGGAGCCGGGGCCCCCGCTGCTGCTGCTGCTGTATGACCGGCTCAGACCCTCCTCGCTGTCCTCCCCGGCCCCGCCGCACACACCCTCCTCCTTGGGTAAGGACAGAGCTGTAGGGCCCCCGCTTTCGGAGCCCACGCACTCCTGGGACTTCTGGTGTTTTTGCACCTCGGCGTAGAGGCTGTCGCGCTGCTTCTTGGACATGCGACCGAATTTGACCGCTGAAGAGAGATAAGAAAAAAAATACATTGCATTATAGTAAGGCAAATGACCGACTCACAGACATCTTACATCCTGGAAAAAACTTGGCTGAAATCCACATTTATGGCGATAAATTACATTTTTTAAAGATGATTTTTGGGCGTTTTTCACTTTATTTGACAGACTTGGAGAGACAGAGTTGAAATGGGGACGAAGAGGGGAGGACATGCAGAGAACAGACCATGGGTTGGATTTGAACTGGGTCCACTAAGCGCCCCCGATCAATTCAAATTTGATGCATATTATTTATCTCAATGCATGATACATTTAACAATCTATTTTTAAAGATGTTACTTCAATCTTATTGTATGATATTTGTGGGCCACACCCTGCCACCTTATCCATCAGTACTGTATATTCTAGGCCCTATATCCAGTTTGCATGATGAAAGCTCATCAACTCTTCAATACTGTACTGTTTATTTCCCTCTGGAACCTACAGAAGAGTGCAATTAATGGCAAGCCTTCCGATGACAGCTGAAAAATGGCAGCTGGGCGCTTCAAATTCTTCTAATCAAATGAGCGCACACTCTGGGCCTTCACTGGAGGAACAGATCTACTTAACTTCCCCCCATGGAAGAGAAAGTTTAAAAATAAAGTGTGGTGTAATAAATCTCTGTGTTAACCGCTGAATGTAAATGTGAAAAGAGGGTACTGCGCATACTTTAATTGCTTACCGTCTCTGCTCATGCCCAAAGCCAAACATTTCTGTAGGCGGCAGTGCTGGCAGCGATTACGGTTAGTTCGGTCAATCAGGCAGTTCCTCTGACGGGAACAGGAGTACATGGCATTGTTCTGCTGGCTGCGACGGAAGAAACCCTATAGACACACACAAACACAAACATATACAGACAATGTAAATGATGGCACACACATTAAGCATGAAATAGTATGGTTGAAGTTTGGTAGAGTGTGTTTCTGTGTGTGTGTGTGTGTTTTTTCTCCTCACCTTGCAGCCTTCGCAGGTTATGACTCCATAGTGGATCCCTGAAGACTTGTCCCCACAGATCTTACAGGGGATGACCTCGATTTGGGCTGCCGGACCATAAACAACATGGACGAGAAAGGTCAGAATTATGCTTCATAGTGTTAAGTGGGTGAACTTGAGATCTGCTTAGTGGTGTGTGCTACAGTTACATATTTTTCTTGTGTGACACTATTAAGTGGTAGGATACTGTTGATACAAAGTTAATACCTATATACTTACATTCATTCTCACATAACACCCATTTTTGTCAATGTAAAATACTGCTTTTAACCCATTGATGACTATGGCAATCTAGGATGCATGTCCTTAATGCCTGAGGGTTTTCTGAAAAAATAGTACGAATTGTCAAGTCTACCAAAACCTTAATATCTAAGCCTGTGTAGCACATAGAAACATGAAATAAAATACATTTAAAAGTTAAGGTTCACAGGTTTTATTTAAACATGCTCCCTTAGCGCTTACAAACCAACAAATATTTCTAAAAATCGTCAAAAAGAGATGAATTAGAAAATTATTAAATATTGTTAATAAATAGATGCAATGTGTTTTGTGATTTTCGTCAGTAGTCTATAGTAGACCTTGATTCTGCGCACCAAACGCCACTAACTGTTCTGTCGCCGACATAGCCGGCGTATTTTTTTTATTATTTTGTTTTATTTTTTTATTTTTTATTTTTTTGATTGACGTGATTTTCGGCAAACCACACAACTTTTGGGTGGTCACGTGGTCTTAAAAAAATCAACAAAACCCACCTCTTGTGTATTTGAACCAATGACATTGCATTCTATGCTGGGAATGCCATGAAAATTAGATAAAGTAATAATGCTGCGCGACGCAGCATCAGGCAGGAGAGCCAATGTGGCATCGCGCAGCAGCCGTCATCAATGGGTTAAGAAAGACCTTGGATTTTCCTTTTTGAATTTAACACATTTTTCACATATATTTATAATTGTGGGCAGCTTCTCCGATGATACAGAAGCCAGTCATATATTTCATGCACTACTTTTCTCCATCTCTTTTGCAGTTTCTTAATGTTTTTCTCAAGCTTTTGTATCTCCTGTAGACATTGAAAACTGCTGTAGGCCTGTGTTCTCTTTTAGAAGGCCATCTTCTGCCTCCAGCTGATACAAAATGCAGCTGTGAGCCTCTCCCTTCTCTGTGAGCCCACGAGTTTCAGATTTGAATTGAAGATTTTACTGACAATGTCACATGGTGTCATAGTTACATTTTATGAAGCATTGCAGGTCCGTCATCCTGAGGTCAGTCCTTCTGGTAAAAATAACATGTCTTATTGTATCTGTAAATCCCAGCAGCATGAATCCTTACATGTTTTCCATTAGCATTATTATTAACACATTTAACAAACTGCAACAGAGACTCATTGTGTATTTACATTGTATTGATTAAAGAAAAGACACATTGTAATGAGCCCAAGGAGTGAGCTAACAAGATTTTACAATGATGCATCACGCATCACTTAAGTTGCATGTTTGCCTTCCTCTTTTTTTGACGCAAACAACCCTGCAGTAACAGTGTCCCATCAATAAGCATACACAGTACAAGAGAAGAAGATTCACCACAAACTGTGGCCTGCGTGTGGCCCCTTTGAGGGAACAGAGTAAACAAACAGATAGCAATCACATGACACTTGCCTACATGACACGTACACAAACACTCCTTCTTTATTGACGCAGGAGAAAAACAACAAGAGCAGCTATATTCTTAGATCGTTGTTGCTCAGCCTTTTTTGTCTTTACAGTCCGATTTACAGTATTCCATTTGTCCTACTTGTGAGGGCGATGTATGGAAAACCACTTAGGTCTGTGTGACTGAGGAGGAATTGTAGCACTCTTAGGCACTGGAAAAAAAACCCACTTTCCACTTATTTTCCCCTTTAATGATACGGTCGGCTGACTCTTGTCTAAAACTGTTGACTAAAATACTCCAACTGATCAGGGCAGCTGCAGACATGCAATGGAAAAATATCTCCCTCCTTTCCTCTCTTTCTCTCAGGTTCCCCCCTCCCTCATCTCTCAGTTATATAACTCTCGTCTGTGAGCATTCCTCACAACACTCATTCAGCGGGCTCACTCTAGCAACACTCACAGCCCGCTCCTTCTCAGACTCTCTCTCTTTCCCAATGGCAGAGTGCAGTTTGCGGCCTCCCTGCTATTGGCTGTGTCATCCGTCACTCAGCCGCTGTAGCCTGTCAGCCCATGTGGACGTTCTGTCCTACTGACACACTTTCCCACTGCAGGGGGAGAGGAAGGGGGGGAAGGCAGGCGCGATCCCGTCTCTCCGCGGAGCAGTTTTAAGGTGGAGAAATGCTCAGACTTCCCCATAAAACGTTTCCCTGAAGGTCCTGTAGGCTCGCATATGAAAACTAGCCATGTTACATAACAGCAACTTCAACCAATAGTGGCAGTGCTGATAAAGCCTTGAAAAACCGCACCTACCTGTTTGGTTTATACCCACTGTAAGCACTGTGTATCTCTTTCTGTGTAACCTGATTTCTATGCATTAGAAACTGTGCTGTTGTATGACTTAAGAAACCACATTTCATTTGACCGTGACAGGCCCATACTGTACTTGGCTACAGTCCACCCAGAGCAGACATACTGTGAACTTGAATGTCAGCTCTTCATTCCCCACCCCTCTCCCCGAATGTCTATGACTTTGAGCTTCTACTTCAAACCGTTCTATTCTGGTCCGGTGCTGAGAGCCAGAATTAAACAGATGCCCAGCCACCCACCCCTGTTGCTACAACCACACATACATGCGTTCTGGCTTATCTTCACTTATATCCAGGCACAACGCAGACACAGTAAAATGTCCATCTCCTCAATGTTCCCTTCAGCTATTTCATGAGATTGCCTTATCCGTAAACTGAAAAAAAAAAATTAACTAGATACAAAGCATTAATAAGTGAAGAAAATGAACAGGTATGCATTGAAGTGCGCTGAACCAATACAGATTAAAATAAATCTATAGGGGGAAAAATAAATACTATTTTAATAATTGAGTACTCTTATCCATTATTTTACTAATTCCGGCTTTATTCTATAAAACATAGACAATTATGAATGGCCAACAGAGCCCAAGGTGACTTATTCAAAGTAGGGACCAACAGCCTAAATCCCAACATTCTTCTTCTAACTGTCCTATTATAAAACTAAGAAAATCATCATATTGATTTAAGAAGCTGAAACCAGTGAATTTTCTTAATTTTCACTTAAAACGTGAATTGTACAATAGTTGCCTAATTATTTTCGGTTAATGAATTAAATATATGTCACAACATTGTTATAAGGTTACTTACTTACTTACTTAACATATATGACAAATTCAACTGTCCAACAACACTTTTAGAGACATAGCAGCAGCCACCACTCATTTTAAAGAAACATTTACCCTTAACCCTGGATATCATTTTTGACCTTTTTTGCAAAAACAACAATCATAGGCGTCTGACCTAAAGCTCTGTAGAGAGAGGGACAGTATTCCAAGAAGTTCCATACCAATTCTGCTGCTTTTGTGTTGCACATCCAAGCCTTCTCGCAAAATACACTGGCACTGACACTGCAACAGTTCACCCATAAAACACGTTGTCAACAGAGTGTTTATCAGCCAGCTTAACGTGTAACCGTGTTATCTCAGTGTTATATCTATATTAGCCAATTCAGTATGGGTCGGGCCGGGAGAGGCAAAGAAAAATTACTGACTTTGTGCTTCCAATAGTTCACTTCTCAGGATCTGAGGTGGGGGGCCTCTCTGTCCCTTGAGAGAGGTAGTCAGTATGTCAGTGTGCCAAGAAGTGGCGTGGCACTCACTTGTTGTGTCATTCCTCACATTTGGGTTTAGGCTTACTGCACAGCGCAGAAATTAAACACAAAAATCCACTTTGGTCTTACCTGTCATATTGAAATCGTGTTAGATTGTGGGAATGTGTTCAAGATAATTTTGTTTCCTTTAAGATGATGAGCTTGCACACCCTCAAGGTTTGTGAAATAAGCCAAAAGACAGAAAGATATATTTGCAGGAATGAAAAGAACTGCGTGTTTTTGTTTTTTTTACAACTTCTGATTGAATTTATGAAGGCACTTGTTTGTCCCTGATGTTTACACTTGACACTTTGTAGCACACAGCCCCACTCTCCGACATACAACTCTGGTGCATTCATATTTGGCTCTGAGGATGTTAATGTTGGAAAAACCAAACTGATGACACTTAACTCCTATACTCACACAATGCATTTATAGGACCAGGCTCTCAGATGGCTGCTGCATTCAAATCAAGGGGCTCTATTTTAAAAGATGCAAATACCAGCAGAGGCCAAGCTGAGGCCCACAGGGGGGAATTAGGAAATAGTTAAGAATTCCACATGCCCCTTCTACCGGCAGTCTGTGTTTGACATGAAACTAATGATCTTTCACTACGGCTATACTACAGTTATATGTAAGATATACTCATACATTTCTGAAGAAGAGCCTCATCTGCTACAAGAGTAGACCATGTGTCAAGAGTTCCAGACATCACAAACGGGCCTTTTCAAAGTCTGTCAGCGTGCCAAAGCTGTCAAAATGACTCAACAATTGGGACTCAAATGGTTGTGATTGCAGATGTTTGCAAGCATGTTCAAAATTTAGGACATAAAATCGCTCACATGCTATTTTTTTTGTCTTGGTGAGTAAAACGACAGGTTGATTGACTAATCTACAATTGTTCAGTGCAGTATGAGCCCAGAGCTGACTGACCGTGTTTTGTTTACATTTGGATATCCTGCCAGAAATGGAACCTCCCTCCCCCAGAGGCCCCCTTCTGCTTCTAAATCCCCCCTCACCCCATTTTGTTGTGTACAAATTCATCTCTTTCCTCCGCTGACAACTACAACCTAACACACCTCTCTTATCTCCTGTCCTGCACAACAAAAGATAGTTACAGTTACTCAGAGAAAACCCCAGATATAAACATTAGTCAACATTAACACAGGAAGGGTTACAATGATGATATGTACAAGTGTTTTGCGAAAAAAAAAGTTGCTGCATGAAGATGAGTTTTAATAAAACATGTTGCTCATAAATATATTAGGCTACATTCTTTTTCAAATTAGAGGCCCCTTTGAATTACAAATATTGGCATGTTTCGGATCAAACTTAAGCTGTATAAAAATTATGTTCCTTGTGAATAATTTCAACGATCATCTGCACAAGTCCAAGTTTAGAATGTCACACATTGACACACACACACACACACGCACACTGAAGGGCGACTGAAACACCTCGCCTGTATGGCGGCATGGCACTTCACACACCTCCCTCCGCTGTATGTGCTGATGTAGACTATAATGTTGGGTGACATACAGTAATTAGGTCAGTGGAACAGCCGGGTCCCACTCCCACTCTATAAACTACGTTTACACAGTCGGCCATGCTGGCACAGCCATCACATCACGACAACGTCACGATTACATCAAACACTGATTAGATCCATCTTGTACAAGTAAATGGTGCAAAAAATAAAGCTTTGCTAGCCTCCTCAGGGCCGTTTAATTATTTTTTTTTAATTGTTTGATATGGTCATTTTAATAGCCTGCCATAGTAATTGGCATACATGAACATTATTATTAATAGCGAATATGTGCAAATGTTGTTGTCTTTTGAATTCGCCTGATTAGAAACCTGATAACATCCTGATGACATAATCCTAGTTTTTGTTAACAACAACCTCCTCTCATGCCCCTCCCGCTCCCTATTGCATAACTCTAACATGGGTCCCCAGACACATTTACAGAAGGACTCCCAGATGAGATATGACTCACATTTCTTCAAGAAAACAGACAAATATGGCATC
Source organism: Hyperoplus immaculatus (assembly GCA_949357725.1). Classification (NCBI taxonomy): domain Eukaryota; kingdom Metazoa; phylum Chordata; class Actinopteri; order Uranoscopiformes; family Ammodytidae; genus Hyperoplus; species Hyperoplus immaculatus. The sequence goes on along the minus strand of OX442359.1, from coordinate 16,130,851 downwards.
ACCATGAATCAGAGAACAAAATTATGCGCAATTTGAATTTTGGACATATGAACCAAAAACAGACCTAGGGAAATGATTTAATATATAATCATATATATTTATATATATGTTTAAGTGAATCCTCATGATTGACCAACATGCCTCCATGCCGTCCTTTATGATTGCATGCTGAACTTCAGTATGGAGCATGCAGCCTCGGGCTCTGTGCAGCCATAATCCAGTCATGGGGGGATTATTGCGCACTTTGAGGAAAACAGGCGCACTCAAATCCCCGTCCGTACACATGTGGCCGTTCCAACCACGCAGCGACCCTACAACGTAGCCTACAACTAAACATGCACAGATTTATTGCGACAAAAATCTACTCACCTCTCATTTTGACGTTTTCTTTTCTTTAGGATTGACGATGCAAACTCCACTACATGTGGTTAATGTAGGTGACAGGACAGACGAGGACAAATCGCTAGAGCCCAGAGTTTAACCACTGGCTCTGTTAATATTAACTTCGTGCCGGGGCCAGACAGCTTGTAAAGCGCAAATCGCCCCCTCCAGCCTTAAAAAAAAGAGAAAGAAAACTAACCGAAACTCCTTTCCTCTATCGCTCGGTCAAGTCCAAGCGAAATATAAGAGTGAAAAAAAGTCGCTTTGGATTGCATCGTATCGGTCTCGGTGTACTGGCGAATAGATTGGGCTCAATTTATTTGACAGAATAGTCTCAAGGTGGACGAGCGGTGTTCGGTACCCCCCTCTGCGCTCTGACTCTTCGCTTGCTTTTCCTCTCAGTCTACCCTGCTAACCTACTTTCTCCAAGCGTGGACTCTCCCATGATCTCACTGCCGACAGCTCCTCTCGCAGCATTCGCGGGGGCGCGCAGACGGGAGCGAGTTTAAGGTAGCTGGGCGAATGACTGTCTAGCGCTCAGCCAGCTCTGACTATAGCGACATTAAAATTATTACTTCCAGGAGAAAAACAAGGAGGCAATTAGACTCGCAGACAGTTCTGCTTTATAAAACAGCCTCACCTCTAATGACTTCATGTCGTCGGTTAGCCTACTGCAGCTTAAAATCAATGCCTTTGAGATTCGAGCCTTGCTAATTAGGTGATTCTAAAGTTCAAAACAAGCAGCAAGAAGCTATCTAACAGGTTCTTTGTTTGCAGCAGAGCTTACACCATATTCACTGAGCACTCTATGCTATTATTTGCATGAATGGTGTTGGCCTTGAATGACAATTGGATTCATCGAGCTTCCAATTGCTAAACATGTGAAAGGTGAAAAACAGTAGCCTACAGTTTAGAGCTGATAATCAATTAATCAGCTTAGTCCTGCTTATTTTTAAATGTTTTTTTATTTTTTATAAATGAAGAAATATGCCACACAAGCACTAGTTCCAGCTTATCTAATGCTGCATATAGTTCTAAATAATTTCTAAGGTTTTGTTCTTTTTGTCAGAGTACACCCAGTGATCTTGCTTCTGTGGCCATATTACAAGAACTTCTTGACTAGCAAATCCTATCTAAATGTTAAGTAACCATGGTAATTATAGTTAGGACCTGATGTAGGAAAATACAGCATACTGTACATACAGTCAATTCATGTTACTTGTGACATGTTTGAAAACTAATAGCTTTTTTCCCTGGAATGGAGGTCAACTCTACAGTTGCTGCAGGGACTAAAAGGTTCATTTCGTGGACTTTTGAAATATTTATCCGAGCAATTGTACTCAAATTAAATTTGTGCTGTAGTGTTTTTTTTATACTGTCAGGAAAATATCCCAGCCAGCATTGAATGTATTGCTCTTGGAACAGCTCCAGAGAGTACACCCAGTAACCTTGTAAAGTTTGGTTGGCAGCAGTCATGGTTCCTGTTTCAAGTTCACATTTCTGCACTTGACATACAGGTACAAATAGCGCGTGGATAGTAACTGCTGAATAATTTGCATAAAATGTACTTAAGGTAGTTGTATGTCAGGATTCTTTCTATCTACCCTGGGAGGACACACTCGCAACTAATTAACGATACGTGTTTTTTTTTCGTTTTTTTTTAATTATATGAATCACCTTTCTTTTTTAAAGCAAATGTAAAGCCAATTTTCCTTGGTTAAGTCTGTGTATAAAAAGGATTCAGATTATGATGTGAATGTGTGCTTGAGGGCTGTGTGTATGTGTGTGAGTAGGTGTGTGTGTGTGTGTGTGCCTATGTATGGCTTTGGGTGGTGGTGGGTGTCTGCTTGAGGGAGATGGTGAGGGGTGGGGGGCTGGAGGGCAATGTTCTGGTAGCAGTATTATTGAACAGGCAGAGATACTTAAACTAGGTTAGTGGAGCAGCCGTGAGCACAGAACACCTACAGTCACAGATACTTTTTTTGTTCCTCACACACACCCACAAAGAAAGACTCAGGCGCATACATTCAAAGCCTTTTCCTACGCCTCTTCCTTGTTTTTCGTACGTAAATAAAAAAAATGTATTCAAATACTTCCTCATTGCCTGTGTCACAGTCCAAATGCCCTAAATTGTCACAGCTCTTTGCTGTTATTCCGTGATCACAACAATATGTGAGGTTTTGAACCTCACATCTTGCCTTTTCTGCACAGTTCTCCCCTCTCAGACGTTTGCGTGTGCTGTTTTTCCCTCTCTCTCGCCCCGTGCACTTCTCCTCTAAAGCCCCTCTGTTCTATGTCTCCCTTGACAACGGCAGTGACACTTTGACCTTAACTCTTACGTAACCGCCAGGCTGCTCGGTTAGACAGCAGAGCAAGAGGGAGAGAGAGGGAGTGGGAGGAGGAGGGTCTAGGCATGGCTCGTACAAGGCAGACATTTTGTAAATGATAAAAGTAAGAGGTGAAAGAGGTGGCGAGAAAGGAGAAGAGTTAAGAGCCGGAGAAGCTGAATAATATTTTGGGAAGGCAGCCAGCGGCAGAATAACAGGATGAGGGGAGCAGACCTGGGGGAGGGCTGGCTGAAATGATACAAAACATGGACAGATATTTACACTGTGGGCTTGTGTAACAACAAGCAGAGCTGCCCCACACACAGGTGAAATAGGTGCCCACTTTGCATCCAGCCTTTCCAAGTACAGAAAAACGTTGCTAGAGCAACCCAGTCATTTAAACTGACCGCCCTGCGGAGCCAGAAGCGATGTAAATAAATGACCTCCCTGTAGGGAAGAATTATGATGTGTTTACAGTTCACACCTGCCAGCATTATACAGACTCTCTGAGATAAAGTGTGTCTTAAAAGAGTATAGCTTCTTTATATGGCAGCAGGGAAATATATAATGTCTGTGCTTACAGTTGTTTAAGAGCGATACTTGCGGTCGCTGTTACCTTCACCAGTTACATTGTACAGAGAAGCAATCACATAGTATGTTGCGGTTCACACATTTTCCGTTTTCCCAGCTGTGCCTGTTGCCATCTCTTCAATGTAAGGCTGTCAGGCTTTATTATTCTCTCTTTTTTTTGCGCATAAAGTCATGTTGTCAGGAACGGCATAAGGTTTCTCCTGACTCAGATCAAAGCAAGTGTATTAGCCTTGTGACTCCCCAGGGTTGAATTTTAAAGGCCTCGCTCACATCAAAGAGACTTTGTAGGGATGAGGGACTAACTGTAACTGATTGGCTGCACATGCTTTCACTGGGGCCCCATGGCCAATCTCACTGCCTTTAGCTGGGTTGGCTCCTTGCATTCCAGCCTACTGTCTCTCACGCCATGTTAGAAAATGCAACCTTGCGTTTACATGTGAAAATGGTCCAATTTTATCTATTAGCATTTACCGCACCATGTCTTTCATTTCTCAATTTGTACTCATGTGTACATTGCATCCACTAAAGACGGGACAAAAAGCAAACACACACACGCACACACACACACACACACACACACACACACACACACACACACACACACACACACACACACACACACACACACACACACACACACAGACATGTACACATGTACTGGAATGCGCCAGTCCGTTTGCTGGGATTATTTTAGGATCCTAACATCCACAGAGCTGTAATCCCTCACTCAATTTAATCTCCTTGTTTTCTCCTCTCTGCAAACCCCATTAATCCCTCTCCCTCTCCCACCCTATAGAGCAGCTCTATAATCTGTGAGCTCTTGCGCCACTAGGTCAGTGTGTCAGAAGAAGTGCAAACACTCCGGTGACAGTCTACTCCACTCGACTCCATCTTGTCCTTTCTCCATCTTCTTCTTCTCATTCTCCGCTTCTTTGGCGTCCCTCTCAGATCCTGTTCCTACTCCCTACTGCACAGCACGTCTGTTTTTACTGTTTTGTTAGCTCCCATCGTCTCCTTATCAGCTTCGTTTTTCACACACCGTACCCCTCTAGAGTTTGACAACGGCTTGCAGAATAAATGATACATGAGTTCAATCACAGGACGTTAGGTGCAGATTTATTGCATTGAGCAGTCGCACTCCCCCCAGCTCAAATTAATAACAGGAAGGGCACATATATTCCTGCCGTGTCTTTAGTCTGCTTTAAAACTCGATACGCAGCTGAAAATTAGCTATTGTGAAGTCTCTCAAAACATTTCCTAAGCCATTCATCACATTTGAACATCGAACAACCTGCATTCATATTAACCCTGAATGAAGCTTATGTAGAGGAGGTACCTTGTCAAACCAGAACATTAATTTCCTATTGTGATTATTTCTATTAAATACTGCATGTTGGTTGAATAAGGATTTTCTGAGAATTAAAGGCCAAATAGTGCATTCTATTTCAGATTCTGAATCGGAGTGGCTCCCACACGAACACACTGTTTCCTCAAAGGACACTGTTTTCTATTTTTCTATAGATCTTACTGATTTAAGGTCTGATGACACCTGCCTGATGAATGAAATTAGCTAACTAACAGTTTTAGGGATTATATCATTCATAAATAATATCCAAATGTGACTGTAAACTGATTATTTGTTTATTTAGTAATGAATGTTTAATGGCAAATATCAGTATTTTAAATTTCAAATCTATCCAATAATTTTTTTAAGTTCAAGTTTGGCTCTACATAAACACACTCCGACAGAGTAAACCAGTTTTACGCACCCAGTTTAATTTGAATGTATCAAATATTTATATCGGTGAAAGCCGGAGTTATGCAAACACAATTACTGAAACTGACTCCTCATATTAGCACAGAGGAACCACGGCACTATCAATGCACTTAATCATTCAGTGCCTGTTCTATGGCAGTCTACACAAAGTACTGCACAGAGGGAAGATTGGTCCTTCTCTATTTCCTATGTGCAAACAGTGTCATGGATCAAACTGACAACCTTCTAATCTGGAGCCCACTTCTCCTAACACCCACAACATATTAACACCTCGTTCCTCCTGACATGTTGCTAAGCCACACGTCCTAATGGAAATGTACTCCGTGGCTGTTTGAATATGCATTAGACATGCTCACACACACACACACACACACACACACACACACACACACACACACACACACACACACACACACACACACACACACACATACACACACACACACAGAAAGTTAAAGCAGCGTTATAATTTCTACAGTATATGTCCAGACTTGTCTTGACAGACGCAATCAGCAGCAAAAGCTCTCGCTCTGTCACTCTGCCTCCGTCTTCCTCTCCGTTTCCCCCTCCCATCCACATCTCTCGTCCTTTGTTCCAGGCATAGCAGGTTTAACATCCACGCCTGCAGACGCCTGAATAGAGGGAGCTTTGTGGTGTTGACATAATGTGTAATCAAAACAAAAAGACAGCAGTGATTGATAGAGGTGCAGTCATAAGGTGATAGCAATGGACTTAAACATGGGTGTTCGCCTCAGTGTGGAAAACAAAAAAAACTCTGCATCTTTTGTCTGTGTCAATAGCAATGGAGAAGTATGATGCAAATACAAATATGTGGCATGTACAAATGTGGTTAGAGCAAAAAGGAGGTTGTTACCGAGTTACATCCAAGCCAGTGTGATTGCACACACACACACACACACGATCACTAATGGACACTTACAACGCTGTGACTTACAGTGGCTTGAAAAAGTATTCATACCCCTTGAACTTTTCCATATTTTGTCACGTAACAACCACACACATACATTTATTTTATTGGGGATTTCATGTGATTCAATACGTTGTAGAACAACCTCTCGCTGCAATAACAGCTCCAAGTCTATTTGGGTATGTCTCTACCAGCTTTGTACATCTACAGACTATCATTTTTGGCCATTCTTCTTTGCAAAATAGCTTGAGCTTCAGATTCAGCGTCAGATTGGATGGAGAGTGTCTGTGAACAGCAATTTTCAAGTCTTTTCAGATATTCTCAATTGTATTTAGGTCTGGACTTTGACTGCGCCATTCTAACACATGACTATGCTTTTATCTAAACCATTGCATTGTAGATATGGCTGTATGTTTAGGGTAGCTGCTGTAAGGTGAACTTTCACCCCACTCTCAAGTCAGTTGCAGACTCTAACAGGTTTTCTGCCCTGTATTTGGCTCCATCCATCTTCCCATTAACTCTAACCAGCTTCCTCTTCCCTGCTGAAGAACAGGACCCCCACAGCATGATGCTGCCACCACAATGTTTCACGGTGGGGATGGTGTGTATAGGGTGATGTGCAGTGTGAGCAGAAAAACCTGTTAGAGTCTGCAAAAGACTTGAGACTGGGTGGAGGTTCACCTTCAATGAGGACAACTACCCTAAACATACAGACATATCTACAATGGAATGGTTCAGATCAAAGCATAGTCATGTGTTAGAATGGCCCAGTCAAAGTACAGACCTAAATCCAATTGAGAATATCTGGAAAGACTTGAAAATTGCTGTTGACAGACGCTCTCCATCCAATCTGAAGCTGAATCTGACGCTCGGGCTATTTTGCAAAGAAGAATGGGCAAAAATGTTAGTCTGTAGATGTACAAAGCTGGTAGAGACATACCCAAATAGACTTGGAGCTGTTATTGCAGCGAGAGGTGGTTCTACAATAGGGATGTAACGATATGAAATTTTGAGTACGATACGATATTGCGATTGATATGACGATATCACGGTACGATATTAAGCGCGTAATTAATTTCTACCCCCTCAAATTAAATGGTGTAACGCTGATTTAAGTAAAACATAAACACAAGAATAATTATTATGAAGAAGAGATTTCTGAGAGATTTAAACAACTTATCACCAAAACAAAGACACTGCTTCTCTACTGCTGTTTTTAAAGAAGTTTTACACCTATAGTTTTCAAACTGAAATAGGAATTTTAAATCTAAACTTAATTTAGTCACTTGTCTGTAACTGTAAAAGTATGTATAAAATAAAAATGATTTAAATAGTGTGATAATTTCCCCATTTATTTATGTTTTATTTGCTTATCAACTCAATTTTTACTAGCCATGTTTTTACCTTAATAGGCCTACATTATGACGGGCACAATGAACTCTGTAAAATATTAATTTATGATTTTTATTTGTTATTAACTTAAATTGCAGTCTCAAAATCAAAGTTTTTGCAGTGCACTCCTCTCCTTCCTCCCTTCCTACACTTTCGCAACGTCACCTACATTTGACCACAGTACTGTCACCTAAGTTTGACATAGTAGGGATTCCATAGTATTGCGCAACATGCTGGTATAGCTTTTATATAGGCCTACTGTCTATGCTGAGTTCACGTGAAGTTGTGATGGAACATATCAAGGATCTTTGGACTTATTTCCTTCATCTGCCTTTCACGGAAGTTCGCCGACTTTACCGGGGATTTAACACGCGGTCGCGATGGATTCTGTTCTATTCTATTCTTTTCTTTTTTTTTTTTTTTTTTTTATAATCTAATTTCCTCACCTTCGTCTGGATTCATAATGATATAATTGACCCGCGAGCAACTTTCTCTTCAGTCTGGTAAGCTACTACTGTCGATCTTTTTCTCTATCTCTCCCTTTTCTCTTTCTCTCTCTTCTTCTTTGCTGCTGCTGACACAATGTTGTGAAGCTGCACGCACTGCTCTGCGTAGTGTTAACAATACCGTGACACGGTATTACAAGAAAAAACATACGGTTGACATTCGTGGCCTTTTCATATCGCGAACGACCATTTTGCGGTATACCGTTACATCCCTATTCTACAATGTATTGACTCAGGGGGGCTGAATACTTTTGCGCGCCACATTTTTCAGTTTTTTATTTATCATTTTCATTCCACTTCACAATTATGCACCACTGTGTGTTGGTCCATCACATAACATCCCAATAAAATACATGTACGTGTGTGGTTGTTATGTGACAAAATGGAAAAGTTCAAGGGGTATGAGTACTTTTTCAAGCCACTGTATATACAGTCAATAAGGCAAGAGAGCACTGCCGTGTGGAAAAACGTACTCCAGTTTCCTGCACATATTCCCTAACTGTGACCATATTCTCTTCCGCCTGGATCCGCCTTGCTTCTGCCAATCTTTGTCCTGATGGCCCACATCTGCTCTGTACTGTTGGCACACTCACACACTCCTTATCTCACTGCTCTCAACCTCAGAATTTTCTTTTATCCTCCCATGTTCCCTTCAGATCATCTATTCCCTTTCATTTTGACGACCAGAGACAAGAACTCCTTTGTACCTTCAATCCTCTAACTGCCTAAAAATGATCTATCAGTGGAAAAATAGAAAAACAGAAATGATCATTTTGTTATGATCAATTTATATTCATTCAAAATACATCAGCTAAAGTTCGCTTAAAAATCCCTCATCTCCTTCGTCTTAATTCTGTAGCTCTTGTGTGTTTTTTTAACAGTTTTAACACACTCGCCACCTGTGCTTTAAGACCATCTGTTCAACGCATACTATATACTCCACATGCATCCACATGTCTCACCCCAGATTGCTGTTTACCGAGATAAACATTGCAGGTTGCATTGTAAGTCAGGCATGGCTGAGATTTGGTCATTAAGTTCATGTATAACCGCCCTGATGAGTCATCGCAGCACAGCCAGCACAAACAGAGACATCTTGTGTTGGGATTGCGGTAAAACATGTTGGGCTTATGTAATACTTGGACTTTGCTCTTTAGCCCTGGGTATTTCGTGGTTTTTAGTCCATACTGTCAACAAACTGCACAAGCACACAATGTGCCAAGTCTCAAGTCAAGTATTTTACGGGGGTTCAATAAACAGCAGACGAATGCAATAGTTATTGTCTTCTTTCATCTCTGACACACACTCACACACACACACACACACACACACACACACACACACACACACACACACACACACACACACACACACACACACACACACACACACACACACACACACACACACAGGCATGTACCCACATGTACTGGACTGCGCCAGTCCGTTTGCTGGGATTATTTTAGCACAGAGCTGTAATCCCCCCCCCCCCACACACACACACACAGCACACTGGAGGAGTTTCTATAAGCCCCCCCTCCTCATAAGTGCAAAACTGCACACATTGACAACCCCCACACACAAACATTATGCAATCCCGCAGCATTATATAATTTGGTCAACACAACAAAGACTTGGTCCAGATTGCTGGCTGACCAACTGATCCATGCGGTGCAGCTGATTCAACTGACTCAACTGGCAACTATGGAAGAAGTGCAAGTTTGTCTTTGTTCAGCTATTAGTGTGCTTTGCTGGAATGACTATCTGGAGGACGTGTCGGGACTGTTGCTGATGAAGTGGAAGATGGTGCCATTTGGTGTTTTTGTTTTATTCTGGGGGCAATGAAATAGAGAGAGAAAAAAGAGGACTGTGTAGAAAGTCTGCATTGCGTCACAGCGGGGAGCAGAGGGAAAATGGAGAGGAAGGAGACAGGGGAGGGATGGGATGGGTGTGTCTTCACTGACCTAGTTAGAACCAGAACCCCCCCCCCCCCCTCCCGCCTCCTGACTAAAAGTGTAAAGGCCATTTTCAAATAGTACCAGACAGGAAGTCAAGTCAGCGGTGAGAGAGGCAGGCTGGGGGAGGTGGGAGGGGGGTTTGGTAACAGGCGTGAGTCCAAAAAGTCGACTGAGACTAGCAGACAAATAAATCCACAATGATAAACCAGAACCATAAAAATAAAGGGATTTAAAACAAATTAACGATAACAACAGACCGAGATACAGAACTCCTTCATATCCTGTACAATATTACATTTCTGCCTTTATCTTCTGAGAGTAACAAATCGTTGTAGCTCAAAGCAGACTTTGATCAAATCTCCACGTCGCTGAGAAATGCAATAACAACAAATATACAAGCTGTAATTCCTAATAAAGAGTGTTTAATCTAAAATGTCATTATTTAATTTTTTATCTTTTGGTTGAATGGGAATTTTCAAAGCCATGGCAATGTAAGATTTTTTTTATTATTTGACTTGCACATTTTCAGCATCATTTATCCTTTTAGAATATTCTTTTTATTTTCTTAAGAACTCTGTTTTTCTTCTTTTTCCTGGAATCATTATTTCTCAATTTGAAGACCTGTTTCCTACAAACTGAAACTCCCTTGCCCATCATTATTTGTAAACTTACTTGAATATGAATACAGTGTCGGGCGCACACTGTTTAAGAGATTATGATGCAGACATTCCATCCTGGGTAATCTCGGTCCAATCGGGCCAGGGTTCACGATTGCAAAGGACAAGCGATTTCATAAATGTTTTCTCCTGACATGAACTGCATGTGATAGAAAATAAACATTACAATGGACTCATTCTGACACTGGTGTTATGTTCAATCCAAGCAGAGGATCTGTGTCACCAAACATTCAGCAGCTCAGTCATTTCAGTCAATACACACCCTCTGCAACACACAAATGAATCAGACCCCATGAAGACAAACAAGCACATACAGCTCTGGAAAAAATTAAGAGACCAGTCTGGATTTTTCTTCAATCTTCATCTCTACATTACGTAATGGAAATGCTCTTTAATGACAATATTTTTTGGGGGAATTTGGTAGAAATGTTTTCAGTAGTTTGTAGAATAAACCAAATGTTCATTCTACTCAAACATATGCCGATAGATAGTAAAATGAGAAACACTTCACATTTGGAGTGGTCTCTATTTTTTTCAGAGCTGTAGTTGCTGTAAGCCAACGCTAAGCAAAACATAACAAAAGCAAAGCACGCAGACGAACAAAGCTGTGTCGGTTACACAAACTCTCGCAGTGATTCTGCGAATCCCTGTGTGGCTCCATTTCTAATTAAATGCCTATAAAACGGCCATCATTGTGCAGTGTCTGGTGTCTGTGTGTTTGTGTGTTGGCCAGAAAGGCCTTTGTCCAAGCCCCCACCCCATCTGTCTGATTGGACAGAAACACTTTGATGAGGACATGTTGACAAAATGATTAAATAGCAGGTTGGCCAGAGCTGCATTAAGGTAGAGAAAGGCCTGCAGATGCCTGATTATTTCTCAGTCTGTTTCAATTATTGGTGTCTTATTGGATCCAGAAACATATTTAGAAAGGTTCTTTCATGAGCCATCAAGCCAGGGGCCCAAGGCTATATTTGATTGTGACTGTCAGTTGTTGACAGGCCTAGGAGAAATAACAGGCTGCTTTTGCCCATCAATTGATCGACTGTGTACAACAATGGACAAATAATGTTTGAGTGTGACAGTTTTTCCCAATCAGTGCAGAAACAAGTTTTCAAAGCAAAAGCCCCATTACCTTCAAATTGTGTTGTTTATTATGTGTCTTTTTTATTTTGGTATTTGAAGAAATGTGTTGTTTCCTCTCGTCAGCCAACCAAACAAAGCGTGGACCCATTTTCTATTTACAACCCAACGGAAACTGCAGGGTGCAGAGGTTGTTCTCTAGCGCCTATTGCACAAGGACACAATTTATTTAGCAATTTCCTTTTTCAGTCTGGCTTTGTCAGTGCAGCTCTTGACCTCCAGCCTTCACCTCCAACACAGCTTGACCGTGTTTTCTCCTTTTCAACACAGTCTGAAATCCAAACTACTTTTTTGATTCATAACTGGAAGAACAACATAACAAATTGATTGACAGATTGACATAATGATGACCATCAAGTAGTGCAAAGCCATAATTTCCGTTCACACCAGTTCACATCAGCTTGTTAGGCCCATGTGTATATTGAAAGGGAAACAGACACATGCCACTGTTAGACTACGTGGGGAACTGTGTATGTGGTCTGCTATTATGTCTATTGCTGTGATGCATGTTACACTTTCAGCCACAGACAGAAATTGTGCATACGTATCAGAAATTCACACGGTAGCCTGAATCTGGAAGTCATAGATGTGCTGCCGCAGCTGCCTTTAGCATCAGTTCACTAAGGCACAGGAGAACAGCTCATTCGGTAAGTTTTAGGTTTTCATTTGATCATTTTGACCATCAACACAAAGTTGAGAAGTGTTTTGTTGTCCTGACATTGTAACGAGTTTCTAATGTGGGGGGAAAAGTGAGAGGAATAGTGAAACATAGGGGGTTATCCTACTAAATACTGTACATTGTAACTTTAGAAGATACCAAATTAATTTGGTTTGGTCAGTTTAATGAAGTCTCAAATTAGCTTTAATCAAGAGCACATAATTGGGATTGTTGATTTCCCACATCTTGTGCTAGAATGTGTTATGAAAGGATTTGGGATCTCCTCAGAGACAGTATTAAAGGGGAAATACACCGATTTTTTACACACTAAAGTGTGTTAACAGATTTACACTGTGTGCAAAATGTTTAGGCAAGTTGTATTTTTGAGGATTAATTTTATTATTGAACAACTACAGTGCTCTCAGTCAATCCAAAATGTTAAAGAACCTAAACCTGAATTTTTACGAAAGTAAAAGTGAGGTTTTGTCTTTCTTACGAGAATATATATATATATGTTTTGCTATTATTAGGCAACTATTAGTATGCAGAATTATTCTGCAACTAAATAAAAAAACTAAAATTTTCCCATCTCACTAGTTTATTTTCATCTGTTAAAGTGAGAATAATAAACTGTAAATATCCCGTTTAAGCAGGGCCCACAGGTTCTCAATAGGGTTTAAGTCAGGTGAGGAAGGAGGTCATGTCATTATCTTTTCATCCTTAAGGCCTTTACTGGCTAGCCATGCAATTGAGCACTTTGATGCATGTGATGGAGCAACCCGGTATCACGCCGAGGCGTGTAATACACACGCGTGGACCGGCGGGTCTATTACACGCCTTGCCTAACCAGGGCGTGTGAGTTACACGCCGCACCCCGCCCGTCTAAATGAATGGAGGATACTATCCAGCTGCAGCCCCGGAGACAAACGCCCTGGCGTAGGTGGTTAGGGTTAGGGCAAGGGGACAGGGAGAGGTTGAAAGATGCAGACTTTTTCCTGTACCACTGCTTGAAGAAAGTAATTTTGCACACAGTGTAGTACTACTGCGCATCTTAAAAAAGTGGCTCCAGAGTGTAGAATCTGACAGATTGCTTCAAGACACACCCAAATCGCCGTGGTGGAGATGAGGGTAGGCTAATTTAGTTGCTAGTTTTGAAAGAAAAAATGAACTGGTAAAAGAGAAAATACTAACTGGTGGTTCGGCTGCATCGATCATGAAGGCGATGAGTGTTACAAGAGGTTTATGCTAAAGTGCTCTATTAAATGGTAAAACAATAAAGCAAGCAAAAACGGTTTCAATGTAGGCCTACATACGGCATGCAAGTTTTAGTTTAAAAGAGGCTTGAAAAAATGGTGTGAACCTATCCTTTAATAAAGTCTAATTTTTCAAACTGCACTGAATGTTCATCAGCAATACGTTTGTGTGTGGTTCTTAAGTTCGTCTGTTAAGTGCTTCAGTATTTCCTCCTTTCTCTAAACTCACATGCTAATGAATGTTTATTGTGACTCCACAGCCACTTCCTACAGATGAGTATGTACAACGACACCATCCACACCACCAACACTAGCTGCAAGGTGGATACTCTTCAGGGTTTGGCTTACACTCCATTGTTTGTCCTTGGTTTCCTTGTCAATGCTGCTGCTCTTCGCGCCTCCATTGCCGCACAGGACTCCTGGACAGACACTCACATTTACATGGTCAACCTGGCTATAGCGGATTCTGCCCTCATCCTCTTCCTTCCCTTTAGGATCTATGATGCCTTCTTCTGTCTGCCCAATACCTTCTTTTGTACTTTTCTCATTAACATGCATTTTATCAACATGTATGCCAGCATCCTGACCACGACGGCCATCAGTGTCCAGCGGTACATGGCTATAAGGTTCCCCCTGCAAGCTAGAACGTGGAGGAAGAAGAAAGAGATAGCTGTTGTGGTGTGTTTGGGCTGTTGGGCACTTCTGGTGACAATCTGTGCTATATTCAGAGAGGAAAACTACCCTAACAAACTCTGGACTTGTTATGAAAGATGTAAAAATCACCAGCTTCGCCTCCAATTTCTTGTCATCATGCTATTTGTAGGCTTCCTCATTCCACTATTGATTGTTGTGTTCTGTTCCAGTCGGATCATCTGTATTCTGTCAAAGGAGGATGCCAGGTCGGAGGAGAAGAAACGCACCATTGGCATAGTAACAGCCAACATGATTGTGTTCATTGTCTGCTACACACCCATCCACGTCGCCTTTGTTGTCAACTACCTTAACACGCCACCTCCAAACTGGCCCAATGAACACATGCCCGCACATGTGTATCTCCTTGTGTCTGAATGGATCAGTTCCACAAATTGCTGTTTTGATTGCATCAGTTATTATTTTCTATTGAAACGGTTGTATTTTTAAGTGTACAAACGAAAAAAATGTCTGTAAAAACAGAATTTGTGTGTTTAGTTTTTTTTAGACAGCAAGTAGCCTATATAAAATCGTATTTTTAAAGGGGTACTCATAAGGGTACACAAATGTGGCACATCAAGTTTAGGTTACTTGTCATGAGGAGTAGCCTACTACTTGAAAACAGCTGTATAATATATTCTGTTATTTAGAGTGGAGGTGTTTGGGTTTGAAAGAAATAGGCAGGCAGGGTCAGATGAAAAAACAAACAAATTAGTTGTGTTCTGGGAGTTGAGGGGTTCAAAGTCAGCATAACTAAACCTCCCTTTAAATTTGCAGCACAGTATGGGAAGCTGGCTAATTGAAATTCAAATGATTTAACATTTGTGATATATTCCCTCTGAAATGTAAGCTATGTGTTGTAAAAAGTAGCTTTTCAGCTGGTTCCATGTGAATCCTCAGTTGCCAGTTGATTCGTTGCACAGTTTGTCAGTTTTAGCGTTGATTTTCAAAGAATAATTAACTATGTAAGTATTTAGACTGGCAAAATGTTGCTTAATTTTTTTCCACATTGGGCTCGGCCTTGATCTTGAAGTTGCAGTAAGGCATGTTCAAGGGTATGGGTGCGTTTGTGTGTGTGTGTGTGTGTGTGTGTGTGTGTGTGTGTGTGTGTGTTTTGGAATATACATTTGATCTAACTCAACCTTTAGGTGACCTTATTGCTCTTTGTGTGATGTTCAAAGCAATTATATCAAACCAGGGAACAATCTCTGCAGCAGTTCTATCAACATTGCTATAGTCCCTCATACAGGCTATACATGAATGAAGGCCAGTGTCCAGCTCCCTCTTGTGGCGAGGAAAGTAAATGCTTGCCAGATTTTTATGCTGTCTCTCTGCTCTGGAGTTTCACACTGCCAGTCAGATGAAAGATACATCTCGTTTACAGAAAATAAACTGCCATAATGATTAAATAACACATTGCTTGAGGCGGGCTTGCATTTGTAAATGTGTGTTTTTGTGTGTAGTGTACATTTGTATTTGTGAGCATTAAGTCCACTCAGTGCATTCAGAAGCACATGCAACAACATTAGCGGGGTCAATTATATAATGCCATTTAATAGCAGTACTCCAAAGATCGATGGTTATTATAACAGCAGTGTCTTAGCAACTGCGCAAAAAAAGTCAAGCAGGCATCAGTCAAGTGAGACGGCTCAGTACAGAGATCAGGCCTGCGACTCTACTCTAACAACAGGAAACAGCTGAACTCAGCAGTCAGCCAAAGTCACGTAAATACTGTACATACATCTTATTCACAGCATTATCACAGAGAAAAAAGGAAAGAAAAACAAAAAAAAACTCATACTTCAAACACAGTCCTGTCTCAGAAGAGCTTGAATGAACCTCCCTTCCCTTCCCGGAAAAAAAATCTAACTGATACACTATCTATACCTTCAGGGTGAGTATTTACACTATTCACAAATTATACACAACAGCTCCCTTTTCAAGTGTTTGTGCTTTTCCTTATTTACGCACAGTATGATGACAGTAAACAAAACCAACACAAAATGATTACATTCATTCACCCAGGATGCTGACCCAGTATTTCAAGCTCCTCCAGTATGGCAGTTGGTTGGCAATAACAGACAGACAATCATTAGACTGGAGAACTAGAAAGAAAACAAAAAAAGTTCAGAATCGGGACAGGATCTGGACACACATTGAGTTTGTGTCCAGCAAAGGTTTTTGCTTATGAATGACTTGTTAATCATGAATACATTACAGTACAATCATAGCGGGCATGACAAAATGTGTCTGTATTCATCCTCACATATTTACAGAACCTACGTGATGTGTTTCAAAGTGGTTTATAAACAGACCCTCACACATTGTTGGGAGCATTCAGCGTGGGACCAGAAGGAGCTGACACGTGAATAAAAAGGAGGAAAACATTCAGCCTGTAAGGTCAAAGGCCGCACACAGCACACTTAGCCTATACATGAGGTGCACTCACTGCTGACTGACTTGGTCTTCATGGCACTTTAAAAAACAAAAACAATTCTTTCTTCAGTAATCAGGCATCAGTAAATCATCTATAACTTTGTTTGGCACATCGATGAAGAAGACACTGGCAATACCTATCTTGGAGCAGGTTGATATCAAACTCATATGAAAAAAGACTGTCATACATTCTTAGTTATAATGGTGTGAGAAGTGTTTATTTTTTGTATGCAAGCTAGCGCCTGATATCCTTTTTTCTTTTTCTTTTTGGAGTTACTCTTTGTCTTACATTATCATTTTCATCTAAATTAAAGTTTACTATGTACAGATAAACCATATATTGCTGCTCACTACAAGGTCAGCACGAACCAGCATACATTCAACCGACTGGAGGCTGCCAAGGGAACCACCGAGTCACCTGGTCGGGTTATAACAAACTCTCACTATTTTCCACAGTTGTTGTTGGTACGCCTCATTTCATTGAGTCTTATTTGTTTTCCTTATTTATTCCTTATTTTTTCGCTTCTGTCTTCTTGATCCCGTCTATTCTTTTTTTTTACGACTTTCATCTCCTCGCTAACACACTCAAAGCATGTTGTGTTGATTTTGAACGCCCGACCATTTCATGGCACCGGACACTTTGATGGGCTGAATATATAGTCCCATTTGCCTGCTGGGAACATTTCCATTACCCCTATTGGCTCTGCGTTAAGCCAGGAGTTTCAATCATCACTGCCGTAACTGTCACTTTGTTCTGTATCACGTCTGCAGGACCTTGACCCACTGTGGGCTTAAGGGGAACATTTTGCCCAATAAAACTGGTCAGTGTTCTATAATGCAGCATTAATGAATGTGTGTGTCATTGTGAAAAAGAAAACCCTAAGGCTAGAGTGAAGGACAGGGTGTTCATACTGTATATTGCAGTGCATTGACTTCAAATTCTCCCAAAACACCTCTCTTCTCCTCCTTTCTTCTCTCACTGTACCCGCAGTGTCTGTCCAGTGTTCTGGTGCAATCTCTCCAGACGTCCACGTGGAATTATTGGTCATTAAAGAGCACGCGCAGTGTGTGAGGAGGCAAAGGAATAGAGCTATGGGCGGCGGAGGTTCCGTCATTACAGAGAGCATGCTGTTGGCAGGAATAGTGCTGACATTTCAGTCCTGCACTTTGCTCCCCCCAAAGACGCGAGTTATGGTCCCATTTCCCTGTGAGACAGGTTGGACGCATTTGGCACACGCGTCCTGCTTCGTGTACGCTCAGAATACTAAATACCCTCCGTCACCTGTAAAAAAAAACATGTATGCATGTATCTACTGTGTGAGTGTGTGTAGCAAGAGAGAGAGAGAGAGAGAGAGAGAGAGAGAGAGAGAGAGAGAGAGAGAGAAATAGTGAGAAAGATTTTGCGTTTCCTCATCATCTGCTTAGTTTCTCGTTTTGTCTTTGTTTTGAAGAGTCACCTCCAGCTTCGGATACTTTTATGATGCCCAGAATTTGCACTTTCTCTTCAAGTACCTAGTTGGCAATCAGACAACAGGTAATATAGTGGAGAACCAATGAGTGACAGTTTTGTTAATGTTATCCAAGGGGGTAAAGGCATCCTACTTCTGCAGCAGTATTTGACTGGCTCTGCAGTCCCAGTTAATCTGCACAGAGAAGGCAGCCTCTAAGTGCCATGTTCCGCTTTGTCTCCGTCCTCTCACCCTTCTTTCTTTCTTTCTTTCTTTCTTTCTTTCTTTCTTTCTTTCTTTCTTTCTTTCTTTCTTTCTTTCTTTCTTTCTTTCTTTCTTTCTTTCTTTCTTTCTTTCTTTCTTTCTTTCTTTCTTTCTTTCCATCTCTCCTCCCTCTTCCTGCTGCTGCTGAGTAGCGGGAAAGAGAGAGAGGCAGCTCTGCAATGCAGACACAGCAACAACCTCAGTCCCTCTGACCAATTAGTGTGAGCCGGGATATGAGTGGCAGAGCCAGCAGCCTGTCATAAAGAGAGACTCGTGGGATGAAAGGGGGCGGGTTGCCTGAGAGACTGACAGGAGACCAGAGGGGCTGAATGACAAAATACGATGTGGGTAAAAAAAGAGAAGGGAAGGAATAGAGGTGGAATGGACAGAATGAGGAGGAGAGAGAGATCTATGTAAACAAAACAGAGCTCTGGACGTGGAAAGCTCCCCCCTTCATCTCCTCAAGAGTCACTGGCCAGCCTGAGTCCTGTCATTGCAGTTCTTCTTACAAATGAGCTGGCTGAGATCCACCAGCTCGCCCAGCTCGCCTCTCTCCAGGGCCCCTCTCAGCATAGCCCTGCTCAGCCCGGGGGTGTGTTGCTGCTGCTGGGACACGTAAGCCTGGCCACTGGGCGTGGGCATGGAGGAGGGTGGGGGCATGGGGACGGAGACCATGCCATGGCTGCTGAGGATGTACCCTTCTGGGGCTTGCCAGCGCAGAGGCATGGGCTCGCTGTACTCCACGGGGGCGCTGGGTGCAGAGACCACCCTCCGGCGCTCGGGCGAGTCCTGGGGTGTCATGGGGTATACGTACTCTCCAGCAGACTTCCTGAGCGGGGCTTTGGGCGTCCCCTTCACTCCCTTCTCCTGCCTGCTCAGGCAGACGTAGTGCTGGCGTGGTGTGTCGTTACCCCGGCCCTCTACACCGTGCCTCCCGCCTACACCCTGCTGGAAGAGTCTGCTGGTCAGGTAGACAGAGGGGGGCATGCGGCAGGGGTCCCCCAGACCCACGGAGCCTCCCCCCAGGTACGTCTGGCTGGTGTCCCACCCTCCAGAGTTGGAGTCGGACAGTCTGAGGCCCCTTCGTTTCTGCTGGGGCGTGTGCTCTGGGGTCGGCAGGAAACCCGGATCGAGCTCTCCTGACTTCACCCAGCCATTGGGCATGACGAACAGGGTTTCCCCGGCCTGAGGGCAGGGTCTCTCCCCGCCGCCTCCCTGCCGCGTCACGCTGAGCACGGAGCCTCCCATCCCGCCACCGCTGGTCAGCATGCCTCTCTCACGCCGCTGGATGGAGGACTGGGAGGCATTGCCGTGCCGACGGTTGCTGGGCTTGTGGGCCATGATCCAGCAGACGGCCAGGCCGGAGAGCGCCGCCCCGATGGTGAACGCTGAGACCGCAGACGCCACCAGCAGGTTGAGGGAGACCAAGCTCTCCGGCTCAATCAGCAAACTCTGCTGCAGGATTCCTGAAGATAAATAGATACAATTATGAAGATGGCATTTAGCAGAACAGCACAATGAACATACTCTCTGAATGTCTGTCCACAGGGTCCAGTTTTAAATAATTTGTATTACCACATGTAAGGGCTATTCGGAAACTTCTACTTACTGCTATGCCTCCCACAAGAATGAATGTATCACAATAAATCTATAACAACAATAACACTCATAATGGGTGGTGAAATTGCTCAGCCGTGCCGGATTATCTGCTGCGATTGGGTATCTTTTAAAAGGAGCCCCTCTCCAGTGTGGCCTTGAGGCTCCAAGGGCTCCAGGTTTCAGAGAGGCCTGCACTTGTCATCAAGCACAACTCTGACCACAGCAGCTGACTCTCCTTTTCTCCTCTCCTCTCCTCTCCTCTCCTCTCCTCTCCTCTCCTCTCCTCTCCTCTCCTCTCCTCTCCTCTCCTCTCCTCTCCTCTCCTCTCCTCTCCTCTCCTCTCCTCTCCTCTCCTCTCCTCTCCTCTCCTCACTCTTTCCATCCTGCAGCCTGTTTAAGAGAGTCTCTCCTTGCAGCAAAGCATTACCTCAGTGTTTCCACACAGCTCTAATCACTCCCATCTGCCGACACAGCAGCAGCACATGCCTGTCTCTGGCTATGGGCCTGCGCTGCACTTTGGCCACTGGGAGTCTGTCAGGTCCACATCCTGCCACGCAACTGACTTGTATTTTACTGCTGTAAGTCACTAAGACTATGGTAAAAACTAGAAGCCAATATATCAGTTTGAAACAAAATGAGTGTGACGAAGGCTCAAAATGTGCTATGAACTCTGGTCAAACTATAATGGATTTTTATGACTTTGAAACAGGCCTAAAACCAATAGGTACAGTTCAGAAAGAATCTGCTGGAAAGGAAATTCCGTCTGTTTTTTTATTGGTTTCCACTGACTTTGTGAATATCAGAGCAAGGTTCAAAGAGTCCCTCTCTGGTGCTGCTGCAGTGACATCTGAGCCTCTCAACAGAAGCGGTATCAATATTAAAAGCCTCTCGAAACCAGGTCTAAAATAGTTCAAATCAATATATGATATCAAACTTGGGTATCTCAATATGCTTTTACAAAAATCTGAATCAGTCATTGTGTTTATAGAATGTCCGGGGCAGAGAAGTGTCATGATTGGAAACTAGAGCATATGGCCTCATCTAAACCGAATTTCTGTAAAGTTTATAAAACTGAAAGGACAATATCTTTCACTCGGATTGATATACGTGTATGCCTAACTCCAAATTAGATAGTTAAAAGGGTTTTGTGGATTTTGGTTTACAGGGTCTTTAAGGCTGTTTCCAGCATGGACACTTGCTTCCCTTGGCCATTTCTTCTCTCAGATGTAGACGCGGTGTGGAGAGAACAAAGCCTAGCAACCATGGAGGATGCTGCATTTCCCATAGTGCCGTCTTGTGGTAATGTGTACCAGCAGTTACGCCTCTCACATCCACCCTAATTAAACTGTCTCACACTGGGAGTGCTTTGACTTGTAGAACGTGAGGCTGAAACCAAAATCACAAAGACCCACTCCCACCTGGTTTAGTGTTGACATACACATCCAAAACATTCAGTTGTTAAAAAACCGAGGTTGAATGGATCTCGCTGAGCTAGGGGAATATATCACATTACACCTTTGATAATTAAAATGTGCTGAATTCGGGAAACACGTCAAACATATTCTCTCGCTTGGTAGTATCGTTGGGAGCCTTTCAGAGGGTTAGAAATGTTTGCAGATAACTAGACAGATGTAATGAGGGATGGAGCCACTAGGCGGCGCCTGCCCTCACTCCCTTTCCCAACACAGCCAGAAGCAACCATGTCATAGTGCTGCAACCTACCATCACAGTCTCCTAGATGGGAGGTGGTGTTTCCATATTCCACATCTTGTTGAAAAGGCAGCCTGCAGTCACACAGAGAGCACACATCCGAACATCAGAGCCTTATTTCATAGTGTGTCTCTTTGTACACACTGCAGTTGCACACAGCAGGAAACATGTCACTATAGGGCCCTTAGTTCCCTATATACAGTCAAGCTATCTCTCTTGGTGGTGTGTAACAAATGTTACATGTCTAACATGAAATAAATAATCAAGTTATATCTGACTGAAAACAACTCATTGACTTACATGTGACCATTTAAACTATAGACTTTTGACCAGATTGAATATCCTTGAGGGGGCCATTGTGGAATAAACAAAGGTCTGAAGTCTTGCTTGCAGGCAGAGGGACTTGAATCCACTGATGTCAAACTACAAGAACGCTGCGCTGCAATCTCTCCACATAGAGCAACTGGCCATGAGTGTGCAGACAGCTGGTGTTTATGTATGTGTGTGTGTATTGTTGTCCTCACCGAGTGCCTGGTCTCAGGAAGGAGCAGGTGCTGCCTCTGGTCCAGCCACAGTAAGGGTCCCTGGAGGCTAGACAACTCCTGCGCACACACACAAACACGCACACACGCACGCACACACACACACACACACACACACACACACACACACACACACACACACACACACACACACACACACACACACATATACAGACACACACACCAATGAAAATATGTGTGAAGAAATGCTGAGTAGGCTATTGACCCATTTTGACCACTTTAGCAGGACTCTCACCCTGGGAGATTTAAATAAAGTTACCTCTCCAACTTGGAAACTAGTGGTCCAGCTCAGAATTTAGCAAAAACATTTAGCTAGTTTACTGTCTAGCCAACTAACAAGAAAAACACAAGTTAATTATATCCGGCCATCATAACCCTGCAATGAGAAATAGGCTTATACTGTATGCCTCTGTGGACTCAAGATTTAAGTGTGATATGTTCTGAAATGTACTATGCAGAAAACCCTTAGCTGGTTTTCCTCTTTATAATACACAGAAATCACACAAATCCTATCCAGTTGTTACACGTCCTGTATCAGAGATTGATTTATGGCTGCGGTAGAAAATCAGGTTCACAGTACGGAGATCTACTTCAAAGAACTTCCCCCATATGTGCAGTAATAAACAAACGCCTTCTCTGTAAGCACGATTAATCATCTTTTTTTTATTATTATTATAAACTCAGATCAAGACGGTCTCGAGTTGGAATTTTTTTTTTCAAAGACAACATATCCAAACCATATGTGTAATTGGATAAACAAACACTTCATATACAGTATATCCCGCAATGACTAAACAACAGCAGAATTGCAAAATAAATTGAAGAGCAATTCATTAAATTGACTGCTCTAATGGGGAGTGATTGAGCACACAAGGACAAAAACAAAAGTTGGACAGACCTTAGCTAATGGCCACTGCTACATTTTACACTGACTTAATTATCAGCCACAGAAACATTGAGCTTAAGAAGAAAGAAGAAAAAAAAACCTCCAAGTCAAAAACTGTTGACTTAAAGTGCCCACTTACTTCATGCAGCGTGAGTGCAGGTGGCAGCGGGAGGTGGGCACTCGGACCAGGCAGGAGGGGAAGGCCAGCAGCAGAGTGTGGCTGCTCCGGTCCAACTGCAAAGACAACAACTGACGAGCCTGGAGAGAGTCTTCACCACACCTGGAGACAGTGAGAGACGTGGAACATGTGAAGACAGAGACGCTAAAGGAGCCAAGAAGCGGGATAAGGTCAATTAACTATTTTTTGGCCTCAAATCAATCTGTGACAGGGGTCAAAAGCCTCATCTGTTCCAAGACAGACAGAGCCCCGTGCCCTAACCCCTCATATGAACGGCCACATAATCAGCAGAATGAGAGTTTTCACTGAGGCCCCGCTCCGACAGGCTTTTTGTTAGCTGCCAGTGGATGAAGGCCATCAATTCAACAACAAACAAGATGCTTATTTTTCATCAATAATTCATATAGAGCTGAAACATTTCAATCAATAAGTCAGTTGATGGAGCGACTACTCCTGCAATATTATTATTATTATATTATTATTATTAATATCTGTCAAGCTAAAGTGGCAAATATTTTCTGGTTCCATCCTCTCAAAAGTGCACATTGTGGTTCTCTTTGATACATATGAGAGTTTTACTGAATATCACTGAGTTTCAGGCTGATGAAATAATAAGAATAAGAATTTGTTTGGACAAAAAAAAACAATCCATCAATTTATATACAGTATAATAATATTGATAAAATTAAATTAACTATGTGGTAAAACTATAAAACTATTTGGTAGTATATAGGTAAATACATGAAACATGTACAGTATAGTACGTGAAATAACCGACATGACTTTTACTCTAAGCTGCAATGTTAAAATCAAATATTTGTTATAACAAGCATCATTTTATTGGGTGAAAAGCACTGGTGCTCTCCAGTTGTCAAATGGAGGCAGGCAACATGGAACCTGATCCATCTAGAGCAACAAGACAGATATAATTCATAGGAGATCAAAGGACCAAAAAGAAAAATGTCTTGACTCCTACGTACTTATCTGGGTTGAATCCTTCCACCTCCTCCAGAAACACGCTGCTGTGGGAGAACGCCTCTCCGCTGGGAACTATCAGAAACTTGAGGATGGTTCCTCTCGTCGAGCCCAGGAACAAGACTGTGCGGTTCTTGTGGGGACCAGCTTCTGTGTCCACCACCATGGTTGTCAACTGGTACCTAGAAAGATATATGTGTACATTAGAATGGATAGGAAGGTGTAGAGATAAGTATATACCTATACAAGCTATGAAGTATACTTTTAGATAAACTTATACTTATATATACTTATGCATATACTTTTTTTTAAAATCTTTTGCCCCCTCATCATGGTGTAAGCTACAGGAACACCTTAAACTTGAATCCTTTATCACCATGAACAATTACAAAAGCAGGATTAAGGACTATTTAACCGCAAACTGTACATGCCCGGTTACTGAACACTGACTTACTGCCAATGAGATTGATGCTTTGTGACTTTTTATTTTATTTTTATTTTTTATTGTGTTTTGTGTCTTGTTTTAAGTGTGAAATTTTGTTTTTTTAATGTGAAACTTTTATGTTTTTATGCTGCCTTCTTGGCCAGGACTCTCTTGAAAAAGAGATTTTGAATCTCAATGAGTATATTCCTGGAAAAATAAAGGTTAATAAAATAAATAAATAATAAAAAAAAAAAAAAAATAACACTTATTTACGTCATTAAAATTTCAAACAACTAGGTCAGTATGCATACCGTCCCATGGTCTTGACAACCCAGGGTCTGTGCCCCAGTAATGGGACGGTCTCGTCCATTAGCGGATGGGTCTTGACAAAGTTCAGGACCTCATCAGGCAGTGTGGTAGAGGAGCTAAATCTGGATCCCTGCACTGCACAGCCCCCTGGTCTGTGAACATATAGGAAGGAACAGAAAATGAGAAAATGAGCGTTGGAGAGTAGCTAGATAAGAAAGAAAGAGAGAGAGGGGGAGAAGTCAAGAGTGAGATAAAAAGAAAAAAGAGCGAGAGAAGTTCTGCTGGAGGCTGTATTAGAATATTTGCTGAATTGTAGTTGCTGTATGATTGACAGTTGGAGCTTAAAGCAGGGGTGGGGTGGGGTGGGGTGGGGGGGAGGGTAGTGTGAGAGAGTTGCTCTGGAGGGCAGCACAGCAGTCATTTTTGCAGAAGTTTCTTCTCACGTACACTTTGCATAACAATACCTGGGTTTAGGCACCGCTTCGTCCGGTACAGGAGTCCAAATAGACTCGGGGGATTTCTGCTCTTTGAACCGGCCCTCAAAGACGTGAGCCAGCTGCTGCATGTCAAACACGCACACCGCAGAGCCAGGGATGCTAGTGTAGAGACAGGGCAACACAAGACAGTGATGAGAAAAATAGCTTTTGTGCCTATTTTGCTTGCATGCTGCTGTGCTTTGTGTGTTAGTTTGTGTATTTATATATTTACTGTATTAACATGGAAGAAATAGTCTGTAAAACATTTAATTGGCCCCTTTGGGATTACCAAAGTATTCTGAATCTGAATCAGTGTCTCGGTACCTGTTTGGCGGTGTGGAGAAGAGGCCCAGGATGACGTCACGCCCCTGCATGTGGATGATGCCGCTGGTGGCGTGCAGGAGGTTGAAGTAAAAGTGTGAATCTCCCGGGATGGAGCAGTTGAGCCGCGCCTTCAGGAAAGTTGTCCACTGTTTCTCCAGGACGCGCTGAGAGCCGCCCAGGTCTGCCTTACACACACGAGCCACACGCGACACCATCACCTGGAATCAAAAACAGCCAGGTTCGGTAAAATGGAGGGATGATGGATTTTTTGTTGTTGTTGCTTTAGTCAATTTATTGAACATGTTAAAATAATACAAACACAAAGTAAAACTGAGAAGAAAAAGAAGAACGGAATCCTCAGCAACATGTAAGTCACAAATAAGTATTTGATAACAAATAAATAATAATATTAATGTTAAAATAGGGCTAGGAAGACGTTGAAAACTTTTTTTTGTCCTAACCCGTCTAATAGCGAGCCGTCTTTATACATTATTCATAGATAATCAAAGTTCAATTTACAGCAATCAGTGTACCTGATGTTTAACTCGGTCGGCTTAATCAAATCAACCCTTTTGGACCAAACAAGAACTAAACAATAAAAAAGGGAAGGAAATAAGGAAAGTAGGAAGGACAGCACCTTCTCTAGATGATGAAACTCCATGGCCATCTCGCGGAAGAAGAAATAAATATGAGGCCCCCACTCCATCGAGCTCACGAAGAAGGGCTCTGAAAAAGAATGAGAAAAAAACGCTATCAGACAACACATTAATCAAAACACACACATTCACACACACACAATAATAGTGACACAGAACCTGGGGGTCAACCGTGACACTACACTGTCCCTGACATGATTCTGTAATAACAGTCACATCACCATGCATTGCTGCTATCCACCGGCCACACTCATTACATATTCATGACATGGGTTCATTTATCATCACGAACAAGAGGATACACATTATTTATCATTCATTCATCCAGCGCTGTTCCAGCTGTGACCTGTACTGGCTTGTTTTTTTGTTCTCTTCGGAAAGCAGGCTCAACTGTTCAATGCATCACACTGTCCCAGTGTTTCCCACTTGTAATTTGTCTATTAAATGTAGATCTAATCGTGTTTGGTTTGGTTTATTGTTTAGCCCCCCGGAAATCATCTCTTTAAACCAGAGTGAGGCCACTCAGGGAAAAGACAGCCGCAGACGTATAATTTTCTTTCAGAGAACCTGGAGAGATAATGTTGATAGTTTCTGTTATTTGCTATCGGAAGGTGTCTGGCTCTGGAGGGCCATTGATGAGAATGTTTCTTCTAAAAAGTACCTCGGAACCATTTGGAGTCGTGCTTGACCGTGCGAAGGGCGGGGCTGTCGCTGAGGCTGCGATAGATCACTGCGTCGATGGCCAAGAAGTCTGTCACAGTGCCGGTAAAGAGACTTCCATCTGAGAGAGAGGGAAAGATAGAGAGAGAGAGAGAGAGATAGAGAGAGAGAGAGAGAGAGATTAAGAGAAGGGGATGGAGAGATAGCACAAGGTCAGGAAGATTAAAACCAAAGGAGCGATGCAGCGAGGGGTCCGGTTATAAATCATTTTGTAAAGGTAAACACAAGGACGCAGGTTTCAATGTCTGGGGCTTACAAAAACAAATTATGTCTGCTATTTAGAGAGCCAATAAGACAAGATTATACCTGCAAATAAAGCCACATTTGCATGTCGTGGATCATATGGACACCTTGCCATCCCGCTGACAGGCTCTCCCACCATTTCCAGAGTGTCTTTCTGCGAGGTTGGCGGGGAAAAAAATTATATAGATAAACCGACTGGCAGATACACAGAGAGAGACCAGCTTGACAGATAGATGGATACTGACAGTGTAGTTGGCACACAGCGGGTTGAAGGCGTTCGTTCCACACACAAACAGGCCACCGTGCTGGCTGAGCAGAACCTTGATGAAATTGCGGCACTCTCCCTGTAGAAAATAATACAAATAAAAAACGTAAGAAAAGATTTAATGGTTGAGAAAATCCCAAGGAACAGGACGAAGCTGAGAAGATGCTATTGAACCAAAGATAAGCTCAAAACTAGCAGACGGTGCAAGAAGACTGCCCGTGTGAAGTATGCTGTTTAAAAGAATCCTTAGAGGTAATTACACCCTCACACACACTCCATCTGTAGGAACAATAGGTCAGGGGATTCATAGCTGTCTTTAAAGTGGAGGCTTCTGATTGAGCTGAAATGTAATGGTGCTCCCACTGAATCTGAAACTTGAAACTGGTCAGAAGAACCTTGAGTTCCTCTGTGTTACTTTACAACATGACATTTTTCTGATGACATGAAGACTGCAAAGGTGTTAAAAAAACTGTTTAAATAAAACTGCAGTGTAGGTTGACAATTTGTCCATCAGGACCAAGCCCCGACCACAGCGAGTTCTACCAGCATCCAGTGCGGAAGTGACAGAAATCGCAGTAGTACCGGGTGGCCACTAAGGGCAGGTTGCAGAACAGAGCAATTTCTCTTTGGCTCCCATGATAAATATGCGTTTTCACAGCATTATTAAACCCATTTAAGGCCTGGTTCAAAAAACCATTCTAGTCTGTATGTTTAGTTCATATCTCCATGACAACTCTGAGGGAGGTGAATTTTTTTCTAGCAGGCTAGTTTTTATTCTATTTGAGGTTAAAATATATAAAATTAGGGTGCGGCCTCTTGAGTGACAGCTAGCCGCCCATTAGCCCTCACTTCGCCTCGGAGGTATATGTCAGCTAGATGGGCGTATCTCCCTCCCCCCCGACGTCACATCAATGCCCTTTTTCGGCAAGAGGAAATTAGTTGGAGTCAAACTCTGACAAGATGGCGACGCGCATAGGCCAGGATGATTGGATGCAGTTGGAATAACTGAGGTCAGCCCGGATGCTATATCCATTTTATATGAAAAGGTTGGGTGGTCCTCCCTTAAAGAGAGACGTGACGCACATTGGCACATTTTTATTTACAAAGCCTTGACTGGGAAGCTTCCTCGTTATTTAACAGAAATGCTGCAAATCTCAGATGGGCTTTTTCAGACCCGCACCACTGACATGCTTATGCTTTATGTCCGACAAGCCCGGTCTGAGCTGGGAAAGACAGCTTTTAGCTTCAGTGCCCCCGACTCCTGGAACAACTTACAGCAACAAATTAAACTAAATACAGTCATATGAAAAAGTTTGGGAACCCCTCTCAGCCGGCATTATAATTGACTCTGCTTTCACAAAAAAAATATAAAAGTGGTATGTCTTTCATTTACCAGGAACAGCTAAGTACTGGGATGTTTTCCAAACAAAGATTTTTTGAAAAGCAGTATTTGGTTGTATGAAATAAAATAAAATGTGAAAAACTGGCTGTGCAAAAATATAGGAACCCTTGTGGTTTTGTTGATTTTAATGCCTGTAACAGCATGTAAAACTGATGACTTTAAACACAAAGTTGGTTGGATTATGTTGTTAAGCCTTGAACCTCATAGACATGTCTGTTTAATCATGAGAAAATGTATTTTAGGTGCCTAAATGCAAGTTGCACTTCTCTTTGACTCTCTGCTGAAGTGAGACAGAATGGGATCATCAAAACAGCTCCCAAAAGATCTGAAAAACAAAGATTGTTCATTGTCATGGTTTAGGGGAAGGCTACAAGAAGCTTTCCCTAAGGTTTCAATTGTCAATTTTGCCTGTAGGGAACGTTGTCAGGAAATGGAAGGACACAGGCATAGTGGCAGTTAAACCCAATCATGGCAGACCAAGAAAAAAACAGGAGCGGCATAGGTGGAGGATTGTGAGAATGGTTGCACACAACCCACAGATCACCTCCAAAGACCTGCAAGAACATCTGGCTGCAGATTGTGTATATGTACATCGTTCAACAATTCAGCGCAATTTGCACCAAAACATCTGCTTTTTATAAAGACCAAATAACTTAATTTTTGTCTCATCAGTCCAAAGCATTTTCTTCCAATATGAAGCTGGTTTGTCTAAATGAGCTTTTGCATACTCCATGCAACTGTATCTGTGGCGTGGGCGCAGAAAGGGCTTCCTTCTCATCACCCGGCCATACAGATGTTTTGGTGCAAATTGCACTGAATTGTAGAACCCTGTACAGATACACAATCTGCAGCCAGATGTTCTTGCAGGTCTTTGGAGGTGATCTTTGGGTTGTGTGCAACCATTCTCACAATCCGCCGCATATGCCGCTCTTGTACTTTTCTTGGTCTGCTAGACCTGGGTTTAACTGCAACTGTGCCTGTGTCCTTCCATTCCCTGACAACGTTCCTTACAGTAGAAATTGACAATTGAAACCTTTGGGAAAGCTTCTTGTAGCCTTCCGCTAAACCATGACAATGAATAATCTTTGTTTTTAAGATCTTTTGGGAGCTGTTTTGATGATCGCATTCTGTCTCACTTCTGCAGAGAGTCAAAGAGAAGTGGAACTTGCATTTAGGCACCTAAAATACATTTTATCATGATTAAACAGACCTTTGTATGAGGTTCAAGGCTTAACAACATAATCCAACCAATTTAGTGTTTAAAGTCCTCAGTTTTACATGCTGTTACATGCATTAAAATCAGCAAGACCACAAGGGTTCCCATATTTTTGCACAGCCAGTTTTTCACATTTTATTTAATTTCATAAAACTAAATGCTGCTTTTCAAAAAATCTTTGTTTGGAAAACATCCCAGTACTTAGCTGTTCCTGGTAAATGAAAGACATACCACTTTTATCTTTTTTGTGTGAAAGCAGAGTCAATTATAATGCCGGCTGAGAGGGGTTCCCAAACTTTTTCATATGACTGTACCTTCATATCCTTTAACCAATTTAAACAAACTATCTTAAATCTGCCAAACTCTACCTGTAACTGTTTTAATTAGGCTATATTGTACTTTCACCCATTTAATTTTAATTGCTGCCACTCTTCACCACTGTGTAAATGTTACAATAGTTTTTTTTCTCTTCACCTGTTGTTGTGTATTTGATGTATTTGCATTGAATATTTTGTATGTATTGTTGTTTTTCCTTTGAACTCGACGTCATTGTAAATGAGGGTCACCCCTCAATTGGTCTCTCGAGGATAAATAAAGTTAAATGAAATATATCTATGATCAGGACTTTGGTAATGAATGGGATGAAGGCAGCCAAGAAGTTTCTATTTGCACATTTTATTGTTTGCCAAGTGCCAGCAAAAAACAGTACTGTGGTCTTACTCCGGATTGAATTATACATGATCATCATCATCTGATAGTATTCATGTGTTTGAAACACAGAGGCTAATCAGTGTTGGCATCATTTTTGGACAAAATTTGAGTGAAAATTAGGCTGATTGAGGAAAACTGTTTTGCCTTTCAAATGCGGAAATTTCTTACTCGTACTATGTTAGTAAAAAATGCTCTTCTTAGATAGGTCTACAGGTGACTTTTTTAGACCTTTTTCCCAGCAGAACTTCTGATATGTCATAGCATGAAAGGTGGTGGAAGTAACATCTTTTGAACTATACCTATTGCTTTTTTACCTAGAGTTAGATGAGGAGATTGATATCATGTCTGTGCGATTGATATATTGTTGGAGCCATTTTCCGGTTAGCTTAGCCTAGCATAAAGACAGGTAACGGGGAAACAGCTTGCCTGGGGGATTCCAAAGGTAGGCCTAACAAAGTATGCTAAGCAGGATTTCTGAAGCTCACTAATGAAACACAAATGCAATTTGTTTAATCAGTACAGGTGTTAAACAAACAAGATAAAACATATTACCAAGTGAGCTTTAGAGGTGCTGCTAGGCAGAGTAAGGCTAGCTATTTGCAGTCTTAAAGCTAAACTAAAATAAGCGGGAGCTGGCTCCGGCTACAGATTCACCGTACAAAGAGTGGTATAATCCCCCCTCCCCTCTTTTATTTGATTTAATTTTATTTCTTTATGTGTTTTTTTTTTTTTAATATTGATTGTTTGTTTTTGTTTCTTGTGGTGTGTGTTTTGTGTGTGAGTGGTATAATCTTTTAACTAACTCTAGGCTACATGTAAATATGTATATTTTCCCTAAATATTTCCCTTACCAACTTCAATACTATCTGCATTCCATTAAGGATTTCAGTTCAGTTCTTGGGTATCGCCATCTGTGCCAGATACTGGCACATCTGAATGGAATGGGGCCATCGTTAATGTTATTAGCTCCACCTGTGCTTTCCCTGCTATGACATTGTAAAATGTCTGCTGTAAAAGGGGTCTATTCTTGGACTGTAGCCTAATAACTAAACTGTGTGCTACAAGACTGCAGAGCATCTGGACTTGGCTAGTAACTGGACTGGTCTTGTTCAACCCTGATGTCAGGTGATTCACAGTCACATCAATAATGCCTTTTAGCTTAGGCTGGAGTGCGGAAGAGGCAATTTAAAAGATATAGTTTTGTCTCCTTCCTCGAAAACCTCCAACTCTCTCCACCTTGGGCCATTCTTATTTTTCCCGCTGTCCTTATTCCTCTTTTATCACAGCTTTAACTCGTTTTTTCGTTCTAACATCTTTTCCTATTTCATCTGTGTTCTTTAAAGTAA